>JAOQML010000005.1:31425397-31446628 GCA_027568935.1 Erythroxylum urbanii
ATAAAAATATTTAACGAAATATTAAGATATATAATATTCATACCTTTATAATTTTTTAAAGTCATGTCCTCATAAGTCATTTTACACATAAACAGTTAATACTAAATAGCTCATTTTACCAAATATCTCTAACAAATAACTAATGCAATCCGCTGGTCAAATCAGCTGATATAATCAGTTATGAGTTAACAGCTAATGCAATCAGCTGATTGCCAAACAGGGCCCAAGACATCTGCCAAAACAAGTCTGCCAAAAAAAGACCTTGCCTCCCCAGCATCATTAATGTAGCCTAAGGGTTGGTCCCTAGTGACACGGAAATTACTGAGCCATTAGCCACTCTGAGTGCCTCAATCCCATTGACATGGAACTCCCAAGAAAGTCGGATCGGTCAGTAGGAATTGTTGGACCCACGAATAGGAAATTTCAAGCTCCAGATCGTTCATGGAACATCAGGTCCTCCATGGTCCGTGTAAATAGCACATTAGCAATTTTGCAAACAATTGGATTCAATCTGACGTCGGTTGAAGCCAGCCTTAGTGAGCCTGCGGAGAGGGGTCCGACAATTTTCTCCATCAGAGTGGCCATTGTGAGATACACTGGCGTTAATGATGTTCTGATGAAAGAGGATTGGGTAGGACAGACAAAAGGGAAAACATTAGGAGCTGCTTCAAGATAAGCACCCACCTCTGTGATGCCAACCACCTGAATCATTGAGTGGTCTAGTGGGATTGGAGGCATAATTGAGATACCATTCCGTGGATTATCATAGAGGTATTGCCCCACGTATGGGAGTTGATAGGCTACAGGTATGCCCCAAGATGATAAATATGGCCTTGGACCAATTCCACTCAACAATAATAGCTGTGGACTTCCGATGGCACCAGCAGATGAATCACCTCTCTATTTTCACGTACCATTGCATGATGATACTGTCCTTTGCGATCATGATACACTACCCCAATAGCTGATATGCTACACCTAAAGTACCCTGAAGCCGATGCCAAAAAGTATTCTTTCCACACTTGCATAAACACCAACTTTGATGTTCGCAGCATTTGCATAATTAAGAAGATCTGCCGCACTATGCCTCCTTCCTGAGCCATCAAACATTGAACCGCCAGTCTGGGTACCTACCAAATGATCCAAACTGAAACCATTATATGGATTAACCCTAGCCTCTAACAATTCTCTAACAGCTGACTGCCAGTTCCTTAGGTTTGGCTTGAAGACAATGGCTTTCTCAACCCATTCATATTATTGATTTACAATCTTTAGGTCCCAACTAACACCGGATTTCCTAAAGAAGTCTTGTCTGCACGGCTATAAAACCCAGCATTGATGGCACTGCTACCACCAAGAATAAGGCCTCTGGCATTTGGAACACCTTCCTTTGATATGAAGGCTTGAGCAGGAGAATCGAACGTATCAACGTCTATAAGTGTGGCTAAGAAGCCTTATTGGGTCATCAAATTGGGATTTCCATAAGAAACACCACCATGTTCAAGAACAAGAACCCGAAATGACTGCGACAAGGTGGCAGCTAAAGGGTAACCTGTAGTGTCACTGTAACACGTAACAATACTTTAGTTACGTATCCCGGATCAAACGTGAATGAACAATAAATGAAAAAATGTGAAAAATACATGATTCCAGTTTCATAACTTCAAACGAGCTTTCCGAAATCGAAACGAGCGAGAATCTTTCACTGTTTTCACGGGAACCACTCACCGGGATGCAGTCAATGTCTTTCTACAGTTTTCTTAAAACGTAAGATTTCTTAACGGGTCAGAGAATTCTTATGCTTACGAATGATATGAGCAATTGCAGGAGACCTTAACCTTTATATATATCATCCATATCAGGCTTCCCTATTATAAGACCAATATGAGTCTGGTCTACACTGATTGGGATTTATTTTCCACCGAGACTTTAACCCATTGATTTAGATCATTTTGGTCACTTTATTATCTTTATTTGAATCAAATTACGTAACTTAGTTAATAAGTTATTTAAAAAACCAAAACAATGCAATTAAATATTGTCAAACTTTATGGGAAAAGTCAAAAATATCTAACATTCTTCCCTTTGGATAATACTTAAATGTAGTTTTGACTCAAGTTTAAAAATAGTTTAAAAACTTGGTTAAGCTACGTTACTGTATTAGTCGACTAAGTATAAAAACAAAACATTTGATCCGAAGATAACAAAAGTCCATCATTCCGTCTTACAAGGCTTTCGATACCTAAACGTATCAAATGCATGTGTCATGTGCGACACAGTTTCAATATAATCACGTATACCTAATACCTCACTAACATGAATTGGAAAATGAAGTGTGGCAAACTAGGATGATATCTGTATGATCTAAATTATATCATCTTCGTTTATAGGTTTCAATTTCTCCAACTTTATGTTAAACTGCATATGCTAAACTACACTAGAGAAATCCTATTTTCCCTCACCGAATGCTAAACAACATTAGAAAAAACTTGTTTCCTCTCACCAAATGGTAAGTAACATTAGAGAAAATCTTTATGTTCTCTAACTGAATGCTAAACTGCATTAGAGAACCTTTATGAGATTAAAAAACTTATATCCCCTATATCATGTGAAACTTTAAGGATATCCGTATAAAACCATATACGTCTAAATGACATAGGCTCAATGTCAATTTGTATATATGCCCAATGACCTTTAAATGCTTAAGATTTACACAAATCTTAAGACTTTCATACGTATTATGACAATGTATGATAACATTTATTACTGAGGATAAATAAAAATCATCTTTATTAATGAACCATTGTACTGTCATAATACATCAAAACGTACAAATGTACATAGAGCAAACATAACGATCTCCTAACTAATAATGTCTAAGGACTTTAAAACACTCATACTATATACTTATCTTCAAAATACAAGTAGGCAAAATCCTTTAGTTAAAGAATCAACTTATAATTCCTCAGTCTTTAAATTCTTCAAACCTTAATATCACCTTTTCGTATCAACTACTTCACGGTCAAATATTTGACTTCAAAATGCTAAGACCCTGTGATATTCAATGTTGTTATTAAACAACAACAACTTGATTATAACATTACAACCGAGTGGGTTTAGCCACTGAATCAACTACAGACAACTCAGAAATTAAATTTCTAAGTTAAACCATCTATGAAGCAACCCCATAGCATGCACTCTGCATGCATGGTCGAGGAAATCACCCGTGTCTACTTGACACTCTTCCAGACATTGTACCATCTATTAACTTAAAAAAATTGTAACCTTAAGTGAACTTTCGATTATCCGAACACATAGCTTAATTTGAATCTGAATTCCCCATGAGGTTTAGTATATTGACTTTTCTATATGTCAATATATAATCCTTGATCCCTTTAATATTTTAACACTCACTTAACTGCATTTCAATAGTCTATATCTAGGTTAACCAGATACTAACCAAACAGTTAAATAATAAATGTAATGTCCTGCCTAGTACATAGCCGAGCAAACATTAGGCTATCAACCGTACTAGAATATGGAAAATTCCTTATAACCTCTCTCTTTACTTTATTCTTTGGATACTATGCCAAAGATTATCTCTCATTATAAGAGATAGGTGCTAAGATAGGTTTACAGTTAACCATATTAAACCTTTGTAATATATACTCAATGTATACACTCTATGAGAGGTTTGATGAGTGTTAAGATCTGTCCCGGTGAATCCAAATACCTAGGAAAAAAGATGCTACTTCAAGGTCCTTTATGTCAAAGTTCTTGACCAACTGTCGCTTAACTTTATACATTATGGTCAAGTAATTTGACATGAGCAATACATCATCCATATGCAATACTCGGAAGATAACTTTGCTCCTCCTGACCTCATGGTACAAGCATCTTTTTAACTTTATTTTTCATGAATCCAAAAGAGGTCAATCCTTATAAAATGTAAGGTTTCACTTTCAGGAGGTTTGATGTAACTAATATATTGATCTGTTTAACGTTCAAACCATATCAGTTCTATCTAGATCCTGAAATCCTTCAGGTTTTAACATATAGACCACTTTATAAAGTTGTTTATTCAGGAAAGCAATTTTGACAACCGTCTGATGTAACTCTATACCACTGTGAGCTACAATTTCCATAATCACTCAAAATGTATCCTTCAAAGATACAAAAGAAAAAGTAATATTAAAGTTAACATTTCTCCTTGAGCAAACCATCAAGCAACTAAGCGAGCCCATAAATCACTGAACTTTATCCTGAAATCCTTTATGTCTTAAAACTTCATTTACAACTGACGTTATGGAGTTCTGCTTTAAAATCAACAAGCTCCTAGACCTTAATATGTTTTATAACTTGCATCTCATTAGTCATTGCAACTGACATGCATGTAGTAACACTAGTCAAAATAAAATAACTATACTACTACTGTAGCAATGGTAAGTCTAGGTTGATCCCACAGGGAGTGTTCAGATAGCTTATGAAATGAAATTAATTGATGTTTAGGTAAAGGGGGTTTCGATTTAATAAGAAAAGAAAATAAAATAAACCTAATGAAAACAAATTAAAGAAAACATGCAAAAAATGATAAAATTAGGGTATTTGGTTGGGATCTGATTCTTTAGTTCAATCTCAGCCCATACCCTAATTAAGCATAATTCAGTGATTTGTTTTTCTTTAATCTCTGTTAGCAATTATCAGTTGTAGATCAACAACAAGCTCTGTTAATTCTTATTTTTCCTTAAATCTTAGTTAATTACGAAGCACTCGTCAATTAACCCCAACTATTAGAAAACCTAGAATAAGCTTTCTAATTTTATCTAGACAATCGCATTACAAATCAGAAAAATAGACCAATCTAGGCAACAATCACACAAGCACGGATTATTTAACCTATGTTATGTTATCTCTAATGATTCAGAACCATTAGTTGCTACATATAAACTAGGAATACAATGATTACATATTGCATTAGATTCTAGAAATGAGTTTTCATGAAAAGCGATTCAATAGAGCATTAAAATCATTCAAATACCCAATCAATAAACACAAGATAACATAATCAATTCCTAATAAGAGAAAGAAACAACAAAATAATCAAAAAATACTTAACCAAGGTCATCGACGTCGATGTCGCCTCTAAACTAGCATTGGGAACATAGCCTTTCATAGGTCTATCCCAAGAAAAATGCTTTCAGCCTCATGAAAATGACCCCAATCAAAACCCCTACTAGCTGTCTTCACTTATTGCCACAAGCTCTCTTCCTACTTTACTATTCACTACACTATTCTATGATGTGACAAATAAAGATAGATGTATATGCTCACTGTTCACATATTTCTTTGTTCTCTGCCGCCACTAAGCTCCCTCTCTCACGCTTTCCAGTTACCAAGCCGCAACTCCTCTATTTTCTCTTTATTTCTGCCGCCTCTACTGTGCTATTGATGGGATGAATTAAATTTTATGGTTTTTGGTCCACCCTCACTGTACACGTCTCACCGCAAGATCTCTTTTTCTTCTATGCATTTTTATCAAAACATTGCGTTTCTGCAGCACGTCTGTGTGTGTGTTTCCGTGGGATGTCTGTGTGAAACGCAAACTGCATTTTCTTCATGGTTCACTGTCGTTTTGCTTCTCTTCCTCTTTTGCTATCTCCACGTTACCATTTTACTACTCCATTAAATTTGATGTTGCATGGCAAAAACATGAAAATTTCATGCACAGTAGTCATGAGCTATATTTCTTCACCATCTTAATTTTCTTGTCTTTTAATTTTCTTCTTCTTACTCTATAAAGACAAGTGAAAATTAATCTTCAGAAAACGGCCCAAATGTAATGCTTTCGACTCATTTTAATTTCTTTTCTTCCGAATTGTACCTAAAATCATATATGAATTAAAGTGAGTATCTTAATCATTTTCGTATAATTAATCGCTAAGTGTAAATGATTAAATGTATCAACAATTAAATACATATCAATTTCCCCCATACTTAGCTTTTGGCTGTCTTCGGACAAAGCATCCAAATTAAACTCAAACACTCGAAACATTTACGCAATTCCTATATTTTATAAGACTATATATTCATAACCAAAGATTAATGACTTTTAAAAATCATAGCAATAATTCAACATTCAATGCTTCTACTTATGATCAATCAACAAGCATCATCTTTGAAAACCGAGCAATCTAATGGTAGATTCGAAACATATGTTTAAGTAAAATATATCAATAGGTACACTCAACACCATTCATGATCATGCCATTACACAACTTTGCATATCATTTCATTTCTCCACCACTAATGTTTATATGCAAAAGCATGAATCAATGACTTTTTAGGGTTGTAATGAGGGCAAAGGTAAGGTGAGATGTATTTAGGGAAAGTAGCATGAAAGCCATCAAAGCTAGTGAAACAAAGCAACACTCATCAAAAACTGGGTACCGTCAGGTATGACAAATGCAACATTTATATTTCACAACCCATTGAACTCTTACAAACCAACCACATGAAGCATACACCAATCTGAAGGAATCACTTGTACAATTGATGCCAACAATACATTGAAATAATAAGAATGAACCTTCCAAGCTAACATCTACCTCATATTCAACATACCCAAATATTACATTTATTACAACTCTAGGAAGATGCATTAATCATGAATAACTTTGCAAATTCATATGTACTTCTTCCTTGATAAATTTATTTAAACAATTTTTTCATTCTTTTCCTTTTTCTTTCTTTCTTTCTTTTCTTTTCTTTCTATTCTTTTCTCTTTTTTTAACATTAAAAGAAACTACGTTAACATGAGAATTTCAATGATAAGACATAACAAAACATCCCAACATTAACCAATCCTCACATATGTACATCCCCATACTCATAATTTTGTACATCTACAAACTCAACAATCACAAATGTTCCACTAGCTTTATGGCTTGAGTAGGGCATTTGGTTAATGTAGTTCAGAAAATCAAAGAATGCCTAATTATATCTATGTTAATGCATGTGATAAAAATATGGTCTTGTATAGAAATTCAACGCAAAATCAGGATGTACATGTCATGAAGGTCACACATTATCGAAAGCCAATGAGACTGATATGCATGTGTCAATCTAATAAGGCTAAAATTCTCACTAGTTTTGTCTACCACTAGTCACTATTCTTCTAAAGATAATGCACATTGACCAATCACAAGAGTAAAGGTACATGCTAAAGTTGTTATCAAATTCTCTAGTTAATTCATTCTCTATTCATAATTAAATAATCCTAGAAGCAATAGAAAACGAGAAAATATTTCTTTGTTTGTTTTATTCTTTCTCTTATTTTGATTGAAAACTTAAAAGCAAGCAAAAATAAACTAATAAAGAAACACACATACATAAAAAAGAAATGCAAAAATGTAAAGAAAAGAAATTTACTTCCCTTAGGTTACCTCCCAAGAAGTGTCTTGGTTTAGGGTGGCTAGCTCGACTCCATGTTTTCCTCACGAGAAAAAATTGTGATCTTCTAGTATTACAGTTAGCGCCACTTCCACGCAAGGTTGTTTTGAATAGGGCCTTAGTTGATCATCATCCCCATTTAACGTCTTCCATATCTTCAGATTCTCAATCTCGACTAATTTCATAAACTCCGGAAATATTTCGAACTTCTCTTTACCTTTTTCTTCTTCCTTTAATTCCTCTAATCTGCTAGGTGAAGGTAAAGAGTCAGTCTCAATAATAATTATAAACTCAAATTTTACCTCTGAGCTAAAAGATGTGTCTTTTTTTATTTCGAGCTCCTCCTCAGCTTCTTCGACGCAAGCAATTCGTTAAGAGTTGACCTTAAGATTCTCAAGCTCCTCTTCACTTTGTAAAGTTTCCGCACTAATATCCATCGAGTACTCCTTAGGTTGATATGGTTGCGTCTCTTTGCTTTGTGATGCTAGGTAGTTGATAGCTTCCATCAATTGATCCATCTGGATTGTCAAGTTTTGGATTCTAGAACTTGTTTCCTACTGGAATTGCAAAGTGTTAGCAATATACACATTAACTAATTCTTCCAAGAATGTACCTAAGTCTTGATAGGAAGCTTCTAGTATGTACGAGATTTGTTGTGCTTCCTGCAAACTATCATGGAAGTAATTCAGCTAATTATCCTATCCATAACAAAAGTTAGATTGATTAGTCCAAATATTGTTATAGGATTGAGAATATGAATTAAAGAAAAAATTACTTATATCCATATCAATTTTTTTCACAAATATGAAACAAAAAAATGAAAAGATAATGAAATAACTGAAAAGAAATCAATTACGAACAAATATATACAAAAAACCAATTAAAATAAATAACACAAACTAAACACCGAAGTCCCGACAACGGTGCCAAAATTGACACTCTCGTCGTAACGCTAGTCAAAATAAAATAACTAGACTACTACTGTAGTAGTGGTGAGTCTAGGTAGATCCCATAGGGAATGTTTGGATAGCTTATGAAATGAAATTAATTGATGTTTAGGTAAAGGGGTTTTTGGATTTAATAAGAAATAAAATAAAATAAACCTAATGAAAATAAATTAAAGAAAACATGCAAAAAATGATAAAATCAGGGTAGGGATCTGATTCTTTGATTCAATCTCGACCTACACCCTAATTAAGCATAATTCATTGATTTGTTGTTCTTTTATCTCTCTTAGCAATTATCGATCGTAGATTAATAACAAGCTCTATTAATTCCAATTTTTCCTTGGATCCTAGTTAATTATGAACCGCTCATCAATTATAACCATCAGGAAACCTAGAGTAAGCTCTTTAAGTTTATCCAGACAACCGCATTACGAATCAGAAAAATAGAACAATCTAGGCAATAATCACACAAGTACGAATTATTTAGCCTATGTTATGTTATGTCTAATGATTCGGAGCCATTACTTACTACACATGAATCGGGAATACAACAAATTATATATTGCATTCGATTCTAGCAATAGGTTTTTATGAAAAATGATTCAATAGAGCATTAAAATCATCATCATTCAAATACCCAATCAATAAACCCAAGATAACATAATCATTTCCTAATGAGAGAAAGAAACAACAAAATAATAAAAATACTTAACCCGGGTCATCAGCATCGATGTCACCTCTAAACCGACATCGGGAATTCAGCCTTCTATAGGTCTATCCTAAGAAAAATGCTTCAACCCTATGAAAATTATGCCAACTGAAATCCCTACTAATTGTCTTCACTCACTGCCGCGAGCTCTTTTCCTACTCTACTATTCACTGTACTATTTTATGATGTGACAAATAAAGATAGATGTCCATGCTCACTGTTCACATCTTTCTTTCTTCTCTGCTGCCACAAATCTCCCTCTCTCATGCTTTCCAGCCACCAAGCCGTAGCTCTTCTATTTTCTCCTTGTTTCTATCATCTCTACTGTGCTATTGATGGGACGAACTAAGTTTTGTGGTTTTTGATCCACCCTCACTATACACGTCTCACCGCAAGCTCTCTTTGTCTTCTGTGCTTTTTAATCAAAACGCTGCACTTCCCCAGCATGTTCGTGTGAAATGCTTGCATCTCCGCAAGACGTCTGCGTGAAACACAGATTGTGTTTTCTTTATGCTTCACTGTCGTTTTGATTCTCTTCCTCTTTTGTTGTCTCCACATTATCGTTTTACTGCTCCATTAAATTTATTGTTGCATGGAAAAAACATGAAATTTTCATGCACAGTAGTCATGAGCTATATTTCTTCATCATCTTATTTTTCTTGTCTTTTAATTTTCTTCTTATTGCTCCATAAAGACAAGTGAAAATTAATCTTCAGAAAATGGATCGATTGTAGTGCTTTCGACTCATTTTAATTTCTTTGCTTCCAAATTGTATCTAAAATCATATATGAATTAAAGTAAGTATCTTAATCATTTTCGTATCATTAATCGCTAAGTGTAAATGATTAAATGTATCAACAATTAAACACATATCAATTTTCCCCACATTTAGCTTTTGGCCGTCTTCGGGCAAAACATCCCAATTAGGCTCAAAGACCTGAAACATTTACTTAATTTCGATATTTTCCAAGACTATATAATCATAACCAAAGATGAATGACTTTAAAAATCATAGCAATAATTCAACATTCAATACTTTTACTCATGATCAATCAACAAGCATCATCTTCGGAAACTGAGCAATCTAATGGTAGATTCGAAAACTGTGTTTAAGTAAAATGTATCAATAGGTACACTCAACGCCATTCATGATCATATCATTCCATAACTTTGCATAATTTCATTTCTCCACCACTAATATTCACAGGTAAAATCATGAATCAAATGACATTTTAGAGTTGTAATGTGGGCAAAGGTAAGGTGAGATGTATTTAGGTCAAGTAGAATGAAAGCCATCAAAGCTAGTGAAACAAAGCAACACTCATCAAAAACTGGGTACTGTCAGTTATGACAAATGTAACATTTATATTTCACAACCTCATTTATCTCTCACACACTAACCGCATGAAGCATACACCAATCCAAAGGAATCACTCATACAATTGATGCCAACAATACATTGAAATCTCAAGAATGAACCTTCCAAATTAACATCTATCTCATATTCAACATACTCAATAACACATTCATTACATCTTTAGGAAGATGGGCGCATTAATTATGAATATCTTTGCAAACTCATATGCACTTCTTCCTTGATAAATTTATTTAAACAATTTTTTCATTCTTTTTATTTTTCTTTCTTTCTTTCTTTTTCTTTCTTTTCTTTTCTTTTCTTTTCTTGTGCTTTTCTTTTCTTAACATTAAAAGAAACTATATCCCAACTTTAACTAACTCTCACATATGTATACCCTTACACTTAGAATTTTGTACATCCACAAACTCAACAATCACAAATGTTCTACTAGCTTTATAGATTGGGTAGGACATTTGCTTAATGTAGTTCGGAAAAGCAAAGAATGTCTAATCATATCCATGTTAATGCATGTGATAAAAATGTGGTCTTGAATAGAATTTCAACGCAAAATCAAGATGTACATGTCATGAAGGTCACACATTATCAAAAGACAATGAGACTGATATGGATGTGTCAGTCTAATAAGGCTCAAAATCTCACCGGCTTTGTCTAGCACTAGCCACTACTCTTCTAAAGATAATGCACATCGACTAATCACAAGAGTAAAAGTACATGCTAAAATACTATCAAATTCTCTAGTCAATTCATTATCTAATCATGATTAAATTTAATCCCAGAAGCAATAGAAAATGAGCAAATGTTTCTTTGTTTGTTTTATTATTTCTCACATTTTGATGGAAAACTTAAAAACAAGCAAAAATAAACCAACAAAGAAACACACATGCATACAAAAAAGAAATGTGAAAATGTAAAGAAAAGAAATTTACTTCCCTTGGGTTGCCTCCCAAAAAGTGCCTTAGTTTAAGGTCGCTGGCTAGACTCCATGTTTTCCTCATGATTTTTTGATTTAATAAGAAAATAAAATAAAATGAACCTAATGAAAACAAATTAAAGAAAACATGCAAAAAATGATAAAATTGGGGAATTCGGTAAGGATCTGGTTCTTTGATTCAATCTCGACCTACAACTTAATTAAGCATAATTCATTGATTTGTTGTTCTTTTATCTCTCTTAGCAATTATTGATTGTAAAATAACAAGCAGCTCTGTTAATCTCGATTTTTCCTTAGATTCTAGTTAATTACGAAGCGCTCGTCAATTAACCCTAACTATTTGGAAACCTAGAATAAGATCTCTAAGTTTTTCCGGACAACTGTATTACGAATCAGAAAAATACACCAATCATTCAAATACCCAATCAATAAACACAAGATAACATAATCAATTCCTAATAAGAGAAAGAAACAAAAAATAATTAAAAATACTTAACCAGCGTCATCGGCAACGATGTCACCATCGAGCTAGCATCGAGAACATAGCCTTTTATGGGTCTATCTCAAGAAAAATGCTTTAGTCCCATGAAAATTACCCCAACCGAAACCCCTACTAGCTGTCTTTACTCACTGCCTCAAGCTCTCTTCCTACTTTAATATTTACTGCACTATTCTATGATGTGACAAATAAAGATAGATGTCCATACTCACTGTTCACATCTTTCTTTCTTCTCTGCCATCACTAAGCTTCCCCTCTCACGCTTTCCAGCCACCAAGCCGCAACTCTTCTGTCTTCTCCTTGTTTCTGCCGCCTCTACTGTGTTATTGATGGGACGAATTAAGTTTTCTGGTTTCTAGTCCATCCTCACTATACACATCTCACCGCAAGCTCTCTTTGTCTTATGTGCATTTTTATCAAAATGCTACGTTTCCACAGGACGTCTACGTGAAATGCAAATGTGATCTGAAGTGACAAACAAAGATAGATGTCCATGCTCACTGTTTACATCTTTCTTTCTTCTCTGCCGCCACTAAGCTCCCTCTCTCATGCTTTCCAGCCATCAAACTACAGCTCTTCTATTTTCTCCTTGTTTATGCTACCTCTACTATGCTATTGATGGGATGAATTAAGTTTTGTAGTTTCTGGTCCACCCTCATTGTATGCATCTCACTGCAAGCTCTCTTTGTCTTATGTGCGTTTTTATCAAAACGTTGCATTAGACCATGTTTGTGTTTCATCTATCTTTGTTTGTCACATCAGACCACGTTTGTGTTTCCGCAGGATGACAAATAAAGATAGATGTCCATGCTCACTGTTCACATCTTTCTTTCTTATCTGCCGCCACTAAGCTCCCTCTCTCACGCTTTTCAGCCACTAAGCCACAACTCTTTTATTTTCTCATTATTTCTGTCGCCTCTACTGCGCTATTGATGGGACGAATTAAGTTTTATGGTTTTTGGTCCACCCTCACTGTACACGTCTCACAGCAAGCTCTCTTTGTCTTTTGTGCTTTTTTATCAAAACGCTGCATTTCGCCAACATGTCTGTGTGAAACGTATGCGTCTCCTTAGGATGTCTGCGTGAAACGCAAACTGCGTTTTCTTCATGCTTCATTGTCATTTTGTTTCTCTTCCTCTTTTGCTGTCTCCGTGCTATCGTTTTATTGCTCCATTAAATTTGTTATTGCATGGAAAAAATATGAAATTTTCATACACAGTAGCCGTAAGTTATATTTCTTCATCATCTTGATTTTCTTGTCTTTTAATGCTCTTCTTCTTGCTCCATAAAGACAAGTGAAAATTAATCTTCAAAAAATGGCTCGAATGTAGTGCTTTCAACTCACTTTAATTTTTTTGCTTCCAAATTGTACCTAAAATCATATATGAATTAAAGTGATTATCTTAATCATTTTCGTATCATTAATCCCTAAGTGTAAATGATTAAATGTAGCAACAATTAATCATATATCAGTAACCCACCACAATTCTGCATTGGGTTTAAAAACAACTTCTGTAAAAGTAATTGGATTTGTAATATGTCAAATATCATAGTCTTATTCACCTAATAGATTATGTAATCAGATGGGATAATAGGTTGTCTCACTCTGGCAAATCTTCATAACTACATTAGATATTATACCCCCAAGAACCTCTGTGTGTACAGGCATGGGTTCTTGTTCCAGTACAGGCACGATATTAAGACCTAGATCTACTGGATCTAACTATATGAGTGGCTGGTACTTAATAACTGTAGTATCCACCCTGTTATCATCCGAAGGGTCAAAGGGCCCATCATCATCATAGAAATCGTATTCCAGGAACTTTGTTGTTTGTGATTCCACTATTCTGGTCTCTTCTTCTCTACAGTAAGATCTGTAGCTTTTAGAGTGGTCAGGATATCATACTAAATAACAATGAGCATAATGAGCATGCAATTTTTCCTTACAAGGATTATATTACCTCAGTAGGGTAGCCTCATACACCAATGTGTGCAAGACTGAGTTTTCACACTTCTCGATAATTAGATAGATTAGTCTTGTTCTGTATTGACTTCTTTAAGTCCCTTAGGGTGCAGTTATGCCTTTTAACAACACACCATTTTGTTCAGAACTACTTGGCATAGTGAATTAAGTCACTATCCCAACCGATTCTATATATTTGACAAATAGACCTATTTAAGTCCCGAGACACCATGTTTGCCATGATGTTCTCCTCTATGGTCAGATCTAAAACTCTAAATATATTTTCCCAATTTGTTCTCAACCTTCAATCTTTAAGCAAGAATACATAACTGTAATGGCAATAATCATCAACAAATGTCAAAATCATTTGGAATTGCACAATGCAACTGTATAAGGTCTTCTGATATCTTTATGTATCAGACTAAATAAGTCAGGAGCACTAGTTGACCCTTATTCCTTATTAGTCAACTTACCTTTGCAATAATCAACACATGTTCCCAGATCATCATAATCTAGAATTGAGAGAATGCTTTCCTTATTCAATCTCTCAACCCTAGATCTAGAAATGTGGCTTAAACTTTTATATCAATCCATGTATGACTTTTCATTCATCACGGTCCTTCATTTCATGAATTTTTTAGCAAGATATGAAGAAGCATATATCTAATTCGGGGTAAAACACATTCTATACAATCCATATGATAAGAAAGTTGTACCATTATGTTTTTCATTAAACACCAACTATACATCAAAAGCATTAAATACAAAATGTCCACCTTCCTTGTCCAAAATTGATCAAAAGATCACATATAAAATGTGTCGTGTAAAACCTAAAATGAACCTTATTACAAGGTTCAATACATGCATTCCTGTATAGATATTTTTCCACTTCTTCATTGCTATGAACCATCAGTTCCTCCTTCTCTTTATTTAACTTTATCCTAGATATGAACCCTTGCATTGTGGAATCACATTGATCAGATATTCCACTAAATAGCCACCAAGTACTTAATGCAACTATCACAAATCAAATTCATAAATTGATAAGCTAAGGAGTTATCTGATGGTCAAAGTCTTTCTTTTTAAGCCTTATATTGCTGACTTCTTTATGTCACGCAGACCTTTACCAACACTAGATTGAACAACATCAGTACATAGAGAAGATTTAGTCTTTCTACCTTTGATTTTAGTGAGCTTCAACTTTGCCTTGTCTTTAGTTGCTTCGAGGGCTGTAGGAGTAACAAGCTTAAGTTTCTCCTCCTCAGCAATGCAATGAGCAATCAAAGTATTGAAGTCTCATTCTTCATCCTGTGAATAATATGTCTTCATCAGATTACTAAACTCTGGAGGGAGTTTATTCAGAGTATGGTGAATTATAAAGACATCAGGAAGAGGAATGTTTAACATCTTCTTTCTATTGTGAAGATGGATCATTCTTGATATGTACTCCTTTACTTCCCCTTCTCTCGTATACCTCATAGAGAATAATTCCTTCTTCAAGGCGCTTGTTTCAACATTAAATGAGACTGTGTACCTCTGGAGACATTACCAAGACATTATTTTGCTATATTTGTGTCCAGAAGTCCACTAAGTAGATGGTCAAGTATGGATTTCTTAATGGTCATAATACTTAATCTGTTA
Source organism: Erythroxylum urbanii (assembly GCA_027568935.1). Classification (NCBI taxonomy): domain Eukaryota; kingdom Viridiplantae; phylum Streptophyta; class Magnoliopsida; order Malpighiales; family Erythroxylaceae; genus Erythroxylum; species Erythroxylum urbanii. The sequence goes on from JAOQML010000005.1 coordinate 31,440,915, forward strand.
GACCGATCCTAGGCTTCATAGGCTGCTTTATGAGTTTTCGAGCTCATGGACATAGGTGGAGATGGCCTATTCGTTCGTATGGCCATATCAACCTGAGCTATCTCCATAGCATTTACTGCATCCTATATCCACTTCTTTGTATTGAAACCAGTTAGGGTTTCAATAGTGACACTGATATTGTTGACCGAAAAGGTGACTACATAGTAACTTTGATTAGATCAACATAAATGTAGGACAACAACAATACTCAAAACTACTAAATAATATCTTTACAGAAAATTAGATAACACATATTATGAAAAACCTTTGTGCTGAATACATAATATATGCAATTACATCTCCACATAAAATCGATCACAGTATAAACCATCAACTCTCATGACACTACCACCTTTGAGCGAATAGATCACTTGAGCAACTGGTTTCTTCCATCTAATGCCTTTATGCACATATCAAAATGTTATGTAAGGCCAACATTTTTGGGCAGAATAACCAAACATAAAACCAGAGACATCCCCCTACATGCAAGCATAACAATTCAAAACACTGACTTGAAAGGCCACTTTGGTGACTACATCCTCATCAACACTCAAAAAGCCTACAAACACAAGGGATAAATCTTTATGTTATCCTCACATTCTTGATGGATATATGGTATGTGATAATGTAACATCAATAAATGCAAAAGCCCGTATGCACAATCTCATTGTCACACACTCGTGCTGAAGACATTCCCTGAAAACTTCATTTGAGGCTTTCATAAAGGAAAAATCTCATTAGAGTGACTATCGTGCATTACTAGACATTGAACCGACTACCCGAGACACAAGAACCTTATGTATCTCCCTTATGGCAAGTTCGTTGCATGAAAATTCACTCAAAAATAACTTTAGAATGTCTTAATTTCTTTTTCGAGTAACTATCATGCGATCCTGAACACTTAACATGAGACCTGAGACACAAAAACTTGAAGTATCTCCCTCATGTGATATCCGAAGTATGAAAATTCACTTGAAATTGGATTCAAAATATCTTAATTCTTTTTTCTGGAGTTAAACTTTAAGTTATTACTAATGTAATAAATCCAGAAAAATAGAAAATTTCACTTTATAAATTTACAAGACCTAGAAACTGACCTAAAACACCCTGGGGCACCCTTACGAGAAATTTGAAATTTTGTGTTCTTTTTTTTTGAAATACTATGTAGCATGTCCGTACAATTGACGTCAGCCCATGCGTCATACAGCATGTTGACGTGAGAGGCGCTTATAAGACACACATGCGAGGTAACACGTAGACGCGATCAACGACACTCGCGTGTGCATACACACATGCAGTGAGTGTTTTGCCACACGCACCAAACTCGTTAGCGCGCCCATGCCATTATTCACAGCCCGACAGTGAGGCACACCTTTGTCAAAAAATGACAATTTTTGGTGAGTTTTGGGTTAGATTTTGACCCTTCCGAGCTTGTTTTCAACCTATTTCTCAAGGATAAATACATTTATACCAATTTCATGTAATATAAAGTAAGAAAAATCGAGAAATAGAAGTTAACTCTCCGAAAACCTTCTAAAAAAATAAAAAAATTCATTTTTAACCACCCGATCACCTCACCGCTTTGATACCACTTGTAACAAGTAACGATACCTTAGTTACGTATCTTGGATCGAACATGAAAAAAAATAAATGAAGAAATGTAAAAAATACCTGATTTCAATTTCATAACTTCAAATGAGCTTTCCGAAGCCAAAATGAGCGTGAATCCACCGCCGTCTTCACGGGAACTGCTCATCGGGACGTGGTTAACGTCTTTCTACAGTTTTCTCAAAACGTAAGCTTTCTTAACATGTTAGAGAATCCTTATGCTTACAAATGATATTAGCAACTGCAGGAGCGTTTAGCCTTTATATATAGCATCTATATTAGGCTTCTCCATCACAAGACCGATATAGGTCCGGTCCACACTGATTGAGATCCATTTTCTACCCAGACTTTGACCCATTGATTTAGATCATTTATTGGACTACTTTATTATCTTTATCTGAATCAAATTACATAACTTAACCGATAAGTTATTTGAAAAACTAAAAAATGCAATTAAATATTATTTAACTTTATGAAAAATTCAAAAATATCCAACAGCCACCTCCTGCTATAATGTAGTCATAGTTTTCTTTCGATGGGAAGCTTGTTACGTTGGAGACAAACTTCAAATAACTTGGGTCTATATACAAAATAGGCGAAAAGAAAAAGATTAGCACAAAGAAGCGTTAGTTAGTCTCTGCTTGGTTGGCAAGAAAATTGACGATGTCATTGATAAGACTCCTGAAAAAACCGAAAGGGTTAATTATTTAGCAAACTTTTCGCAAACTTATTTGGCACCAAAAAAACAAGCAAAACCAAAATAATAAAAACACTAGAAATTTGGTAACGCAGTTCGGCACACTTTGCCTACGTTTGCGGGGCCCTCACCCAGCTTAATCACTTTCACCGAAATACAATAGTTTTACCCAAGGCTTTACTGAGCCGACACCACTCAACCCTTGAGACTATCTCTCAACCTAACTTCCTGTGAAAGAATTTCACACCCAATAGTACGACCGTCCCGTACTAACCTCAACAGAGGATTTTCTCAACAATATTTGATAATAAAGATAAGAAATAAACAACTCAAGTGATCAATCAACCAAGAACAAAATAATAATACGCTTGAGAAAAAGAAGACAACTTCCCAAAAGGTTAAGCTCCATTAAAATAAATCTAAAAGTCGTCGCAACAATAATCAATCCAACCGTGAGCCACTCCACACTTTAATTAATGCAACACCCACAAAAAAAAACTTCCAGCCACATTCCCACACATCCAATTAATGCCCACTGCAACTTTTATTTCAAGACACCAAATCCACCTTTATGCCCACTTATCACACATGTAATTAATGTCCACTACACCATTGCACTATAACTCTTCTTCCCCGTAGCTTCATTTTCACCGTAGCTTCCTTTTAAACATGCACACAGTCGTAGTAATGATCCAATCAACTAACTCACGCTTCTTCAATGCCACACACACACACACACGTGAACTCCAAGTGCCGCACAATTCAGCTGCTGCACACTTACCTCAACTCCTCTCGCGCCAACACAAGCTCTTCTTCAGCTATAGATAAAAACATGCACAATATACACCTACACGTCTCATGTACTGCATATGTGGAAACTTCTTCTTAAATCAACTTAACCGTAACTCACACCAAAAGACACGTTATTCACTGTATAGATTAAAACCACTGAACCTTTTTCAAACTATCTCTCACATATATATCTGTCTTTGGTTGCCACACAATTACAACTTAGTTTCATCCACTATCATGTTTCAATAGACTTCAACACCCACTAGGAGAAGTCCACGTGTATTGATAAACTTCAAGGAATCCACCGTAAATTGGAGATCTAAACAACATGCATATTTAAAAAGGACTTCTACAATAATTGGGATATGTGCAAATCTCTCACACAATCAGAGTCCCACTTCAATTCAAACATGTAACAACCTCATCCTTTTAATTTCATCAATCTACCTCTTATTTTTAACCCCACTATAATTTATATCTTATATGTCCAATTAAAAATATCAAAATTAAATAAAAGATATATCTCATATATCTTAACAACTCCAACTCAACGGTGAGTCTTTGTCGAAGTCTTAAAAGTTAGTATCTTTTCTCCATTCTTAGAGAAATAAAAAAAAGAAAAAGAGAGAGAGAGTGAAGGGATGAGAATTGTTTAAAAAGGTGATGATATTCATAGGTCCTGATTTTTTAATCCGGCAAAGGGTTACCTGATTGAGGATGTGATATTGGTGTCCTTGCATGACTACAGGTAGAACAGAGAAGCACCAGGATTGCCATAGATTGCAAGTGAAATCAAAAGGGTTTCATCTTTTTCTTTGTATGGTTAGGGGAGAGGAGAACTTTCTGGGAGTTTACTTGGAGAGACGACGCAATGTGGCTATGCTATGCCAGAGAAAAGGGAAGTCTTACTGTTACTGAACTGATGATACATGTAAATATAATAGGTTTATTATTTCTTGATGCGGGTTTAGTACATTGGTTGAAAGAAATGAGTGAGATAATCTTGGGGGGTGAAAGAAGTTATTAATGATTCTACTTCTAAGATGGTTTAAGCTTTTCTTATGAGTTCCAGTTGCCATTTGAAGATCGCAAACAAAATCCAAGAACGGAGATTTACTCACGGACCAACAGAAAATGCATTACTACTTCTGTTTTGGTTGTATAATTGTTTCATTGCGACAGTTGTCTTGTCCGAATTCGTTTCAAGTGATAGTGATGGTATGCTCCAAATTTTAATTTTGGGGACCTAAGGTAAATTATATGCATTCAACTATCATACACCGAAGTCGACCATGTTTTGACTAATTTGTTTGAAGAATAGGAGGAGTTATTGATGAGGGGAGGGTTAAAGAGTTTATGATTAATATTAATTGCATTATAATGGGATAATCATGACTTGTAATTTCCCATCTTTTATAGAATGTAGTGTATTGGTAAATACTAAAAGAAAATGTGTGTAATTTGAGTGTGTTCAATGTTAAAATAAAGTATGTTTAACAGATTTGTAAAATCTAAAAGAAAATTAGGTTCAAGGTTATTGTAAAATGGAAAAGGTGTTAAACATTTGATTTTACTTGCCTATTCGATTAACAAAGTCTAAAAAAAGATGTAAAAAACAAATTGGAATGTGGAAAAAAATGATTTAATCTATATGAGAGTGCATTTTGAACAAAAATGATGATAAAAGAAATAAAAGAATAAAAAACTTTTTATTTAGAAGAAAATATTTTTAAAAATAGTTAAAACATAAATCACTGGATTTAATCTTGGCTAAAAAGTAATATCAAATGTTTCAAGCATTTGAAGGTAAAAGCTTGAGTGCAACTATTTATTGAGCAAAAAATGATATTAAACGCCCTAAAGATCTTAATGAGCATAAGAAATTAATTTAAGTATAAGGACAGGAAAATTAAACCTAACTAAAACTTATTAAATTAAATAAATTTTTTTAAAAAAGACCCAAATGTATTTTAGTAAACCTATAGGCCTAAATGAAAAATTGAATCTTAAACTAAATGAAAATTAACTTTCTAAATTTCATCTAATAGGCAAAAATAGGCTTTTAAAAAAGAATTGAACTCTTAAAAGAAGAACATGAGTCTTGAGGAATATAGTTAAGACTTTTAAAGACACAATCATTTTTTTGTTAAGACATTTGTTAAATTCTTTCTCTCAACTCATACCCTTTTTGTGCTATTGATGTAAGCTTAGAATACTTGTGTTTATGAAAGAAATTCTTAGCATTCACTATATCTTTTATAGAAATTACATTGATTTGATACTTAGATCATTTTATTTTATTTGATTTTTAGGTAATTTTAAAGAAAATTTGCTTAGGAGTTATTTTGGTCAAGGATTAAGGAGTTTTGCATATTAAATTAAGAAAAAGATTCATTATTAGTTACACATAGTTTTAAATATAGATATATTACAGTATGTGCCCTCTTTATCAGTGGCGATAGCCCGGGGTGGCAAGTGAGGGCTACTGCCACCCTTATTTTGGCCTCTTCCATACTTGAACACATGCTTCGTCTCTTTTCCAGCCACTCCCTCCTCTCTCACTCACTGCAAAGTCCAG
>JAOQML010000005.1:31465339-31487862 GCA_027568935.1 Erythroxylum urbanii
ATATTAATTAAATAAACAAATTTCTAATTTATTATAAATATACTATTAAAAATTTAATATTTAAATAATCTCTCTCTTCTAAATTAATAAATAAATTAAAGTCTAAGATATAGAAGCACATAAGCTCATGTTGAAGAAATTAAGGCAGCAGTATTGAATGCATCTTCATCCGTCAGTATTGGAATCATCTAATTACAGTATTGGCAAAAGTACGCGGGCTGTAGACTTAAAGCAAAAACTAAAGATCTATTGGGATCTGTTTAAGCAACCCAAATCTTCGGTGCCCTCAACAGTATTTCATGTCGCTCCATTCTAACTATTCATTCAAGTAGGTTCTGTATAAATAGATAGCTAAAATAAAGTGATACAGGTTGACATAAGACTAATGACACAGAGAATCAAGTCCCTGTTTAAGAAGTGATTGCAAACGGAACTCCGGCCTTTTTCTATCTTAACAGTTATCAATTATTGGAAAACAATTAATGAACATACAAATACTGAAATTGTCCTTTTAGTTTAAATTATTTTTGAAAAAGTAATTAGAATAAAGTTGCATGATTTAAACTATATTTGCACTGTGATGCATATCAGACTTTATTCTGGAAAGTTAAAAGAAAAGAAACACGTATAGTAAGTAATCTGTCCATTTGGAGGTGGATGCGGGCTGAAGAGAGGAGAGTGGAATCTGACATTGATTGATTGATTTGGAAAACGGCTTTTGGTGTCCACTTTGCACTTTCTCTTCCTGACTGGCAGGTGTTGGACACTCCACTCACAGGCGCGTCTCCGTATCCAACTATCTTTTAATTAATACAAGGAAATAACGATGGAAGGAATTGTATTTTCCTCCTCTGTCCTCTTCCAAGAACTTTCCCCTTCGACTCGACTTATAAGAAAAAGAAGAAAGAAGAGGAAGAAGATAACCAAACCAATGGATTCTTCAGTAGATAACTGAGTGGTGAGATTCCATCATATTCATCTTCATCTTCAGCTTCCTCATGATTTGGTGAGTGATGTGATTTCCTTTTTGTTAGATCGTCATCAAAACTCAGCCCTCTGTATTTCATTTTTGATTCATTCAACCAATAATCATCAAAATCCCCAGATATCTTTTTTTTAAACCAAAACAACCACCAAAAAAAAAAGTCATGAGACCCATTCAGCCGGCTCCTCCTACAACCAACACCAAAAACCGCCCCCGACGGCGCCCGGACCTCACTCTACCTCTTCCACAGCGGGACCCACAACTTGCCGTACCCCTTCCGCTTCCCCCCACCTCCAACTCGTCCACAACATCCACAAGTAACCACCAACAGCTCAGCTTCTCCGAGCTGGACCGCGTCCAACGCATAGGCTGCGGCAGCGGCGGCACAGTCTACAAAGTTGTTCACCGCCCCACCGGCCGCTTCTACGCCCTCAAAGTTATCTACGGTAATCACGAGGACTCCGTCCGCCTCCAGATGTGCCGCGAGATCGAGATCCTCCGCGATGTCAACCACCCCAACGTTGTCCGCTGCCACGACATGTTCGACCACAACGGCGAGATCCAGGTCCTCCTCGAGTTCATGGACGGCGGATCCCTAGAAGGCACTCAGATCCCCAACGAGTCCCACCTGGCCGACGTTGCCCGTCAAATACTCAACGGCATCGCCTACCTCCGCCGCCGCCATATCGTTCACCGAGACATTAAACCCTCCAATCTCCTCATCAATTCCAAAAAGATCGTCAAAATCGCAGACTTCGGGGTCTCTCGAATCCTCGCGCAGACTATGGACCCTTGCAACTCGTCTGTTGGAACAATCGCCTACATGAGCCCCGAGAGAATCAACACTGATTTGAATCACGGCCAATACGACGGTTACGCTGGAGATATATGGAGTTTGGGGGTTAGCATATTGGAGTTCTATCTTGGTAGGTTTCCGTTTGCGGTTAGCCGGCAGGCGGATTGGGCGAGCTTAATGTGCGCTATTTGTATGTCACAGCCGCCGGAGGCGCCGCACACGGCGTCGAATGAGTTTAGGGATTTTATTGGGCGTTGTTTGCAGAGAGAGCCGGGGCGGAGATGGACGGCCTCGCAGCTGTTGCATCATCCCTTTATTGCCAGGAATAATGGGAATCTACATCAGCTGTTGCCTCCTCCACGCCCTCTTTCTTCTTCTACTTCTTCTTCATGATCATAATAATCAATTAGGTTTCAGTTCTTTTCTTTTTAATTGTCTTTGTTAATTGTTGGTTATTATTGTTGTCATTGTCCAAATATTTTTGTTTTTGTGATTTTTGATATCTTTTTGAGGAGGACATTGGCGAAATGGGGATTAAGCAAGTTGGCAGTCAAATTATGGAAATCAATCCGTTAACGGATATCTTGATTTTATGTATGGAATGGTTATAGGAGTATAGAGCCAACTATTCACAGTCGGTGGATGTAGCTAGCTAGCTGGCTGCCCTACAATGTTTTACGTAAAGTAGTTCAATTGTTGTGAAGCATTTTTGTGCCTTGATGACTAGAAACTTGTCAAGTAGGTTACGCTTTTTTCTGTGTTTGGTGGTTCCGTGTTAGCTTGGGTGGGACCTTTGGGGAAAGATTCGGAGCTGAATCGTTTAGATAATAAACTTTATTAGGCTTGCATTTGTGAATGTGGAATCTTTTACTATGGTTATGCAAATTTCGAATGTTCTACTCTAATTATCCCATTTATATGTCATCTTGGCATTGCTTATTTGTTCTCTTGCGCTTGAATTTTGATTCCTTTTCTAAATACCATGTACATGGTTTTCTTTTGCTCATCCATTTCCAGGCTATCTTTTATGTGATAACATGAAATATGGTATAATCGCTGTTTGTAAGAGTGCGGGTGGGGCTGCTTGTTGCTTTTATGAATCTTCTTATGCATTGTCACTTGCTGAAGCTAGCTAAGGATGAAGGTTATTCATCTTTTGGTCCCTCTATACTTTCCTTTTCTGGGTAAGATCAGGTTCAATGTATTATCATCAAGCACCCGTTTGAAGTTCATTCTGGGGTTTTTCATAGATTAAGGTCATTATGGATCCTAAAGGCTCTTCTTTTCACTGAAACAACATGTGTCTCATGATTTCAGTGTCACTTCATGATTTATAGATTTGAGTCATATTTCATGGACTTTATGGGAAGTTTCGTGAGTTGTAATCTGATCTACGGATGCTAGGCGTTGTTGATGACCTTAAAAGTTTCTGTCACTGTTCTTTGATCATGCCTGCTTTTTGTTCCTTGGAAAATTACCCACGGTGAAATATCATTCATAATTTAACTCTATCCAACGGCCATTTATATTTTTGAGTCTTGAATGTTGCAATATAGTGAGCCTTCTGATATTCGTACGGTTTCTCTTTCCCTTCAGACGACCAGATACTGTAGATATCTGGTTCTCATGACTGAGTCTGCATTAAGAATTCATAATTGCGAAAGAATATTCACTTTGGTGGAAAGAACAAGATTCCAGTGGCACGCCTGGTAGTAGTGGATCTAGCCATATTCTCTCGAGTAGCTAAGCTATTAACTTGAAATGCTCTTGTCAATTGCTTTTAGAAACAGGCTCTTTGTTAGTTAGGAATAAGGCGTATCGGTAGAATTTATATTAGATGTTGCTCTTTTCGGTTGTTAGGTACCTTTGGAGTGGAGGATATGAAGAAAAACTGATTTTTCCAAAAGGTAAATTTTATTGACAATAAAACATATTCTAAAACCTAAATACCAATAGTAAAACTGTCAAAGATAGATTGGAAGTTAAACAAAAACTAAGAAGGAATTACTCTAATAATCTATTACATTTTTGGATAATAACAAAGAAAAAGCAAATTTATGGGTGGTAGATAAGCAAAAAGTTTACTAAAATGAGTTATAATTTCGAAGATCAAGAAGATTTTAAAAAGCAACTTAAACTAGAAAATTTGAAAATTATTGGATCCAGTAAATCTCCACATTCCTTCAATATTTATGGTTAGAAATTATGCAAAGATACTTAGAAATAAAGCAAAAGCATAAAAATATAAATGATAATATAGTATTTAATGGATATTTCTTTGCCTCGTAAAGAAACATTAACCTAATAAGAGGAAAACAAATTTCTTCTAAATTTGATTGGAAAAGTAAATTTTGGCAGATAAAAATGAATAAAGATAATATTCATTATATTGTTTTCTTTATTCTACAAGGTCATTATGAATGGTTAGTAATGCTCTTTGGCTTAAAAATGTCCCCTAAATATTTCAAAGAAAAATAGATAATATTTTCAAATATCATGATTTTATACATTATTATGTAGATGATATTTTAACTGCTAGCAATAATATTTCTCAACATATTATACACCTTCACAAATTTGCAGTTTGTGTGAAAAACATGGTCTTACTCTCTTAAAGAGGCCAGCAGATAATATCTTTAACATTAAAGTATCTCTTGGAGTTACTATGGGGTTAGAGTTATTATGGTTTAATGAGCGATTCTCCAATGAAACCCTGATGTTACTTGACTCCATTGTGACACCATGGTTCGCAGATATAGCAAACCTTTTTACAAGCAGTGGGCTCCCTTTAGCTTTATCATATCAACAAAAAAAAGGCAATTCTTGCCTAAGTGTACCCATTATTTATAGGATGACCTGATCTTGTGTAGTACGTATGCTGACAGACTAATAAAGAAATATGTTCCAGAGGAGGAGAAGTTTGATATATTGATGTAGTGTCACAAAGTTATGTATGATAGGCATTATGGAGCAAAAAAGATGATGGCAAGAGTACTATGTAGATTTTATTGGCCACATCTATTTAAGGATGCTCAAGAATTTGTGGCACAATCCGACAGATGTCAAAAGTGGGGAATATCTTAAAAAGATATGAGATGCCTTTATCTAACATTTTAAAAGACGAAGTTTTCGATGTGCAGGAACTTGACTTCATAGGGCCCTTCCCATCCTCTGTAAAGGATATGTATATTTTGGTAGGAGTAGACTATGTTTCATAACGAGCTGAAACTATGGAAACTCCAACAAATGATGACAAAGTAGTACAAAATTTCATTAAATGACTATTCATCCGATTTGGAGTGCCAAGAACAATATAAGTGATGGAGGAGCCCATTTCTGTAATAAATCTTTTGATACTCTTCTAAAAGATATGGATTTCACCATCGTGTTGTCACTTCATACCACTGGCAAACAAATGGCCAAGCGGAAGTTTTGAACGTGAACTTAAACAAATATTGGAGAAGGCGACAAATGGTTCAAGGAAGGACTGGGCATTAAAGCTGGATAATGCCCTATGAGGTTATCGAACTGCCTTCAAAACTTCAACCGAGACAAATCCTTTTAGGCTTGTGTATGGTCAAGCTTGTCATCTGCCCCTAGAACTTGAGCATAGAGCATATTGGGTGATAGCTTTAAACTTTGATTGGAAGCAAGGGAGTGAATGAAGACTCCTACAATTGAACGAACTCGATGAACTTTGCTTTATTGCATATGAGAATGTCAAGTTATATAAGGAAAAGGTAAAGAAGTGACATCATTTTCATATTAAGAAGAAAAGGTTCAAAGCGAGAGAGGCGGTTTTATTAATAAAATGTGGCCTGGTTGAATAAACAGGGACATTCATGACAAGGACTTTGCCTTCGCATCAAAAGACTAGGTTAATGTTAAAGCAAATTAAAAAGTGGTGTTTCAATAAATAATACCTACTGATCTTTAAAAATTGCAAAAACTTTCGTGAAAGGATACTTAGTGATAGCTACAATTTTTGATTGGTTACCATTTATAATTGTATGTGTATAAAGTGCTATAGGTGAATGAATAGGAAGTTGATATTTTGATTAATATGTATATTCAATTCAAAGTGTTTGACCATGAAATACATGGGCTATTATGTTGGCACAACTTGAATGATTAATGTTTGTGGTTAAATTGAATCCATGAAGTTAGATGTCATTGTCTCATTATTGCATATTGCATGAATGTATTTTTATGTGTTTATGTTTATGTTTGGTTTGTTTAAGTTTTTGTTTTTGTTTTTTCTTGAGAACAATCAAACGATTAAGTGTGGAGATTTTGATAAATTTAGTTTATACAAAGTTCTAATGTTCTAATACGTGTTTTAGCTTGTTTATAGGGCTTATTTGATGATTGTTGCATATATAGTCTTAGAATTGTGTTCATGTCAGTATTTACTTATAATCTAAGTGTTTGTGTGTTTAGAGCATGTTTTCAATCTTAGTGTTATGTTTCTTGACTTGTTAGTGTTAAAGGTCAAATAATTGAAGAAAAAAGATGTTGGACATGCATACAGCTATATGGGTAGGCTCACGGATCGTGACCTAAGCAAATTTTCCAGAGTCACGATCATGACAGAGGTTTCCCAGGTGCAACGTTTTCCATATATTTTATGGTTTGAGGGAATTTTTGGAACCGATCAAAGGGAAAAACCCTAGTTACACCCCCAACACCCTAAGACACATAGGAAGAACATTAAGAAGCCAAAAAAACGCGTCCACCATCTTACATAAGTGGATTAAACAAGAAAGATTGATTAACCTAAAGTAAGTTAGTCAATATTGACTACCACAAGTGCACAGTGTAGCCATAGCTAGTACTGGCAAATATGAGTCGATCCCATAAGGACGGTAAGTATTAGTAATTACTATTGTCCTATTATCTAACTTATGAATTGGTAATGACTTTTAACCTAAGAAACTAAAATTAAACAACTAAACTAAACAAGTAATGTGAATTAAAGCAAGGGATTAGTAACATTAAATTAATTATCGTCATCAGATTATTAGTACCTAGGCTTCAAATCCCCTTAAACCTTAACCGATTAATTCCTTGTCATGCAACTATGTTATTGATTTATTGGACTGTGGAGATTCCAAAAGTATGCTAGTAGCTAACCTTAAGTCTACTAATAACTAATCCTAAGGTCTCTAACTGAATTAATCAGGTTAAAACTTATAGGATTGCATTACGATATTCTGAATCCCTTTATTAGGTTTGATCATAATCTAGAAGATTTATGTTGTCCTATTTCTAAGATTGCATTAACTCTTTCTAATTATCGTAGATCTATTCAACCTAGGATTTCTCAATCACTAAGTATGAAATCAAATAAAAGTACAAAAATCATATTAATAAAAAGTAAATAGAACGGATAATTGGAACATAATTGCTATTATAAAATAATCAAAACATGTTAAAGTGTTCAACTAGGGTTCATCTAACCTAAATACTAATAGAAAAATTAGCTATACATCAATGAACAAAAAATCATATCCATATATATAGAAAACAAAATAAAAAACATCATAATCATACCTTGATTGTTCTTTATTGTGTATTCTAACAATGTAGATGTCCGATCTTGTGTTCTGATGGATCTTTGGATAAAATCCCATGTCTTCCACTCTGTAAGCTCCAAATCACCTCTAAATGTCCTGGATGATGCCAGCTGCTCTCCCTCTTTTATTTAACTTCAAAACTTCGCTTTTATATGAAAATCTAAGTTTTTGAGTTATGTAAGGTCATGTGCACGACTGCACACAGGAACGTGCATAATTGGAAATCTTTGGATATTGCAAAAGTACACGACCATGCATTTCTTCTAGATTACTATTTTCCTATTTTAGCCACATTTTCGTTGGAATTCTTCTCCTTTAAGTCCATGAAGGCAATTGTCACCTATAAATACACTAGGAGCAAATTAAGTACCAAATATATGATAAAAACATAAAATATCAAGTAAAATAAATCAAATATGGGTGGCAAAATATAGTCAAATATCTATCTATCAAAGATAAAAAGAACGTACAGAATTTCAATTTTCTAGATCAAGCTCAAAATTGAGTTTTTCTTTCTTTCCTTTTGCTATTTTCATCAAACTTGATATGTAACTCGAATTCTTAGATGTTTATTACATTCATAAGTGTCTAATTTCCATATTAGGGTTTATTTCAAAGTTATTTTATGACTTTCATCTTTATTGATTCAATACAAAATTCTGATGTTGTGATAATTGTGCATTTAATACTTTGATAATAAATTGAGAGAGTGAGCCAAAACTAATCAGATTAGGTTATGCAACGAGAGTTGACGATTTAGTAAGTCACGCAATTATCAAATCAAAGTTCATTTGAAGAGAGATCTTGTATGAGATCTTGATTATCCAATAGATAACTTCATATCTAATTGAAAACGTGAAGAAGTTTTATGAATCGAGAGGTCACAAAATCTTCAATTTTGGATTCAATTAAGGTTAATTGATTAGGTCTTGAAAGAGAGTAATCACTTAGGAAATCTAGAATGGACACATAATTGGATCAATAATTATTAAGGAAACAAAATAATGAAAGAAAAAATCATAAACATTCATCTTTGATCAAACTTAATTCAATTTGGCAACTCAATTGTTATTTGTTCGATTGTTTGATTTGATTTAATTGTTTTAATTTCTGTCATTGTTTCACTCAAATCATATTCTAATACCTTAGATAAAATTAGTTTCAATTAGTTTTACTTATTTTCTTGTGGGATCGATACCTTTCGATACTACAAGATATGATCCATATACTTACAGGTATTGAGAGTTCTGTTAGATATAAAATTTGCTTAACAATTATTGGTTATGAAACCAATTCTCCATACACCAAATAATTCACTTAATAAGATATTTATGAGAGGTGTGACACTCATTACAAAACTGTACTTACATATAAGTGATTTTAAATATATTTGGCCCATGAAAACCTACTTATAAAACTTTTATTGCAATTCTTTCTTTAAAAGATTAAATCTTTTTTTCACAAAAACTTAATTCAAATTCATTTTTAAAGTTCTCTAAAGTTTTCTTGAAGATTGAGAGGATTTATTTATAATTAAAAGTAAATTTCTTCTTTATTGTGATAAAGTATAAACTATATGCCCTTAGTATAAATTATCATGCCATGATTGAACCCTTTTTTAATTACCAAGATAAAGGTTATAAGAACAATTATAATGATTGTTATACATATAATGACTTTTTTCTTTCATATTCTTGGCCCACTTCAATTCGTTTAAATTCTTTAAATCGTATTATATTCTATAGTTTAATAAATGGTTCAATAAATAGCAAAATAATATGTGATTTAAACTTATATATAATGAAAAAATGAGGATTACTCAATTGTTTATAGCTGGAATCAATATAATCATCTTTGTTGCAAGTTTCAACTATTAGATTAGTTAAAAAAATTAAAGAGGGTTAATGAAAAAACAATAAAATAGTGGAGATACTAACCATGATTGACAGGTGTGCATTATTCTATATTTTTCTATGTAATTGGCATGTGTTTTCTTGCATACTTGTCGATTATTGTTGTATTTTAGGATTCCTTTTGTCTATTTTTATTTATTTTGATTTCCATTGTTGTTCTTTTGTGTTTGATGTTAATTTAGGGTAATAATTGACTATTTTTATGTAGGAAGGAAGATGGAGCAACTTGGAGGTTGAACTAGAGATCAAAGAGGAGAAAAAAAGAGGAGTGCATCTGTTGTAAATTCCCAATTCCCACGATTGTGGGAATTACAATCCGAAACAATACGCGGGGCTTCATTAAACTTAGGGTTTTGGACTATCAAAGCATAATTAAGCCTCCATCTTAAGAGAGATGAAGCCCTTCTATAGAAACACCATCTTTGAATGAAGAACATATGTTTGGAGCCTTGAGGGAGGATTGAAGTCAAGGATCATCATCAAAATCAGAGAAAATAGCACATCAACACTAAAATTTCCAGATTTTGGCAAAGAAGAGGAGTTCTTTTATTCAATTTTTTTGTCAATTTTACTTCTTTTACTCTTTGTTAAATGGTTTATTTGAATGATGATAATGTTATGGAGACCATGTCAGGCTGATTTAGTTTTAGGGATTGCTTTTGAACTATTTTGTTAGAACTCCTATTTTATTGAATTGAATGAAGTTGTCTTTGATGATTGTTGATTTTATTAGTCATCTTACAAAAAATCGAGAGAGTGAGTAAGATAAAATTGTGTAGGATTGTACAACGAGAGTTGGCGACCTATAGACTAGCAATCATCACGTTAATTGAATAGTTAGAAGAGAGATCTCAGCTAGTCAATTGATCACCCATAGGCTAGTTTAATAACTAGTTGAATAGGTCGAGTCATTAGGTAGGTTGAGAGATCGTCTAATTGATTCCCTTTAATTCGATTAGGGACAATTAATTACACCTTGAGAGAGGGAAGTTAATACATTCAGAAATATAGGATGAGACACAATTCAATCAATAAAATAGGAAGGAGACAAAATACGAAAAAAAAAGTAATCTCTGGTCTTTAGATTCTTAAATTCTGATTGTTCTTCACATTGGTATTGTCTATTACTTTGTGTTAGTCTTTTATTTTTAATCTAATTTTCTAGATTATTTTTAATAAACAATTTCATTTCTTAAACAAAGTTTTATCTAAATTAAGTGTTGTCTGGGCATTAATCTCTGTGGGATCGATATCTGCTCTTTTTAACTACAAGTCAGGACTCGTTCACTTGCAGTTTTTGAGCATAAAACGAGTAGAATGTGTTACATCATTACACTCAACAACTTTTTGGCGTTGTTGTCAGGGACTGATTGTTTAGCATCTTGTTTAATTTAAATTACTTTGATGTAAGAGTTTCTGATACTTTTCCTTGTGTAATTGTAGGTGCATGAACAAAAGGAGCACACGAATAATGAAAGAAGTGAGCGAAGATGAATTTCTTGACAACAAGAGGCACGAAAGATAATTAAGAAGGGCAAAGTGTCTTAACTTTTCACAACAAGATATGGCTAAAGAAGGAGAGCAAGGATGACTAGAGAGAACTTTGATGGATTTCATAAGGTCAGGTTTTAGTCCTCAAGGAGTGGCGAGACTGGTGGTCCAAGCAAATAATTTCAACATAAAGCTAGCGCTATTTAACATTCTACAAAATAGTGTGTAGTTTTACGAGCTATCTAACGAGGATTTGAATGCTCACATCATAAATTTCTTGGAGATCTACGACATATTTCGATTCAACAAAATTTTCGACTATGTGGTGAAGCTAAGACTATTTTCATTCATGTTGAAGGATCGGGCTAAAGCATGGTACAACTCATTGAATTCAGGCCAAATTACGACTTAGGAGCAACTCACCCAAGCATTCCTTGCCAAGTATTTTCTGTTAATGAAGACAACGAGGATTATCAAGGAGATAACAAATTTTCAACAAAATGACGGGGAGTCTCTTTATGAAGCTTGGGAGAGATTTAAAGAATTTTATAGAAGTTGTCCCCATCACAACCTACTGATGGAGTTCCTGCTTCAGACGTTCTATAATAGAGTGAATCCAAGCACTAGAGGAACCATCAACAAAGCAACAGGAGGTTCATTAATTAGGTAGACGGTAGAAGCAGCTCATGATCTGCTAGAGGAGTTGGTGAGTAATGGCTGCATGTGGTCGAGGGAGAGGAGCAGAAGGAACAAAAAGGTATGATAGCCATTGACTCTGTTACTACCTTGCAGGCTTAGATCATGACTCTTACGAAGCAGCTGAACAACATGCAAAGAGCATCTACCTCAACAGCTAAAGCGATACAAGTTCAGTGTGAGTTGTGTGGGCAGAACAACCACGAATCAACAGAATGTTTCCTATTGGGAGCTGGTGGTACTAAACAGGTAAGTTACGTGGGTTATCCACAGAAAGGTAATAATCCGTACTCTAATACCTATAATTCGGGGTGGCAAAACCATCCAAATTTTTCTTGGAGTAATAACAATGCAGGTGGTCAGCAAAGATCACAAGGACCACTAAGTTTTCAACAAGATTGAATCGGAGCAATGGAAAGCAAAATGGACAAGACGATGGAAGTGTTGGGGTCTAAATTAGCAGTTCAAGAAGAAAATCAGAAGAGGATGTTTACCAGCCAGGAAGAGAATCAGAAGAGGATGGAAGTGAAATTCGACCAAATCCTAAAGAATCATGCTTCTTCCATCCACAATCTGGAGGTTCAGGTAGGGCAACTCACTAACGCGTTATCTTCTCAAAATGTAGGTAGCCTACTGAGCAACACTAAAATTAATCCAAAGGAAAGAATCATGGCCATTACTCAGATAGAGAAAAAGGACAGTGAGAATGAGGAGCAAAACGGAGCTAAGAAAGAAGGATAAACTATTGTGGAAGTCTTCCCAAGTGAACTAGTAAGCGAAACGATCAAGGAGCTTCAACTTGGACTTCCACATCAGATTTTTGACCAGAGGAAGTCATCTTCAAGCAGAGCAATGAGGAATTCTAAGGAGGGTGAGTTAAGTGAGATGTCAGATATAACTAATTAACTCCAAACAAAACTCACGTTGAAGGAATCGGTGAAAAAAGAGGTCAAAAAACACATATTAGAAGGAAACTCACTTATAGCATAAAAGAAAGAAGATCTAGGAGATTTTTTTATTTCGTACAGTATTTATAGAGTGCAGATAGACAGAGCATTTGCTGATTTGGGAGCTGGCTTCAACATGATGCCCTACTCATTTACTCAGAAGTTAGGTTTAGGAGAGCCAGGGCCCACTAAGACATTGGTGAAAATAGCTGACAGAATAGTACACTTATCGAAGGGAATCAATGAGAATGTGCAAATACGGATTGAAAAATTCTTTTTTCTAATAGACTTCTACATACTGGATATTGGAGAAGACGAGAAAACCCCGATGGTGCTTGGGAGACCATTTCTGGCTACTGCCCGTTCAATTATTGATGTTAATGGGGGCAAATTAATACTGAGAGTAGGAAAGAAGCAATTAACATTCAAGGTATTGAAGAAAAATTATCGCACTCCTTCACCACTAATAGGCATCAAAGAACCTGAACCCTAAGGTGGATGGGAGAATGTTGAGGACCTTGAGAATGCTTGTAAGAAGAAAATATCGCGCAAGAGAAGACGTAGGAAGGAAAACAACAAGGATGGTTAAGTTCATACTAGGGTAGCTCATCTACAGAGTTTGAGATCAGTTTTCACGCTGCTACTGTACCAGTCATTTGAGCCGCCATGAGCATCAAGGAGAGTCAAGCTACCGACGTTAAAGAAGCACTGCATGGGAGGCAACCTATAGATGTTTATTTTCTTTTAATTGTCTTTGTCTATTTGTTTGTTATATTTATTTCGTTATGATTGTGCTTGAATTGAGTTTGATTGATGTTCAATTTGTTTTTTTTCAATTACAACTCATTTTCTTTTTAAAATTCTTGTTGATAATATTAACTTGATGTGTTTGTAGGATGTGGGATGACGGAGAAGTAATATTAAGCTTGAAAGAAGGTTTGAATTTGTGAGAATCACCAATTCCTATGAATTGTGGTGATTCTCACAATCATGGGAAAGCTCTCTTCGTGGAAATTGTGGTGATTCTCATGATCATAGGAAAGCTCTCTAGAAAGTTTCTGGAAAGAAAACCCACGATCGTGGGAATTATAGTGATTCCCACAATCGAGGGAAAGCTCTCCATAAAGTTTTTGGAGAGTAATCCCACACAATTCCTACGATCATGAGAATCCCATCAGGGAGGGAAATTTAAACTTCCCTCCTATTTTCTTCTTTCACCCACTCTCAAAATTTTCACTCCTCTCTCTAACCCATGAAAATTCTCCTCCACTCTGTAAAACTCTTCAATTTTCCTCTAGATTCTTGATATTTTCTTCAACTCTTTCATTATTCTTACAATCCTTTCATCTTTTCATGCATTAATCATTCAAAAATACAAACATTTGGGTAAGATTTTGCTCTATCTCTCTAAAACTCAAATTTCATTTTGTTTCTCTCTTATTTTTGCAAATTTTTCTCTTATAATGGCACCAAAGATGATGATGGATCAGAGACCGACTAAATCTATAGATGAATTACTCCGTAAAATTTTCAGAAAGCAAGCACGACTTACTGCTCTCCCTTCCCAATTTACTCGGAAGAAGAAGGTACACGCTTTCGTGACTTTAGGGCTAGAGAAATAATCACTTTTAGGAATTTTAATTTTGAAGTGTTAGAAAACATAGGAGTGAGGCCGAAGGTTGAGCGACTAGCTGCAAATATAGGTTGGAATAGGTTCATACGGTGTGACATACCTATCCATCCTATGATGACCATTGAGTTTTCTCTACTGTCCGATATACCCCTAAAATAGACATCTTCTGATTTAGATTGTTTGGTACTGTTTACAAATTGGATTATAATGTCATACGTCATCTTTTTAATTTGGAAAATACAAAAATTTTAGATGATCACACTAATTTTGATGTGGATTCCTATTGGAAAACTCTAACGGGGGAAGACAATTTTGACTCACGCAATGCACCGAATTCTTTAATCCATAGTGTTGAACATTTGCTCTTATATAAATTTATGTGTTTAACTGTGTTCAATAAAACTAAAAGTAGCAAATGTTCGGCTAAAGAACTTTTCTTTTCATGGTGTACGTATCGAAAAGTTAAAATCAACACGCCTTTAGAATTTTTCAATCAATAGTAAGTTTTGTCAATAAAAAGAGTTCATATTTTGGAATGGCGCATGTTGTTACTACTTTAACTCTTTATTATAACGTCACACGATATGTTTGGCATATCATATTTAGACAATCTGAGATTGTAGAAGTCCAGTCTATGGAACTCCACAATCCTCAGACAAGTGCTATAATGAGGAATAGGAGGGGCACCAGTATAGCCACGTCTCTCGACTCTCCATATCCTGAGCAGCTTCGGAGCTAGAGGAGGAAGCAGTAGAAGCAGAATCAAGTTCACCAGCAGAGGATGACCGATATCAATAAATTCGCAACTAAATGGCCACTAATTAACAACAGATGACATCTCAACTAAGTGAACTTAACACCCAAATGCGGCAAGTTCATAAGGAGCAGTGCAGCTTGAAGAAGAGGTTCCTCAACTTCTGTCAGAGGAACAATTTTGAAGCTCCTTCACCAATACCGTCGCCACCATCATCTAAATAAGCTTTTCTTACCTTTTTACTTTTAAATTTTTTTGTTTCTTTTGTGTGTTTTCATTTCATTTCATGTTTTTTAGTTTCATGTCATTTTCTTTTGTTTGGTTTGATAATGTTTCTTGTTTGGTTTCATGTCATTTGTATGTTTAAATTTCTTTTGTGTGGTTGGAGGTCATTTTCCCTTATTTGGTGGTTGACTTGTCATATTGAAGACAATGTGAACTTAAAGTATAGGGAGGTGACATTGACTTTCTCAATTGCTTGTTGTGTTAAATAGGATGCACGGTTAGGCATATTATGTGCTTTGTGTCAGTAATGGAACCACACTTAAATCACTCTGATAAATATTGCTATGAAATTATGTCATACTAGTTGGAATCAGATTGAATGTATGCTTGAATTTGGATTAGGCCACTTGAGTAGAAAGTGAACCATATAGAGTGATGAAAAGTAGTTGGTTATATAAGCTTAGTCATAAATTGACATTTGAACAATGAGGTAGTGCAGAGATATATAACGAGTTTTCATGTAAACCAAAGTGAGGATTGAGTCATATGACTCCATTCATAGTCATTCCATTTCATTTTTGAGTGTTACTTCCTTAGGTTACTACCTTCAGAACTTGCTTTGAATCGGTTTGAGTCTACTGGATGCGTGCTTAATAGAAATGATTTAGGCCCTTTTTTCATGTTTTAAACCTTCGCTTAAACGACCTACTTTTTGTAATATCCCTTGCTACTCCTATTGAGCCTTAACCTTTTGTTTCTTGAAAACACCCGAAATTTTAAACTTTAAACCTTATTAACCTACTCGTTCACAAGCTTAGTAGAATATTAAGTAATACATTAGTTAGGATCTTTGTGAAATTTTTGTGATCGAGATGAGTTAAGTATACTTCTGCTTATGAGTTACATTGTATATAGTGCTATCTCGAGTCATAGTTCTTCCATGTATGAAGAAAAAGAAAGAAAAATGAAAAAAATATTAAAAAGAAAAACGAAAGAAAAAGAAAAAGGAAGAACAACTAAAACAAAAGAAAAAGAAAAAGAAAAAGAAAAAGAAAAAGAAAGAACAATTGAGTAGCATAAATAAGTGTTGAGTATTAGTTTCATTTGTGTATCTCAAAGTATGTTTTGATTATCCCAATTTTATTCGCTTTTTACTTTACTAATGTTTGCGTTTAACCCTTTTTTCCCTCCTTACCTACCTTAACCCTTACCACATTACAACCCTAAACAATCCTTTTGATCTATTTATGCATGCAATCATTATAGAGGAGAATTGGTGTATTAGCAAGCCTATGGTAATGTAGCCTCTTATAGGAAGTTTGAGCGAAACACCAACCATTAAATACTTGAGAGAAATGAATGAAAAATGTGAGAAAAATTCATTTTGCATCTTTACTTATCTTTGAGTGATGGTGTCAATTGTTGAGTTTGCTTATGTACACCAATGAAAAAGTAGTCATGATATATGTACTAACTTAATATTTGAGTTAGTCTAAATTTGAGGGATTGTATGCTTTGATCTTTGTGAAGATGAAATGATAGAAATGAGTGGTTGTACTTATTTTGCTTAAGGATTCAAGTATGAGGATGTTGATAAGTGTGCATTAGTCTATATTTTTCTATGTAATTAGCATGTATTTCTTGCATAATTGTTGATTATTGCTGCAGTTTAGGATTCATTTTGTATATTTTTGTTAAGTTTGATTTCCATTGTTGATCTTTTGTGTTTGAAGTTAATTTAGAGTAAGAATTGACTATTTTTATGTAGGAAGGAAGATGGAGCAACTTGGAGGTTGAACTAGAGATCAAAGAGGAGAAGAAAAGAGGAGTGCATATGTTGCAAATTCCCACGATTATGGGAATCATGCCAATTCCCACGATTGTGGGAATTACAATTCGAGACAATATGCAGGCTTCATTAAACTTAAGGTTTTTGGACTATTAAAGCATAATTAAGCCTCCATCTTAAGAGAGACGAAACCCTTTTGTAGAAACACCATCTTTGAGTGAAGAACACATGTTTGGAGCCTTGAGGAAGGATTGAAGTCAAGGATCATCAGCAAGAATGGGGAAAGTAGCACATCAACACTAAAATTTCTAGATTTTGGAAAAAAAGAGAATGAGTTCTTTTATTCAATTTTTTGTCAATTTTACTTCTTCTATTATGTGTAAAATTGTTTATTTGAATGTTGATGATGTTATGGAGACCATGCCAGGCTGATTAAGTTTTAGGGATTGCTTTTGAACTAGTTTGTTAGAACTCCTATTTTATTGAATTGAATGAAATTGTCTTTGATGATTGTTGATTTTATTGGTTATCTTGCAACAAATTGAAAGAGTGAATAACATAAAATTATGTAGGATTATACAACGAGAGTTGGTGACCTATAGACCAGCAATCATCACGTTAATTGAATAGTTAAAAGAGAGATCTCAGCTAGTCAATTGATCACCCATAGGATAGTTTAATAACTAGTTGAATAGGTCGAGTCAGGGACAATTAATTAAACCTTAAGCGAGGGTAGTTAATACATTCAAAAATCTAGCATAAGGCAGAATTAAATCAATAAAATAGGAAGGAGACAAAATAGGAAAAAAAGTAATCTCTAGTCTTTAGATTATTGTATTCCTATTGTTCTGCACATTGGTATTGTCTATTGCTTTGTGTTATCTTTTATTTTAATCTAATTTTTCATATTATTTTTATTAAACAATTTCATTTATTAAACAAAGTTTTATCTAAATTAAGTGGTATTTTAGGCATCAATCCCTATGGGATCGATATCCGCTCTTTTTAACTACAAGTCACGATTCGTTCACTTGCAATTTTTGAGCATAAAATGAGTAGATTATTTTACATAATTATGCATGAGAATTACAATATATCATTGAAACTGTTAGTTTTGCACACCTCAAAATTAGAGATATAAATCATAAATGAATACCTTAAATAAGAAATTCTTTTGTTATTAATTCCAAGGTTTTGAAAACCAGATCGGAAAGGCCAGTCCAACCGAAAAATTTTGAACCAACCAGTGGTCTGGTTTGGCTTCACCTAATAACCTCTATATATAAAAACCAGCCGGTTTATCAACGAATCGCCTAGTTTTTTGTCGAACTGGTCCAACCAGTATGTCACTGTACATAACTATAGATCTAGGTCACTAAATTTCGACCTTCGTCCTTAAAAACTCCTAATCTTTTGTTAGAGAAACGTATGATGAAATCTGTCACTCTAACCCATCCAGTAGAATTTGGGAATTCAGCTAGAGAATAGATACAGAAAGAAAAATTTACAGCTTCTAAGCTAGAGAAAACTGAAAATGTTGCCAATGTAAAACCTGATAGGACATCAGAAAATGAAAGTTGGTCCGTTGGTTAATGGGTCAGATGTTCAATTTGTTGCTTCCACTACTGCTTTGCAGCCAGGATCATCGAGAGCAGTAGAAAATAAAAAACAAATGGATGAATCAATAAATAGAGCATTGGATAAAAGCATGGGCCGACTTGCCTAGAAAAATTCTTTTGTTGAATATAAATAATTAATATAGTTATATCTTTTATGACTAATTTCTTATGGATAGTAGGCATATGTTTCATTGGCTTTAGGTTAGAATTGTTGTTCTTAATTTACTCGCATAAAAAAGTGATGGCCCTGTGATCACCAACCAGTTACTTTTTACTAATGTTGGCTTCTGACCAGCTGCTTTTTGGAATTTAGAAAGAGTAAGGTTTTTGGAATGTTTTGAACTCTACTTCGTCGTTTAATCTATTTTTGCAAGATTGAAATTTATTTTTTCCTTTTTGTAAATCCTTACTGTGTGAACGCGCTAAAAAAAATTTTGTATCAGAATGTCAATATTGTTCAGACCTTTAATTAGGAAGTGGGGATGGTCTGATTAAGTTCAGCACTTTGTTAGTTGTCTTTTGACCTTCCCTTTTTCTGCTGATGCAAAGGACTTGCCACCATAGGTTAAGATGAGTTCATTTTGACCTCTGGAAGAGGGTAGCTTTTTGCCTTAAGGTCTTGTAAATAATCACCCAAATCAGTATAAGTTCCTTGTTATGCTTTGTACCTTAATGTTTCTTCATTCTGCATCTGCATACTACTGAATTTTATTTTAACTATGTGTAATAAAGTATCATGAATTTGATATACGTTCAACATTTTATTAGTAGATAGGTCGTTTTCCTTCAGTTTATATTTCCATGTTACTATAACATTAGTGGAAGATTATTAACCAACTTACAATTGGAGCCATTTAAATCAGAATTGTTACTAGAGTAAATGCAAAAAATGCTCAGTTTAAAAACATATGGGTTATTGTTGGAGTAAATGGGTATATTGCTTTTTAGTTTACGTAGTTGTCAAGTTATTCAAAAGATTGATTATTTTTTCATAACATATTTATCATAAGAACAAACTGGTTAAATGGAAAGTTGTCCAACCTGATTTGTTTTGCACCCATAAATAGAAAATCTCTATTTGTTGTTACAGTGGACCCCAAAAAGGGTTTGCACAATACTAAAAGAATAATAAAATGTTGTTTGCACAATACTAAATGAATAATAAAATGTTGTTGGATGAATTTTATCTATGCTGCAATTAATCACTTTCTAGTGTGTTATGATCAGGGTTTCGAATGCCATTTCGTACTGGTTAGTACATACTGTACCAGTTGCGATACAAAACAGTATCTGTTACTATGGTACCGAGCTTAAATATCGGTCGATATCGTCAGTTTTCAATAGGTACCATAAACTCTGGAAAACTTAAGGACTTCTTTGCAAATTTAAAATTTTTAACCTAAATTTACCCGACCCTCCCAGACGCCGCCTACACCTTCGGACCTCTCGAACCTTCTCACTCGCCCTTCTCCTTCTCCATCACCTTCTTCTCCTTCTCCGTTTGTCTCCGTCTCCTTCTTCTCCTTCTCTGTCCATCCCCTCGTCTTCTTCACTATCTCCAGATCCAGAGTCTAGTCTCCACACTCTCATTTTTTGTTTCTCTTGCTCTCACAGTCTCACTGCCTCACTTCTTCACCACCACCGCATTCTCTCTCTCTTTGTCGTCTTCATCTCTAACTAGTGACTGGTCTAGCGAACAGAGATCCACGCCCTCATCCTCCCCAATCCATGCTAGCATTAGAGGACAAAGATTATCCCTTGATCGCGTCTTCGCGTCCCCTAAAGATGCCACCGTCGTCAACGCTGCACGAAAGAGAAGGAGGAGAGATCGTCGCAGCGTCACACCATCGATTTGCGTGACCCGAAGTGATCTAACCCATCACTGAAGGCCCAACCTGAAAACCTGACCGGTACCAACCCGAAGACCTAAAGCTTGTAAATTTTTTTGGGGTGTGTTTTTTGAGTTATCAAATATTTTCCTGCTTAAATCTTAATTGCATTATTTATTGTGTTGGATAATTGGATTGGATGTTGGATTTGTGAAAATTTTGGAAGATGGATGTTTTCTGATATGTATGTTTTGCGTGTATCTAGTCGGTTGTGGTATTGTGGAATAGAAACAGAGTTGAAATGTTGAATGATATTAGTTCTGGTATTGCGGATTGTGGTTCTGTTCTGGTATTGTAGGTGGTTGCTTTTCTGATTTGCGTGGGTTGGAATTTGGAAATGGAAATGTTGAATGATAAGTTGATTAGTGATTACGGTATTGTAATTTGGAAATGGAAATGGAGTTGAATTCACGGTGAATGATGTATTGGTTATAAAGAATTAAAGAATGATTTAAGTATATATTTATGGTTTTTTGATGAATGATATGTATGTATTATGCACGGCTTAACAATGTTAATTATCAAAATTGAAAGTTGATAATCAACATTTAAACCTAATTGTAAAATTGATAATCAAATGTAAAATTGTAAAATTGATAATCAAAATTTGTAAAATTGTAAAAACTTAAATCATTAATTGACACATTCTTAATATTTGTGAAATGGTAATTTATTTTTAATATTTGGGTATTGAATTTAGGTAAATAATTAGTTGAGTATAAATTATGCAATTGGAAATTAATAATAATTCGGTTGTATTTAATGATAGTATTTGCCTATTTGGATATTTGTTTTGGGTAAATAATTAATTGAGTATAAAATATGTTGAACTTTAATTATTTGGTAATATATATGTGTAGGGTATCATAAATATTTATAATTGGTAATGTTTGAAAGTATAAAGTAGTGGTGTAATAAATGTATCCGAAAAGAACTTTTTGTTGTCAAATTGTGAATATGTTGTAGACTTGTAGATTCCAATCATTTATACTTACACTTATTAATGTTAATTAAAAATTGTAAAAGCAACATATATATTTAAGAACAAAATATAAAATGGTGTGTATAATATTATGGTTTGTTAGAAATGAAAAGAAGATTCAAAGCTTTAAATAAGAAAAAAAATATTTCCAAAGAAACTATATTGCAACATCCCACTACCATAGGGTACATACCCAAACTTTCATAAACATAACCTATGATAATAGTATATTAGAGAAAAACAATTCTAACTTACACATGGCATCAACTAACATCATTTAAAAGTCAGCAAATTAAAAAAAAAACATTCATTGCATTAATCCACAAAATTTACACTATTTCCTTTAGACAAATAGTTACATAACCCCATACAGGTTCTAACAAAAACAACAAAATACAAGACACAACACTCTTGGAGCCAGCGACAGACTTCTGAACCATAACAAAATCCAAAGGGTCCTTTAGTCTTGTCTAAAGAACTAGGTCTCCTGTCTCGTACCTGAAAAATCACATTGCAATTTTTATAAGTTTTGCGAACTTAATGAGTGAACCATCATTGATGATTTCACCAGATCACATACACATAATACATATTTTACGGACACTCATTTAGATTATAAACACATTCCAGATATTCACACAACATGAGATATCATAAGATCATACAATTCACATTGCTAAGCATAGGAAAATAAATCACATCAATTTATCACTCATTCAGCTTTGCAAATCATTCAATAAATTTCAGTCTTATAATGTTATATGCATAAGACTCACATTCATTCTTATTATTGTGACTGAGTGCCTATCACATACTTATACAAATATTGGCCCATAGGGTTCAGTCAGAACAGAATCATGGAGCATAGCTCTACGTGCAGAACATATATCACGGAGCAAAGCTCTACGTGGAAGTGCTTCATACTGGTAACTCAAGACACAACACCCTTATCTGAGTATGCATTTTATGAAATGCAACAAATTCTGATTATCTCATATATCACAATCTTATACAAATGCTCAAACAAGATTTCACGGTCATCGGACTTAAGTCCGACATTCAAATTTCGTTGAGAATCAAATTTCGAATTCATATCAAATCAAAACACTCCCAATACATGCCCAACTATTAAACTCCTTGAACCTCATGTTCGGAATCCAGAAACAACTCACAAACAGTTCAATAATATTGGAAGTTTAACAAATCAAATTAAATTCAAATCAAATCA
>JAOQML010000005.1:31487962-31509276 GCA_027568935.1 Erythroxylum urbanii
AATTTTGATTTTGATTGTTATTATTATTTTAAGTTTTATATTAGACTCATATTCATTTATTATTAGTTCATTATATAATAATAGACATTGATGTATTTTTTATTTTAATACAATATTTTATTTTTATTTATTCTTATAAGTTTTACTTCTTATTTATTATGCACCGGTTTTATAACGGTTTGCTACCGATTGAACCTCTAAATCTTAAACTTTTTTTTCAAGCAGTTCGATATTTAAAACACTAATTAATTCTTAGTACACTTGGATTGGGCCAATTTTCTTAAATCAAGGACTTGGGTTTTCCTATAGGGATGACAATTTTGGCCAGGCCCAACCCCGTTTTTGGCCCAGGTTGGGTGAGCCATGGGCCTAGTCATGGGTCGACCATGGTCAGCCCGCCTATTTTGGACAAAACGGCATCATTTTGGACGTCTTTTATACTTTTTTATTTTAAAAAACGATCGGTCCGTCAGTGGGCCGGGCCACGGGCCGGCCAATCCCTGCCCACGCGGACCACAGGCCTGCTCACGGCCTGCCATGACAGTGGCCGGGCTGGGTTGGGCCGAGAGCGGCCCGAGCTCGGCCCGACCCATTGCCATCCCTACTTACCTAACGGCCACCCCTACTTACCTAAAGGCTTACTTCTTTCCTTTCAACGAATTTGTCCAACGACGACTCGTCTTGCCTTGCCTTTGCATTGCTACTTCTCATTCCTGGTGGCTTTCTCTCTCAAACCAATTTCAAAGGTATTTTTTCTCCTTTCTAATCACTGGCACAGTGCGCTTTTTCTTGCTTCTGTTTTAACTGTTTCACGTCATTGTTGCGGTTATTAAGCTGTCACTTGGAATTTAATACCAGTAACCCATTCAGGAATATCAGAGTTGATGATGTTTTCAAATCGATAAATCTAGATTGTATAGTGAGAGAACCTTGAAAGGGAATTGAGGGATTAAATTGAGACGTAGCAAGAGGTGCTTCGTTGGCAAATTTGAAAACTCTAAAAAGTTCGGTAACTTACATGTACGGAGGTTTCTCTATGTTTTAGAATTGATTCATGGTCAGCTGCGTGGTCAGAAGCATGCTCTTGAGGGTTTATTGTGAAGTCCTTGCTATATTAATTGGGAATTGATTACAAAATATGCTTTTCCAAATGCATGACTTCGAAAAGCATGTTTTAACATTCAGCCCGTAATAGAGTTTTGTTCTAAGATAAGGTAAAATTAAAGTCCCTGTACCTTAATCAAGGTAATATGTGGATTTGACTGAATCCCCAATATCTCCAAATCCCTCAACTGAGACCCAAGGTCTTATTCATTCAAATCTGTACAGTTTCCCAGTCAATCTTTCTTCTGATCTCAGCGTCAGTTCGTGGAAAGGATATTCATACTTGGCCTGTTTCTGACCATCATCATCACTTATTCTGGATGGTGGCTTAGAATGGAAAGGATATGTTTTAAAATTAATAAATAGATTTAACGAATTATGGTGGGGTATGCCAAAAATTGTCACAAGCGACAGTTCAGTAGGGGCTTCAAAATTGAAACTCAAAAGAATGATCATAATATTAGCTGTACCTTTGCAAACCTTCTTTTATAACATGCTTTTTGTTATTTCAAGGGACTTCTCAAGAAGAAATGTCAAAGTCTTGCAAAGGCCTTGCAATGGAACTGGTTAAGTGTCTTAGCGAGTCTGATTGTGTAAAGGTATTCACAGGTTCTGTCTCTTAGTTTTGCATCTTTGCTTGTTTAACTGCATAAAGATATTGTTCTGCATTGGTATATGCAAAGGTAGAGCAACGGTCATACAGGGAATGTGCAGGAGAAAAGAGCCCCTCTATATCAAGTGAATGTGTGGGTCTGAGAGAAACATATTTCAACTGTAAGAGAGGTCAGGTATGTACCTCTTCCCTTGTAGTGCATTAGTCTGCCCTTAATTCCCTTGTCTGTTGACTTTATTTATGCTTGTATTGTTCATTTTCACTTCCATCATAGGTTCTTTGACTTTTGAAGGAACATAGAAGGGGGAGGGGAAGTGAGATAGAAACTTGGGATTTATGGCTAGTCTAAACAATTTTTCTTTTCTGATTGTTTTTCTCGTTTTAACCAATTTGGTGCCCCAATTTAATTTCGTTCTATGAATGCAATCATAGTTAATTTACAGTTCCAAGATTAATTTCTGTTTAAATTTATACTGTGGAAATCACAGGCAATTCGTAGTTCTATTATACGATGTCCCTTTGCTAGTTTTTGGCTTGTATTTGTTGTTCATCAGGTTATTAAAATGCATTCATCTTCATAAGAGTGGGGAAGATTTTGATGGGGCTTGCCATTTTCTTTGATGGCTTTGACTGAGGTAGAAGTAGGCTCAAAAGGCTAATAATGGTTGTCATGAGGTCCTCTTAAACCAGATTGCAAATTTGTGGATTTTGCCTTGTAGGTTCATCGTTTTTGAAAATTTCCTTCCACCTAGAGGTTGGTCGTGGGCACCTTCTCTTCTGTTTTTTCTTACCCCTTCAATCTGTTATTGACTGGTCAAAAGGAAATGATGAGGATTATTTGGCAAAGACTACATTGTTTTGTTTGATTTTAAATCAGCTCTTGGTTGATTTTGGGTACATCTTTTCTTTTCTTTTCTTTTTTCTTTTTATTTTTTGGTTGTGGGGGTTGCATTGTCTTTTTCTGTTTCAGTTCTTGTTTCTGGTGCTTATGAGAAACTATTAGTGGGAACACTAACACCTTTTTCAATATCAATTAAATTGACTTTTCCTAAAAACATTTTCGGTTACTAAGAGGTGTTAGAGAGAGGGTTATTTTGGTTGTTGTCAGTTGAAATCAAATGAACTAGAGTTGATTGTCAATTTTGCAGGACACTAATACCTAATAGATGTAGATAGAATTATTTGAAATACTACATATAGATTTATGTTCTAAATTGACTTCAATTCTTTTTTATATAAAAACACATCAGCCAAAACAGCCAAAGAACATTTCCGTTTTGAGGGTATAATGATATTTGAGTCTCATTCCTTGATCTCAGTTGCCTACTCAGTTTTAACAATCCAACTCATCAGAAAGTCCTATAATTGTCAGGTAAACTTTACAAGTATAACTATAAGCAATTCTGACTAAAATCTTGTCCGATGCTCCAGCATCAGTTAGATGAAAATAATAAGGTTCAAAATGCTAGTGGGTTGATTTTAGTTCTTTCAAGTGCTTGCTATTTGGTTAATTGGATTTTTTGGGTTTATATAACATATGGGTTCAAAAATCTTCTTACCATTGATCTATTTTCACTGGATTGGTAAATATGAATGAGGACAGGAGGAAGATGTCAAATTGGAGGGGATTGGTTTATATTCAGAGTTTAAAACATTTCTCTATTCTAAAATGGTCATGAAGCCGTTAGAGATGTTGGCTTGATATCTCTTTATTTTCTGGTGAAAAGTGTTTTTGGACAAAGGTCTGAAGGAGGCAACTAATTTGGCTTACGGATGTGGAAGTCTTAACAATAATCTAAGCCTTCTTTGAGTTGACTTCGAACCGAAGTCTGGCCTTCTGTTAGTTTGTGGTTGTGCCTCTTGGAGTGCATATATTCCACCTTAATGTTGGACCAATAGAGGTTGACAAATTAAATCCTTCTATGTTCTGATAATAATAAAATTTAAAAAAATGTAAAACAAAGAAAAAGTTGATCAAGGTTTTTATGCCTTGTTGTTTTGGTTAAATTGTCTCCCCCTTAATCAATAAATCAATGAACTTAATATAAACTGTGAATTCAATAATATTGCAATCCATAAACCATATTTTTAATCCAACAATTATTATTTGATACAAATTCTAGTTTTGTAACTCATTCAATTTTGTAACGAAGTGTTCTCATTCAATTTCCAACGATGTGTCTCTCCCTTTTTGTCATAATCAAAAAACATAGCACACATGAAAAGGAACATCTTCACAAAGAAATCACACATTCACAGAGATTGTCAAACCAACAAACATAGTTTTAACTTGCAAATCACCAACAATAAAAGATGAAAACAACATGAAATGTTGGTCTAGGTCAAATACAATAACCATCAAGATGGAGACGCATCATCATGCCTACAACTGAGTTTGTCAAAAATTTTCTTGATGTTTTTCTCTAAGCGAAGGAGAATCCCTTGTTGAAGATCCAAATGCACATTTACTTCTTCGATTTGATCTCGAATTTCTTGAAGTTCTTCTTCAGATATTTCACTTCGCCTCACATTGCTTGGTCTTGCACTACTAGGCTGTTCACTA
This sequence comes from Erythroxylum urbanii, assembly GCA_027568935.1. Lineage (NCBI taxonomy): Eukaryota > Viridiplantae > Streptophyta > Magnoliopsida > Malpighiales > Erythroxylaceae > Erythroxylum > Erythroxylum urbanii. Next base: position 31,492,243 of record JAOQML010000005.1, read on the forward strand.
GCTCTTTTTGAACGTTGTCGTTTGGGCACTTGTTGCTTACTTTTCAATGTTAACCCAAGTTTCTCCACATGATAGGCATACACCCAATCCTTTTCATTAGTTCTAACCAACTTCATACTTCTTATATTATAAGGTGTAAATCTCCAACTTTGTGGGTATGGGTAATGTTCATATGAACTCAAATTATACCTTTGCAACTTTGATATGTAAGTGATCAAAGCCCTATAAGGCATACCTTTATGCTTAGTTGTTTTTCCTCTAAGCTCTCCTCTTAACAAATTAGCCTTCCTTCTCATCATTTGAATGATCAAACTCGAAAAATTTATTTTTCTACGTTCTTCCAAATGCCAAATAATCTCCTTATCCAAAGAAGTAATGTGATTATTGCTTGCCTTCTTAAGATAGACAACTCTATTAATGGCATAGTGCAACAACTTATAATTTAATGGCAAATCCATTACCTCATATGGCGTGGAGTGTTCAATACAAATTCCCGCAAGTAATTCATCACCTTTTGCTTCATTATAACCAAAATTCTCTTCAGCCTCCTCATCAGTATCACCATCCTCATGTCTTAAAATGTTAAAATCAAGCAATGATGCTTTAGGCCTAACTCCACCTTTAGGCAATTTAAACCAAATACACAATTTTTCTTCACAAATGAAAATGTCTTTTCCTTGAATGCTAGACTTCAAATGAACTCCACTATCAACATTGCTTCTAATCACAACTAGATTAGCATAAAATTCTCTAACTAAATCCTCATAAATATCATCCTTAAAATCCAAAAATTCTCTCAATCCAAGAGTTGTTATTATTCTCACATTGCTCTCAATTTGCTTCTTAGCATATTCTATTTGTATTCAGCTGTACTGAGCTTTACTACTTCATTTCTATCGTTGTTATTGTGAGCTGAGTGATTAGTGAAGAATCGCTTGGAAGTAGGATTTGTGCCGGGGAAACAAATCAACTGTAAGGTGTAGCTTGAGTCAGAAGTCAAGTTGATTGGAAAGTTCACACTGAACTAAAAAGTGTGTAGTAAAGAGCATTGTCAAAATTCTCAGTGGGAGCTTAGGTAGAGGACGTAGGTCTTAGCACTGAACCTCTATAAATATTGTGTTTGCCTCTCTACTTTACTCTTTTACATTTCGATTTGTTTTGTTTGTTTCGTATGTTTTAATTCTTTGTTTTGTAGCACTTTGCGAAAAGATTAAAAGATCTATTTAACTCCCTTTCTAGATTGTTTTCACTTAACACTTCTTACTGCATCAGAATATTATCTTCTAGGATGCAACTGAAGGGAATAACATCCTACTCTAACAACACCTTCTGACATGGTACTTTTCACGAATGATCGAAAAAGATTATTAATCTTCACATTGTCTAATTTGTTGTAACTATTGTTTCGTGAAACATGAAGTTAAATTTTATAAATTCAGTTTTCTTGAGCATTTGATGCTTTCCCAGGTTGACATGAGAGCTAGGATTCGAGGAAACAAGGGTTATTAATTACACAAGGACACTTGGTTGGCTCTACCTGCAGCTCTCCGACCTTCGAAACAGATGTGTGGTAGAGAGACAGCTAGAAGAATACTTTTTAACTTCACATGGCACTAGAAACACTTTACGCCTTATATCAAAAGTGCTATTTTGATTATGGTGGTTATTTTTAGTTTTTTTGTTGTTGCAAGTAAGTCACCAAGATTTGTATGGATGCCCGAGAAAGAACTGTATTTTGAGAAGAGTGTATTTGGGAGTGAAGTTGACATATTAGGGAGTGAAGTTTTCTTCACTCTATGAACGAGTTCTGACTCTTGATATTGCTATGATGTGGATAAGATTACTTGGAGCCAATTATGTGAATGCACTTGGATTCTTGTTGTTGGGGAGGTTGTATTATTTTTATGGCAGAGCTCATCGATAAGTAGTAGCTTGGATTGTGGTGGTTGCTGTTGATGTCACCCTTTGATAAGAACAGTTACTCCAAATTTGAATAGGCAGCTTCATAGTTTGTTTAGACCCAACTTTGCAATTTTTGTTTATAACGTGGACACATAATTATTGTTGTCTAAATATGAGTCTATAGAATTTTCCTCAAACGTACATGGTTTTGGAAACCACATGATCTGTTTAAGTTTCCAAAAATATGCATAAACTATCATGTACTGTAGCGTAGGCAACTAGGCATTATGGTAATTTAATCCAATTTTCTTTTATCCATGTTTTTGAGTACTATACTTTAAAATGTTTCCTTCAAAATTCATCCTTCTCATTTCATCATAATTTCTTGTATTTAACCATTAAAATTCCAAGTAAGATTGAATTATGATCAACCAGAGCATTCAATGAATCATCTTAACCGAAACTGTTTGTGTTTAATGCCAACTCCCACTCGACGAAGAATCAAACAAAACTATTCTACCAAAAAACAGAAGAATACCATATAAAACTAAAGGACCCATAATTGGACTTTTAGATGCATATATAACTTAGGGTTAATTGTAAAAAAAATCTTAACTTTACTTAATCTTATAATACTATCCCAGATTTTAATAAATAGTGTTAAAATATTCAAAATTTTATATTTTTTTACAAAAATATCTCGATATTATTACGTGACTATCACGTAAGACAATAATGCTACGAAAAATATTTATTTTTAAATAAAAACATGTTAAAACTAATTAACCTTAAAATTATTTAGGCTTCCTTCTCCTTCCCACTAGTTCTCATTAGGTACGTCATGTCTACAATTCCTTTCTATCATTTCCAGAACTTCCTCTCATTATTTTTTTTTACTGTTTTTCTTTCCCTTTCCCTTGCATTAAAAAAAAAAAGAGTAACGCACAAAGTAGAAGCCGATATAATGGGTCGAGTTAAAGAGAATTTTAACAATGAGTTTGGTTTTATAGCCTGGGAGAAGTAAGAACACGTTGAAAACTAGCAGGAGAAGGAAATTTGGTAATTTGCAATATTTTAATATACTTTTATTAAATAACAAATATTATATGTGACAATATTTTCTCATTTGACAGTCAACAAAAAAAAAATAATATGGAATTATTTTGTAAAAAATAAAAATTTGAATGTTTAACATTTTTTAAGTTAAAAATATTATTATAAATTTAAGTTTTACAATGAAATTCTTATGGGTTAATCTTGGGTTCTATAATTTATTATTTTGAATTAAAAAAAACAGGAAAGTACTTTTAAGACAAGACAACTAAAGATGCAGATGAGAGATGAGGAACGGATGTTAGAGATAAAATGTTAAGATAGAGAGGGAAGGTTGTGTCCAAACTATGCACACATGTACATGAGATAAATAACGGATATAAACGGTGGCCCTTTGTTTTACTAGAACTCCCGTCTATCCTTCTTCTCATCTCTTTCTTGGAATTCGTGACTTTCTCTCGTTTGGGTGTTCCTGCTTTCTGTCAGTTTGTGGCGTACTTGTCATTACCCTCTTCTTCTTCTTCATCTGTTACTGCGCAGTTAGAGAAAGAGAGGACAAAAATGGCAGTAGCTATGGCTTTTGCCAATGTCGCAATTTGTTGCAGCAATGCCAAAGTTGTTGAAAGTTCCTTGCCTTTTGGTTCCGGTACTATGCCACTTCGTATATTTTCCCAGGAAGCCAGAAGGTATTCCTATTATCAGTTTGTTGATTCTTTCTTGTTTCTATTGTTTAAATGTAGAGTAATACTTTCTACTTGGTTGCCAGATTAGTGTACTTATGTTTCTTTCTTCAGGAAAGATCGAACCTTTTTTGCTTGAAGACTGAAAAACTTTATTGTCTCTGTCGTTGACATTTATAATTTTAGATTTGAATGTTGTAGTAACTAATAATTTCATGGCTTTATGGTCCTTCGGTATGTTTGCCTTTTCTTTTGTGGGTGTACTGTCCCATGCCAATGCCATTTTGTTGGATGGACTTGAAACTGGAAAATTTTGTTAGAATTCCCTGCTATGCATTGTGAATCCTTCGATTCACTCCTTTATGGCCTACAATGAAATCTAACTCCCACACCTTACCTTATTTACCCTCTTAAGATTAGTTGCTGAACATTCTTATCATTCGGAACGATGGAATATCATCGTATTTAGTAACAATTCCTTACCTAATTGGATGTCTTTGAGTCTCCGTTTCTTTCTCTGGTAACTAAAATTAAATGAAAGCATCATACGGGTTACAGTATAATGGCTCAAAAAACTAGAATTTACGACTTTAAGGTTCATTTTTGCATGCCCATACTAAAATTGTGCTGTATAAACACTAATTTCTACTGACAATAGATGTGCATTTGCTATCAGATTGTCGTCTTTTAAGACGATAATTACACGAGGTTCATCAGCTGCAACTGTGGAGGTGTGCTAGTATTTTGTTTTTGGTGGTTGTGCAATAGTTGATTGTTTTGGTTATATATAATGGAATGGTCTTTGTAAACAGGACGGAAGTTACAACGACACTGATACGATTCCAACGCCAAAAGTTATAATTGATCAAGACTCCAATCCAGATGCAACTGTAGTGGAGATAACTTTTGGTGATCGCCTTGGAGCTCTCCTGGATACTGTATAGAGCACTTACTTGATAAACTAATAATACTTTTTTTCTACTTTGGAAATATTTTTTTCATTGGCTGTCAGTGTCTTTTTATAGCACATCCTAACCATTCTGACCAAAATAGTGGCAACAATGTTCCAGATGAGTGCCCTTAAAAACCTTGGACTAAATGTTGTTAAAGCTAATGTCTTTCTAGATTCTTCTGGGAAGCACAACAAATTTTGCATCACCAAAGCGTAAGTGACATCACCGTAATGCTTTGCGATCTCTCTCCCTCTCCTTCTCTTAGATTTGTCAATTAGGTGTACTTCAATGTGGGTTCACCACATATTTGTATGGAAAGGAGAGAAAAACTTGCTCATATTAAATTGGTTATGTTGTTTCCACTGCAAAGTTGATTCCATTGAATACACTCGATATTATGCTATAGATTAACTTTATAAGGTAGCCATTTTAATCATCTCATCAACATAAGGATTATCGTATCTGTTAAGTTTGTAGAGGAGAGCATATATCTTATTGCCTTAATCCATTGGTGCAATCAATTATAAATGTCAAATGTCTTAAGTGGTTGAACCACGTAAAAATTAGGATACGTTTCACGTGATTGCATTTACTTCTCCCAGAATTCGAACTACATTGTCCTCAAAATTCTTGTTATCTGTTATCTAAGTTAGCACCTACAAAAGTATGCTAACATCAGGAAGACCCAATAAATATTCCTTCCAAAGAATAAGCAATGCACTGGAAAAAATATTTTCTTTTCAAAATATGATTGTTATCGTCGATCTTGACTTCTAATGAGGTCTTCAAGACTATTCTTGCAATAGATTTTATTCAACAACTCTTATTGACTTGGCTGTGACAGTTCTACTGGTAGGAAAGTTGAAGAGCCAGAGTTGCTTGAGGCAATTCGTTTGACAATCATAAACAATCTGCTTCAGTATCATCCGGTAGTTTATTGTTTTGGTTGTTTATTTCTGTTCTTGGCATAACAACTTGAAGACCTTCTGTTGTGGAAATTCACTTAGCTCAAATTGGTGTACCAGGAATCCAGTTCCCAGTTAGCAATGGGAGTTGCCTTTGGTGTGACACCACCAAAAGAGCAGGTTTTCCTTTGTTTCTGGATATTTTTAAAATTAATTGATTGTTGTGATAATTTCTCCATTATAGAGTATTGGTTTGTGCAAAGTCAAATTGGTGCAATAGCCCTAACATGGGTCAAACGTTTTCAAAATTCACACTCTTTTCCTCACTCTTTTATCACTGAATTGGTGCCAATGAGTCAAGGTTAGTCGTCTATTAGTTATTCAGTATAGCATTAATAGCTGAATCCCCATAGTATTAGTTGCTGCTCATTTGTTATGTTCAAATTCCTCAGGTTGATGTGGACATATCAACTCACATAAGTGTCAGAGATGATGGGCCTCATAGAAGGTAACTAATCCTAGTTCTATTTAAGGTTTTCTGAAAAGAAGCCCCAACATGCTCTACAACTGCCCAGACTAAAGCTGGGCACAGCATCTTGTTGTTAATTATGTCATAAAGAGAAATAATGGTTAAAATGGACATATATTAGTTGTTTTGGTTGATAGGTCATCATCCTAGGAACTGAATATATCATTTCATCAAATGGTAGTGCATGAAAGTTAGTGTATATTTTATAATTGTTCAACCTTTTAACTAAGTAAACTAACCATATCTTGAAATAGCCCAGCCACTAGAAAACACAAGGTAGAGGCTTGACTTTTGAAGTTAAATGAGGTTAAAAATAGCTTATGTCTTTTTTTTCTTTTTCTTTTGAAAATTGAAATTGAATACAAGGAAAGCAATACAAGGAGGGAAGTATGACAACAATAGAAGTCTATAGCCCCCTAGGCCACAACAAAAGAACAGAGTATTACAAGTCAAGTTCAACTTAAAACTAAAACCACAACTCAAGCAAATTACAAACTAACTGGAACAAATATCAGTTCCAGAAGTAGACTTCAACTAAGTTTTTATATGCAATTGAAGTAGGCCTGTTAACCATTGTGTTGCTGTTGGATAGGTCCATTAAGGATGTATAGCCATAGAAATTTCCCATCTTTGCAGCATGACATTGATTGCTTCCTTGCCAGTGTCATCAAATAGCATCATTTCCCTTATCCAGTTTATGCTATTGAAGATGGATTGATCATTGTTGGTTGGATCTTTCCCATGTTTTGTTGCATTTCTTTTTCTCCATATTAAGCTAATCTGAAGATTTTTAAGTCTCCCTTTATGTTGAACCTGATTTTGTTGGCCCATATAATCAGGTTTTCACAACCTTAAGCTTGACAGAGGGCATTGCATTTAAGTTTTATTAGTCTCCAAAGACCAACTGAATATTGATACTCAAAAAATAAATGAGAGATGCTTTCATGTTTGCATAACACACGCTTCAAATCGTTGATGCCTTTGATTCTGCATTTTTTTATTTTTAACTCTTTTCAAGGCTGCAAGGCCCATTATGAAAGAAGTTATCTGGATGTTTGAACTCATCTAAACAATTTTAGTCTAAGGAGCAACTTGTTTGTGTTCCTTTATCATATTCAAACAAGATTTGCTTGTGAAAGTGCCAGAATTGTGTCTGAGCCATCTGACTTTATCAAGTATTGCTGTATTTGGAGTGTAATATGCAATGATTAAAAAAATTAATTGGTTTGTCTGGTTAAACTATAAAAATCTTAAACCTTCTCACTTTTCGGTTCAGTTTTTAACTTTCTGGTTCGATTTACTTTAGTAACTTTTGTTATTAAAAATCGATCAATTTATTAATTAATCGGTCAATTTTCGTAAATTAATAAGTTTTTATAAGTTAAAATAAATCAATTAATTTTCATTTAACAATCTCTTTTTTCAATTAAACTTCAAATTTTTCGATAAGTAAGGACAATATCTTTCAATCATATTTCAAAATTTTTAATTTTATTTAATTTTTAGCTAATTTTATGACAATTTAGTATCGGTTTAACTTTTTAAACCTTAATCTTCTTGACTTGCTAGTTTAACTTTAGATATGGTTTTTAAAACATTGGCAATATGATATATTACTCCTAATTATTGAGAACCCTCTTTGGTTCCAACTCTAGTAACTTTTGTGTATCATCTCGTTTACTCTTGCCTTGTTAGATAGATTGTGCCTGTGAGCTTTAGGAATTGTGTGCAAAGGACCAAATTCATACCAATTGTCATGTCAAAACCAAGTATCCTTTTCATTGCCTATGATTAACTTAAATTCCATTCTTACCAAATTCCTAAGCTCTAGTGTTTGGTTAAGAGTCCATGAATTATATGGTTTTTCTTTAAGGTTCCAAGTGCTGGTTGACTTTAAATGATGAGAGTGCATCCACTTCACCTATCATTAAATAACTTCCAAATCCTCTTGATGATGAGCATTTTATTTATGGTGTGAATTCTAGTAAGGCCTAAACCTCCTTCATTCATTTTTAGATACATATATGTCAGACCACTTCACATTAGTGGCTTTCCCTATAGTTGCATTTGTTAACTAAAAGAAATTCTTGATACTTTTTTCAATGGGAACGACTATGTTCTTGGGGAGCATGGTATATGATCTCCAATAGATGTGCAAGCTATTGAGAACAAAAGACACCAATTGGCATGGGAAAGGAAACTATTTGCTAATTGCCAATTCTTTTATTGATTGTGTCTAGGAGCAATAAGCATTCTCTGTAGGTAGGTTTCATAGTGTTAATAAGGATGCCTAAGTATTTAAAAGGGGACTGTTGGACTTGGCAAACAGTCAAACTTGAAAAGCTTTCTGCTAAATCTATTGCATCTCTAGAGATCTATAGCCTGCTCTTGGAATAGTTTATTCTCATCCCTGACAGCTTAGTGAAATATTGTAGAGAACTTATCAACAACTAAATTGAGCCTATATATGCCCTGGTTAATAGAAGTAGTTCATCAACAAATACCAAGCCAAAGAGCTTAATCTCCTTGCATTTTTTATGGTATTTAAAGTCTCATTCAGATCAATCATGTTGGAGGTTATGCAGATTAATACTTCCATATATAAGGTGAAAAAGGAAGAAGAAATAGGGTCCCTTTACCTGATATCTTTTACTCCGTTAAAAGTGTGTTGAGAATACCCACATGTGAGTGTCCCACATCGAAGAAAGAGAGGAAAGAAGACTAACATATAAACTTAGTGGGCTACTCCACCTATTGCCAATTGGTTTTAGGATAGAACCTCACTTGAGCTTGTATGTGGTCTAACTTTCCTTCTTGTGTGGGCCCGGAGGCCCATTGCAAATTCTAACAAAGTGTAAGTTGGTTCTCCATTCACAAGCATCCCAAAGGGAGTGGTTGTTAAGCATTAGTGTATCCATTCCATTAATAGTCTTGGAAAACCAAATGGTTCTAGGTAGTTTAGGACAAATCACCATTCTAAAGAATTGAATACCTTACGCAAATCAATCTTTGAAGTACAAGTTTTATTGGATTTCTCGTTGTGTTAATACTTTAGTAGGTCCTAAATGATAAATTTGTCTCTAATATTCCTTCCCTTGATAAAAGCACTCTGACTGGGATCAATCAGCCCTCTCAAAGCTTTCTCCAATTTGAATGCAAGCATCTTTTAAATAGTTTGGTAGATAATATTGCTACATGATATTGGCCTAAAATCATGAAAAGATGGGTTAGAGACTTTAGGAACCAAGCATATGTATGTCTTGTTTATTTCCTTTAGGATTCTCCTGGTGAATAAGAACTCCAAAATAGCATTAGTTTCTATATTACCAGTTATGCTCCAACTTTGTAAAAACAATAAAGCATTATAGTCATCTGGCTCAGTGCTTTCCTTGGATCATGACTAAAGATAACTTCTTCCGCATCTGCTTTACTGAAAGGTTTAACAAGTTGGTGAACAAGTTCCTGATTCAGTTTGTTCTTGATGTAGCTCACGATAGCTTGTAGAGAGGTACTATTGGAGGATTTGCCTAGGAGGCTCTTAAAGTGGTTGAAAGCAACTTTCTTTAACTCCTCTTGACCAATAGTGGGAGAGACAAAGCCGTTGTAGTGTAAAGTTATCTCGTTTTGATTCCTTCTGGCACTGATAGAGGTATAAAAGAATTTAGTATTCCTATTCCCTCCTCCTTTATCCAAAGTAGTCTAGCTCTTTGTCTCGATGAGCTATTTTGGACATTTAGAGCTTGGGTGTAATTGTGGAGCAGCTCTTTTTTAGTTACTCTTAATGCCATGTCCTTGGAAATTTATAGAGGTCTTCCTATACTTTAAAAAATGCAGCTCTTGATCTCCTAACTACATCCTCCGCATCTGGAAATGTTGTCTGATTCAGGAGCTTCGATTCCTCTTTAATGCATTTGAACTTCTACATATAGATGAATGCGTTAAACTCCAAAACCTGAATTTTCTTACCCTTCCTGATAGCTTCACTGAATCCTAGAGAGTGTAAGAGATGTTATTTAATCGAAAGTGGCCTTTAGGTGGCTTAAAAAAAGTGGAAATTAGTGAATTTAACACGGGAGTGGTTAGAGAAAAGGGAGTTTCCAAAGAAGGCTAAGCTTTATGGGAACTTTGTCACTCAATCACTGTTGGCCAGGGCCTATTGAGCCTTTTTCTAATTCTCCAACTCCCATCTTGTTTATTATCCCAAGTGAAGTATTACCCTCCATATCTAAAGTCTGTAACATAATTTCAATAAGGGGCTTACAACCTGAGCTTCATCTTTTCTGCATTGAGAAATAAATTCTAATTCTTCACTTTGAGTAAATTTTCCTACAACATCACTCCAAGTTCTGTAGCTTGGCATATCTTTTTCCTTAGCTTTGGGGTCACGGTGTGGAGCGACAGAGCTTCTCTTATGGAGTACAGGAGCTGTGGTGCAGGAGTGAGGAGAGGGAGTAGAGATAGGTCCTGAAGAGTGTGTAAGGGAAGAACTCTGAGTTAGGGCCATGGATAGGTAGAGAAATGATGTGGTATGAGGGTCAAGGAAGAAGCTTGAAGCTCAGGAGTTGAGGTTGAGGAAGCAGGTAGAGGTTTGGAAGTAGTGGGTAGCTGAGGAAACAGGTTGTTGAAGGACAAAATAGAGCTCGGTGGATCAACAGCCATGGAGAATCCAGGTAAGAAGCTAGGCGGGAAAAGTCCTGCCTAGTTTCTTTGCCTTAAAGAGTAACGGTCATATGAATAATCAAAGTTTAAAAAAATGAATTAAAAAGGGAAAGCAGCGGCAGGTAACAAAAAGGTTTCTAACCTGTTTGTTCATATATGATGTCAAATTGTGCTTTATCATTATCATATCTGGACTTTAAACAGAAAATATTAGCTAGGGTGTGGAGGACTTATCGTCCCAAATGCAAGCATGCAAATACTTGAGTGCATAATTTGGCAGTACTTTGAAGATGGTTGTATGTAATCCCTTGATACATGAAACGATGGGCAGATTGGTTTCACCACATCATATTATTGAAGAAGAGAACAAAATGTGTTTTATTCCCCGTCTTCTCTTTTATGTGTAAAAGCTTATATTTCTAGAAGTCTTTGAGTTTTTGAAAATGTTTGGTTTTTGTTTCTAATTACTCTTTTATCTTTTAAAATACTGACAAGTGATATGTATACGCAATGTGAAATTCCAAGTGAACTTACTCATAAGCAGAGAAGGCAATTATATCTTTGAAACAGCTTGCTTTATGTGGAGACTGCCGATCGCCCTGGATTGTTGGTGGACCTTGTAAAAATTATCACTGACATTAATATTGCTGTTGAATCCGGAGAGTTTGACACAGAGGTGATTATATATCTTGATCTCAGCAATTATACTCTGGTTGTTGGGTTATTGATGGCCATTGTGTTGGTTTTGGAATCTAGGGCTTACTGGCTAAGGCAAAGTTTCATGTCAGCTATCAAGGTAAAGCCATCATCAAGCCTCTTCAACAGGTAAAGGGTTGCGATATACTTTTTTTAGCATGCCACTGATATATATAAGTCATGATGCTGGAAAAAAGACATGAATTTGGGACTTGTGTTACGGCTACCATAATGAGTCGTTCAATTGTTCAGGTTCTTTCCAACAGTTTACGATATTTCTTGAGGCGTCCAACTACCGAGGAGGCGAGTTTCTAAGTCATATGAAAAAAGACAGCAGATATAGTACCTTGTGATCGATTATAAAAACTGTAAAATATGATGCCATTGAACACTACATATAGGAGGATGCTATTGGCCACAGAGTGCAACGAAATGGATTTGCATCATTCTTACTCGGTACATTTGTCATTCAGTAGGGTTGTGTTCATAAAATCCAATTTAAAAGCAAAATAAAAAGCCCTCAACCATCAAGACAAATCTACAATCCTTTGAGAAAGCCCGTTGAGAGTCATTAACTGTTCAAATCCATGCGGTGAATTGAATGATGAGTTTACATAGACGTGCAAATTTCGCTTCATCTTTTACATTTAAGGTGTTATGGATATGAAATAAAATTCTTACTTCTTTTATATAAAAAGAATGAAGAAAATTGTTGTACATCCTGTTTCTCAGCATTTCAGCTGTACTAATGACTCATCACTCATAACCAAATAAACAAAGAGTTGTAAACTTTTTTGTTGGGGACAGAAAAAGAAAAGATCGATACACATTTTGGTTCTAGATCAACATCGATACTATTTTAAGATGCCAATCCTTTTTACATAATTTAGAAGCAAATTGTATTTATGTTTAGTTGATTGTGTTTAATTCTTGACTACTCAACTGACTATGAAGAGGTTAGGTCCAAGATTTTGATGTAATATTCAAAGAGATTAGATATATGTATCCAACATCTTCCTCGGACACTGAAGGGAAAATGATTGGTGTAGCATGCAAAATACGTTCCATAACAGACAAGGAGTGTCTGACGTATTATTATAAACCAAATCCTCCTCGGAAAGAGAGATATGGATAGCTAAGACTACTCCCATACCACGTCTCCTTTGTTTCCTCATCAAATCTATAAATACGATGTTTAAGTTATTCTATAAATTCATCCATCAAGGCAAGATTTGAAGATCCAGATGTCAGGAGCATTTGCAAGAGGAGTTCACTTATTTTTCAAGTAAGAACTCTCTAACTGAGAATTTTTTCTATTGCTTCCTTATATTAAGTTTAAGTTACTTTAATCCAATGATGAGTGGGGTTAGAGTTTCACTATGAAGACTGGATCAAAATTCTTAATTGTAAATGGGGAATACGTAATAAATATTAGAATTGATTGCTGCAACCGAAAATGCAGGCCAATGGCTAGAAAAGGCTACCACAACAAATGTTCTTCTACAGATTCATTGATGGAGAACATAAAAGTTGAGGTAGAAGAAGTGAGGAATGTTAAGAGCCAGATTGGAGAAGTGGAAGGGAATTGCTGGGTACCAGACGAAAGGACTGGCATTTATTACCCCAAGGGCCAAGAGAAAGTTATGGAAGGCATTCCTCCGGCCGCCGGAAAAGACATTGGAGTTAATTGGTTTAAAACACAATGACCATACTCTTGTCTAACATTAATGAATATTAAACGCATATATCTCCACATCTTTCCTTCTTTTATTAAGGATGTTCTTGTCCAAATGAACTAAGAAAGAGGTCATGCAAATGAAATGCAGTGGAAGGGCATGGAAACAATAATGCGATGTACTAAATAACTAATGCAATATTATAATCTATTCAAATAGAGTTTTGTCAACACTGCACCTGGTCCCATGCACGTGTTTTGCGAAACTTTTTCACAATAAACTCTATTGGCTCTCTAGCTGTACTTTTGTGTTAAAGTGGAGCTATTGTGTATACGCAAGAGGCTATCGTTATCTTCTTGTTTTTGCTCGAAGTTTCTTTTTAATGAATACTCCTAGAAATAATAGTCGTGAATTCTTTTATTACCAAAAAAAAAGGATAGGTTGTATTATTCCTGTTTTCTTTTTCAAATTTTAACTTGAAAATTTATTTAGGTAAACAAAGAAACATGTTTGTTTTCAAAGGTAAACATAGAAATAATTAAAATTAAATGAATGAATTGATTAAATTATTGGACAACAATATTTATGACGTTTTCTAAATTAATGGAAAAATTATATCAAAACTATTGGGTGTGTCATAGTTGAAATAAGTACTAATGATACTTCTTCGATGAGTAAGAATAATCTCCTTTAAATATACTTCAACTTCTTCAATTTTATTTAATTGTCATCTCCGATTTTATTTTGTTCAATGTGTTTAACTCCATTTCAACTTCTTTTATAATAGTAATATATATACTAGTGTTGGATCTCCCATTATAGTCTCTAATTCTATCTTGTAATTGTGTAGGGCTAGAGTGGTATATACTATATAATATTCGTTTATTGGAGCACCAATGCATGACACACTTGTACTCACCATTGCCATCGCATAGTTCAATATGGACTTAAACACAACTAATTTTTCTCCCCTCTTACCCAACCATTCTCTTATAGAACAACCAAGATAACACTCACCTATACCAGCACTAATGAAAAATAATTAGAATCCACAAAAAACTTAACTGTTGAACATGGAAACAGGTTGTTGGAGATGAGAATATACATATAAAGCTGCACTACACTCCACCAATTAAAATCAATGAGCACAAAGTGATATCCCCTCTAATAAAAGTCTTGAGGGTTGGAGCTACAAGATAGAACACAATTGTTATTGGTTACTTTATGGATAAAAGAGCCCCTTTTCCTACAATGAGGGCATGAACTTTTTCAAACTGGAAAAAGTATGGATGTATAGAAGTATTAGTAGATAAAGAAGCATCTTCTTTTTGATTTGCCAATAAGGAAGCAAACTCGAAGGTAATTGAATTTGGTCCTTGGCATATGCATAACAAACATATTTTTCTACCAAACTAGAGACTAGGGTTAGTACTGGAAGAAATTAGATCATGTAACATACCTATTTGGATGTTTATAGGGTATAGGTAGAATATTGGACTGTAGAAAGGCTAAGTTATTTAGCTAGCATTGTAGGCAAACCAATTTGTGTAGAGCAGGCTAGAATAAAAATCAAAAGAATAAATTATCTAAGGGTGTATCCTCATAGAGGCAATGAGGGACCTCCCCGATGAAATTTCCATAATGAGACTTAGTGAAGACATAGAAGTAGTCGAGGATGTGGCGAAGGTGTCATACGTTTGGAAGCCTGAGACCTAAATTAAAACGATTTGGAAACCAAATTCAAAATTGGAGAATATAATGAGCTAACTACATGACTAGGTCAGGGGATATTGGAGACCTTACTTGGTGAGAAGGATAAAGGAGAAATCAACAACACATCAAGCATGGACATAGATAACATACATAACTAGGAAACAACTAAAGAGAACACTAGGAGCACCAAAGGAAAGGAGATAGTGCAAGATATAGGAGAAAGCACCTCATATAGTGTAGACAAGACTGAGGATACCAGTTCAGGGATCAAAAATGAGGATTTTGCATCATCTAATAGAAGCGAAGTCTAATAGGAAAAAGAAAAAAAATTTCTAATAGGGAAAATGATTGTAGTAGTATAGAGCATTGGCGAGTTAAATACCTTTACAAAACAACTTGACATCAAGGAAGCAATTCATGATTTTAAGCTTAATATTTTTGGTCTTTTGGAAATAAGTATTAGGAAGAAAAAAAAGCTCCATCTCCATATTTCTTCTGCTAATTGAGAGATGATAAATAATTTTGATTACAACTATAATGTGAGAATTCTAATTCTTTATAATAAGGACAAGGTAGAAGTTTAAGGGGTTGATATCAAGGAACAACTTATATATGTAAAAGTTAGGTACAAAAAGCTGGGGAAGGAATGTATGGTGAAATTTGTGTATGGCTTCAACCATAACTTTCAAAAACAAGAGTTGTGGACTAAATTAAGATTTTTAGCAACCAACTAGTCACCATGGATGTTGCTTGGAGACTTTAATATAACATTTAACTCTGAGGAAGTAAAGTTTCAAAACTACCCATAATCCTATGCTACATACCTAACCTAAGATGCTTAGATCACACATTAATAGTTGTCCACACTGCAGACCATACAAGGGGGAAAAAGTCCTTATTTAGCTTCAACAATATCTAAGTAGATGTGCCTGGGTTTGAAGAAGTTGTTTTAAAAAGGTGTAATAAAGAAGCGAAAGGAACTAAACAATATATATGTGCAAGGAAGACACGGGCGATAAATGGGGAACTAAAATGCTTATACAGGGAAAGAATTAAGAATACAAATCAAGCACTGTTGAGGGCCAAACAGGAGCTAAAAATGGCTCAAACTGAACTATGCAAGGATCCAATAGATGAGACATTATAGGAATTAGAGAAGCAAGCTATGTCCAGATGTTCTCAATATCTTTCCATGGAATACTCAATCACGAAGCAAAGAGCTACGCAAGAGTGGTTGATGGAGGGGGACAAAAATATAACTTACTTTTATAGGAAGATCATTTCAAGGACAACCTATAATAGAATTGTTTGCTTAAATACAAATGGGTAAGCCATAGATAATAGAATAAAAATAAAAAAAGAGGTGAAAATTTTCCTCATTAGAATGTTAGGCACCCCCTCTAAAGCAATATCCGTATAATAATTCAAAAGGGAGATAGTACAAGACCAACTTACAGAGGAGGAAAGCAATATACTAGTTAAACCAGTCTTTAAAGAGGAGGTAGATGTAGTCTTAAAGAGCCTAAAACCTGATAAGGCTCCTAGGCTAGATGGTATGAATGCATTTTTTATCAAAAAACCTAAAGAATGATAGGAAAGATGGTGTATGAGGTAGTAGAGGAATTTTTCAAAAATGGACAATTACTAGTTGAGCTCACCAGAACTATATTATGTCTAATCCCCAAAGGGAAAAAAAAGAAAAAAATAAGTGACTTTTGCCCTAAAACATGTTATAATTTTGTCTATAAAATCATAGAAAAGGTTATCTTAGAAAGAATGGAGAGAATGCTTCTTAAGTATATAGGAATGCAACAAGGTGCATCCATATTAGGAAGACAAATTGGAGATAATATCTTGTTAGTTTTAAGAACTTCTAAGGAATTGTACAAGGAAAAGAGGGAGAAAAAAATCTTATGATTCTTTAGACTAGAATTTCATCCTCGATTGTCTGAAAGCCTAATATTTCCTATATTCTTCATAAGATGGATTGAATAATATATAACCAGAGTCTCGTATAATGTGTTAATCAATGGGGAACGATCCAAACAAATTACAGGGGATAGAGGCCCGCGATAAGGGACCCTATATCCTCATTCATATTCTTTATAGTTATGAAATTTCTAAACAAGCTCTTGGTTAGGGTGAAAGAAAACAATCGACTCTTGAAATTTCATTCTAAATGAAAGAAGTGTAGGATCCTAAACCTTAATCTTGTAGATGACTTACTACTGTTTTTTAGGGCTAATCATCATTCAATTACCTTGCTTA
>JAOQML010000005.1:31550829-31560995 GCA_027568935.1 Erythroxylum urbanii
CACCGACGGCATATATACAGGCCGTCGGTAATATTACCAACGGACAAAATACCGTCGGAGAAGCGCGAAGCAATAAACCGTGGGAACTGTTCCCGCATTTTTTGCCGTCGCCGTGACATGTTCCGTCGCTAGTTTCTGTCGCAGATTCTTGGTCGAATTTTCCTGTCAATATTGCCGACGGATCGGTTGGCGGTCGGTAAATGTTTGTTTTCAGCGACGGAATTATTCTTTTCCGTTGGTAAGTGGCGACGGAATTTATTCCGTCGGTAATATTCCGACGCAAATGCTGAATTTTCTTGTAGTGTCTGTTGTCTTTTGAAAAACAATTTTTTTCATTGATCTATCCAAATTGGATGAGCATGGAGCTCACTTCCAGACTCTTGAATGATTTGTGAACGTGAGTAAACTAAACATAATGCACGAATGGGTGATGAGATATCGGTGTGTCAGATCAATCTTTGCAGTTTGTGCCTTTCAAGAAGATATTTTCCCTCGTCTCTCACGTTTCCTCGATTAGCATTTGGAGAAGCAAACTAAGTCTACGTTGACCCGATTATCTCGCCTCAAAGAATTGGGGTAGGGGAGTTGTCTTTTGTTACCTTTTTTTGTATAAATTATGGAATCTCTCATGTTTCATTAATTATCTTGAATAATACCTTTCGTTAGATACGAAATCACATGATCAATTAGGCAATATTACTCTTTGATTTAAAATGCAAACATTACGTCCGTATAGATTGAACTCGTAACTCTTTTTAACTGTTTTGACCTATTTTTCTCAATATGTTTCAAGTGATTAATGAATTACGTTCACAAAAGGTCTATTTTGTCCGAATTTTTGTTTGTTGATTTTGATATTTGCACTACACAATTAAATGTTTATAACACGTGCAAGACATGCTTATACTCCTTGCGTAAATATTCATCTAAAGAAAAACAAAACTTGCTTTGATAATTCAAAAACTCTGCTTATTATTTTCCTATTATGTAATAGTTTACTCAATGGAGAAAAAAAGAAGGTATATATGATATGATAATTTGATCACCAAATCCATTTTTATCTGGAGTTGTAAGAATAAAATAACTCATTGGATATGTGGTTGGTGCCTGATGCCTGGTGTCTGGTGCCTACTGAAGTAGTACAAAGCAAGCGATGTTTTGCAGCATAGATCGCATCTACATCTTGTATTCAATTTCAAACTTGAACCAAAATTTACTTTTAGAAAATTTGATTCAATTTAAGATCTATTTTGGACCAAACTTAGACGAGAATGGAAATCGGAGAGAAGGACAAACAACAAGCACTAATTTAAAGCTTATGACACCATTCATAGTTCTACATGGAAGATTTAATTTGTTTTATGCAACTTAAGTTGTTTCTATACGAGACCCATATAGACCAAATATTTTATTTAGAACTTTAATTTTTTAATTCTTTTCAAATAACTAAATGGCTTATAAAAATGACTGTTATTTCATAATACAATCCAAATTGATAAGCTGTAAATGACGATGTATAAGTCATTATATATTACATTTGATAAAATTAAGATATATTTCTACAAATAGAAACAAGTATTTTTTTAATCTTAATGCCAATACATCTGTAAGGCATGGTTATGGCAGTTTTAGCTTTTATTAAATTAGTTAAGGCTAATCAAGTGGAGTACATTGGCTGAATGTTGCCATTATTGAATACTAAAAATAAAGTAATTTAAAATTATAAAATTACAAATAATGTAATCTAAATGTTGGAGTAGATTTTTTTTTTTGAAAAGTATGTTGGACGAGTCGATGTTGTTAAGAAATTATTGATTTATTCAAATTCAAAGGTACAGGTTGTAAGTACTTAAGATTTTTGTTGCAGATTCATAACTTATGATAACGCCAAAAGCAACATCATACAATAGCACTTGTTTATATAAACCTGGCAGGTGACAAGAACAAGGTCACACTGTATTCTCACGATAGGGAGAGAGAGAATAAGACTTTTGAAGCTTCATCTGGCTTCTTCACTTGTAATCTGCGAGACTCCAACGATACATATATATAGACACAGTAGAATATGGAAGAAGTGTATACAAATGAAATGGGATGTTCCAGAGTTATAGGTGGGAAAAGAGAGACTGGTGCTCTTTGTTTGTATATATATATATATATATTCGATGCCGGCCTGTGTTTGTGTTATTATATATATACGCAACCAACTGTTTATTCCATGTTCTCTGTATATAAAAAAAGTTATATCTCTCCAAAGTCCGACTTTTCCTGATTTCAATTTCAGAATCCTTGTACTAACCAAATTTCCAATTTCGAGCTATTTGCCTAACCACCGAATCCATTCTTTGACTTCAAAACCCAACCTGCAATATTACGATATATGACTTCCCTTCCATTTTATCATTCAAAAAGAGAAAGGTCCGATCTTTCCTTTTCCTTATCATCTTCATCGTCATTTAAGTCTTTCACCTGTTAATTTTCTTCAAGTGATCTTCATTAAATATTCAATACCCATTTCTCCAAATTCTTGTCTCATCCCAAAAGTATCAATCTTAAGCTGTACTCCTCTCCACTTCTATATCTGTTTGCGTACAAAACTGTAGTTGATGCACTAAAGCAAAAGAAAGAATGGGGGTAAAGATGATCAGATGGCCAACGTGGTCTATATCATCAAGAAGATTTGAAGCCAAACTAATCGTGAAAAGGCTAGAAAGTCTGAAGTTTGAACAATCTGACTGTGACAACGATGATGCAAGTAAGAAGAAGGTGGTGATTGAAATAAAATGGAACGGTCCAAAGAGTATTGTTTTGGGTCGTTTAAAGCGTTATATAAAGAGAAACTTAACGGAGGAAGGTAGGATGTGTGGTGATGGAGTCTTTGAATGGAATGAGGAATTCAGTAGTGTGTGCAATCTTTCAGGATACAAGGAGGGTGCTTTTCATCCATGGGAGGTGTTATTTACAGTTTTCCAGGTAAATTCTTGATTCTGTTTGGTGGAATTCTATAATCTGCATCTTTGAGATTGTTAAGATTTTTTGGTATATATATCTTTTCTTATTTTCAGGAAGATGCTCCTTTTTATTTTCTTCTCCCTTGTGTTTTAAGCAGTCAATTCTGTTCCTGGGTTGAAGGATGAAACGTTCTTTAAGTGCTCTGGCTTTTCTATTCTGTTAGTACCATAAAACATCATGATCAATACGAGATTGCTATTCGGAACTCTTTCTTGTTCCTACTGAACTTCTTTGAACTGATTGATTAATAACTATTGCTGGTTTCCCCAAAATTTCATAAAATAAGTTTATGTATTTAAGAATATACTTATACTGCTACAGAAGTCTTGGTATGGTGACCCTTGGAATGGAATTATTAACATTTTTTTTTCTGGGATTCAATGTCATTTTCTGTCTTTAGGTTTTAGTGAGGCCTTTCTTTGTGGTGATGAATTTGGAATTGATGGGGTGCACATAAAGTGAATGCTATTATCAAACATGATCCTGCCATCCATTGATTGGTGACAAGTAGTGGCATATTCCCTGCCCTAGAATTTTGTCAACCGATGCTTTTTCAACTGTGGGCCCTGAAACAACTTTGTGTTGTTCATTTTTATTTCTATGTGAAAGTGAAACAATAGCTAAAAAATGAGAATCAATTTGTGGTATTTTTATGATTATTAGAGTTACTTTTTGTTAATATGACTGTTTCTGTTGTTTAGGAATTGGATCAAGGGTCAACAAATAAATTTGTTGTTGTCGGAACTGCTGCGCTGAATCTTGTGGAACTTGTTGCGACAGCTAAGGAGAAAGAGCTTGCAATAAATGTTTCTTTAACGACTTCCAGAAGGACAGTTAAGGATAATCCCAAACTTATTGTAAGTGCTCTTTTATGTCTCTCAATATGTCACATAACTAGCATCCTCAACATTTGTCAAAAGACATCTGATACATATCTAGTATTGCTTCGAATGGTATGCAGTTGTCACTTGAATTGATGGAAATGGGTGCTGTTCAAGAATCTTTGCGTGCAGTTCAACGATCAACTGAAACTATTCCAGAGCAACCCTGTTCTCCAAAGACACCATCACCTAAAAGAAGTGAGCTTTACGGTTTTAGAGCAAGTTTGAGAAAAGTGAGACTCTGCCATGGGATGAATGAATCATGTACTGAATTTGAAGATTGTAAAGCTATTCAATGTGCTGGAAATGAAGATGCTGAGTACAACCATCCATTTGATACAGATTCACTTGCTGACGATAATGAGCAGGACATAGATGAGATGAGTAATGAGGACTCTGATCTTAAATTGTCAGTCAATTATAATACATTGCCCTACGCAAACTTTGTAGGGGAATCATACTCAAACACACAAGATGGCATTGAAGGTGAGAGTTGGATACACTATCCCAACCACAAACTGAAGGTGGAGTCCTCTTGTGTTGAATATTTTACTGCAACAGGCAATGACCAGTATTCAAGGCAAAACTCCAAAGGTAGAATCCTATCTTGGAGGAAGAAGAAACTGAGGTTTAATTCTTCTAAACCTAAAACTAAAGGAGAGCCTCTTCTGAAGAAAGGCTATGGAGACGACGGTGGTGATGACATCGACTTTGATCGACGGCATCTTAGCTCCTGTGATGAGTCCACTGTAGGAGTCGATTTCAAACTTTCTATATCATTTTTTATCTTTATGCTTTGAGTATAATCTTTGTTCGTCGTATTGTTATTTCATTTATATGATTCTAAAAATGTTTTGTTGCAGTGGAATACAACAGAAGAAGATTCCACAACCAGTCGATCATCATTGTCAGAATTCGGGGATGACAATTTTACCGTAGGCAGTTGGGAGCATAAAGAAATAATCAGCCGTGATGGAATGATGAAGCTACAAGTTGAAGTCTTTTTCGCTTCAATTGATCAAAGAAGCGAGCGTGCTGCAGGAGAGAGTGCTTGCACAACTCTAGTAGCTGTTATTGCAAATTGGTTGCAATCTAGCCAATATGATGTGCCAAACAAGTCTGAATTTGATAGCTTAATCAGAGATGGGTCACTGGAGTGGAGAAACTTGTGTGAGAATGAGGGCTATAGACAACAATTTCCCGACAAGCACTTTGATCTTGAGACTGTCCTCCAAGCTAAAATTCGCCCTCTCTCTGTTGCCTCGGACAAGTCTTTTATTGGATTCTTCCAACCGGAAGGACTTGACGGAGGGAATTTTGACTTCCTTAATGATGCAATGTCCTTTGACAGCATTTGGGATGAAATTAGGAGACATGGCTCAGAATGGGATGGTAACTTTGCGCCTCTAGTCTACATCGTAAGTTGGAATGATCACTTCTTCATTCTCAAGGTAGCCAATGATGCCTACTATATCATTGACACATTGGGGGAGAGGCTTTATGAGGGATGTAATGAAGCCTATGTGTTAAAATTTGACAAAGATACAACAATCCAGCGACTACCAAAGAAAGTTAAAGCATCAGATGAAAAGTCTATCAATGACAAGGTAAAACCAAGTAACTTGAAGGAAAAGGGTTCACCTAAAGGAACTCGGGAACTTACTCCAAACGAGGTAGACAAGACTCGGATGGAAGAAGAGATTGTGTGCAAAGGGAGAGAGTCTTGCAAGGAATATATCAAGAGCTTCATGGCCGCAATTCCTGTAAGGGAATTGAAAGCTGATATCAAGAAAGGCTTAATGGCATCTACACCTCTTCATCAACGCCTTCAAATCGAGTTCCATTACACTCATTTGGCTCACAATCTTATTGAATAATCTTCCAAAGGGATATCAGTTTCTGATATTTCAACATCCGAGTTGGCTTATGTTGCATGGACTACCATTTACAGAGCTTTCAACTCTTCCATAATTGTACTTAATCTGACCTCCCTTCTCTATTTACTTGTATTGAAGACGAATCCTGTCAATCTGACACACATATGGAATCTTTATATCAAGGTACGTCCACTTTTGTTTCTTTTGTTGAAAAGAATATAATGCAAGTATTCATCCTCTTCTGTTCCTCTTGTCTTCAGGTTTTTTTAAAATACTCACATTACATATCTTCACGATTGTACCTTGAAAGAACATTTTTTTTCCTTTGATATTTTACGAACACACTAATGATCGCAAACTTTTTGCTCTAGTTGTACAAATGGTAAATCCTAGATTTTCATATTAGTTAACAGTACAGCATTTTGATTGAATAATGAATTTCTCCCTCCGCACAAATTATTGCACAACGAATTTCATTATAAATATTAAAATAGTGAATCATAAAAAACTACAAACTAACATGCTATAAATTTGATTTTTTTTCCCAAAATTTTAAAATTAGATGTTTATTAAGCTTACTCTTTTTCTTGTCCTTTTAAATGGAAAACCTTTTCTTGATTAGTAAACAAGTATAACATCATGCTCAGGTTATGAGTACTATATCATACCAAAAGATCGTATCGTAAATATTATTATTGTACCAAGTTATGATATTAGTCTTTTTGACTAGTACCGGCTTGGACAATACTAGGAGTACCAATCAATATCTAAGACTAAAATGCAATTTCTAAAAATTAAGGATCAATTTATTTATAATGTTATTATAGTTACTTAGTGAGACTAATTCGAAAGTGGTGTTTCAAAATTGCAAATGGTTGCAATTCAAATTCTGAGTCAATGAGTAAGTGTAATTAGGTGTGAAAGAAATTGAAGCATATATGAATTCATCCATTAAAAAAAAATATTGGAACATAAAAAGATTGAACAATTTGATCTTTTTTTTGATACAACTTAAAGCTTACAGAAAGTTGTATGATTATTATTATTAAGTTGAATATAATTTCTTATAATCTCTTAATAATTTAACTTTATTTATTTATTAGGACTCTTAATAGAATAAATAGTTCTATAGATTCGAGTTTCTTTGACCATATTGATCTTTTAACAAATTGAAATTCTAAGGAAGTAAGTTTCACATATGAGATTGATTTGGAAGATAATCTTGGATCTGAATATATTAATATGTTATTTAATGCAATTAATTTGAATGATGGTGATAATAAGACTTCTTTTAATAATGAGAATTTTATACTAAATAAAAATTGGAATTGGTACAATTTAAATGGATATTCCATTGAATAAACTTTCAGGTTTTTCATTTTTTTATCTTTCGTTTATTTCACTTGTATTTGATGTGTATGTTAAATTTTATATAAGAATGGCAACGGGCCTAGCTGCACCTGAGTCGCGCTTGGCTCGTGGTCCTACCCGACCACTGGCTTATATATTCGTGGCCCGGGCCCAGCCCAAAGGGTGACGGGTAGGGGAGGCTGGCCCTGTCCAACTTTATGTTTTTTAAAATTAAAAAACTGTCATTTTTTACAAAAAGACGTCGCTTTGTACCTTCCCGTCGAGCCATGGGTCAGGTAGGGCTGGGACAGCCCCGACTCAAGCACATACTATGACCTAGTCGGTCAAGTAATCTTGGCTCATAGGTCGACCTATGGTTTGGTCAATCCGGGTCGAAAATGGGCTGACTGGGTTGGGCCGGGCCATATTTGTCATCTATAATTCTATAAATACAATATAAATATAAAACTTTTAACTATATTTTTTTTATGTTTCACTTCTACCTTATGGTGTTCTTTGATAAGACTCTTGTTGTAATATTTATGGAGTTATAGACTTATATTTAGAGAGGAATTTTTCAGGAACACGATTATGATTCTAAAACATATTGATTGCTAAGATTTGATACTACCTTTTTGTTTGACTTATCTTGTTCAATTGAAATGTCTTATTTAATAGCAATCTTCAACCCTCGTGACCATTTACATGACCATGTCCATCATCTTAATATATGATGTTTTCATGTGATTATTCTTCACTTTATGATGTAAACTGTAACATCTTAAGTTCTTTTGTATTATTCTTAATTTTATATATGTATGATAATTAAAGATCATTTTCTTAAATTAATTAAGATTATTATTTATATATAAAATATGTGAAAAGTAATATCAATAGAAACATGATATATATATTTTTTGAAATGTATGTATTATATTGACTTTGGTCAAATTACAACCATAAAAGGTTTCAAAAAGTGCTCAAGCAAAAAATGGGAGTAGTCAAATCTTTTACATACAAAACTTGTGATTTCTAAAGATTTGTCATCCTAGTTACGAACTGATATTCCCTTTTTAGTCAAGTTGTTGTCTTTTTCTCATGTTGGGGCCGAGCTTCATGCAACCCCTCTAGCTATCAGTGCAAACCTGCAGTATAGAAAAATCTTCCAAAATAGTTGTTTCGCTTCTCTCGTTACTCTTTTATTTCTCACGTGCTATATGAAGTACACCACTGCAACTATACTAATCTTTAATGCTTTGTAATCTACTTTTTTCACCATTATTAAGGTTGTTGCCCTCTCTCCTAGGTCTTCCCATCTTTGTGTAGGAAAGTTAACATCAAGTATTGCTTATATTTTCCTCTAGATTTCCTCTAAGTACTTCCAGTTTAGTATTAGGTGTTCCAAAGTTTCCATTTGAGAATTACACAGGTTATAAACATAAGAATCAAAATGGAACTTAATCCTGTCTTTGGTTGCAAGTTTTCAAGAGATCCTTAGCCAGAGAATAAATGCATATGTATACGTCACCACCCCATCCTAACATGTTCCACTTCACCCTTCTAGTTAGATCCTCCTATAGGTAGATTCTACAACCTTTTGAGCTGAAATTCTTTGAACTATCTACAATCCACAACGTCTCATCATTCCTTTCTTTATGGAAATTGGCATATTCCTAGTAATAGCTTCCACTCTTCTGTAGTTGTGAAAAGGTCATTCCCATTTGTTTTTTTTATGAATTTACTTACTCTAGTACTTGGGTGAATCACAATTTTAAGGTGTAATATCTCTTCTGCCTTACATAGTGGTCATTTTAGGTGCTAATTGTCAAAACAAAAGAATGTAGAATTCCTATTACCAACTCTGCTAATGACCAGGTCTTGCATCCATTTTCTTGTTTCCAATATCTATCTAAGGTTCCAAGACATGTTTTGCTTAATTCCTAAGCTCCAAATATTGTTATCTTTTAAGTATACATAATGTACCCACCTAACCTAAAGTTTTTCTTTTTGCTTGCAAATCCTCCACAACTTTTTGGCTAAGTTGATCTTGTTTGTTAATCTAGTTGAACATACTAAAAAACCTCCTTTAAGCTTAGGCTAGTATATCAAATCCTAGCTGACTTTGACTTTCCTATTACTAATACTTGGTCCATTCCATATAAAAACCTTAGGTTATAGTCAATTTCTTAAAAATGCTCTTAGGGAGTCCAATATGGCTGATCCAGTAATTTGCAAGGTAGTTCAATATAGATTGAACAAGTTGTAGTCTTCGTCCAAAGCTTAGGAATTTGTTACACTAGTGATTAATCCTCCTGTGGAAATTATCCAAAATTGGTTTATAATATAGAGCATTGATCCTCTTTTGTGATATTGAAACTCCTAGGTACTTAAATGGCAGAGAGCCTTGCTTCATGCCCATCTCAATGGGTTTTGTTGCAACTTCACTTTGAGCATTAGCTAACAACTAGAAACTACATTTTTTGGAAACTTCCTTGAAATCTTCCGTTGCTTAGAGAAGGGTATCATCTACAAAAGCAAGATATATTAGCTTAATACTCTTGCAACCCTGGTGGTTGTAACATCCCATCACCAATGGGAAGGGTAAAATAGTCATTTGGAATATTTATAAGTGCTTAAAATTATCCCGACATGTTCATGTATACACATATAAGTGAATAGTAAATTTTGCACATGTAAATGACTGTAAATGTATTCATGACATTTTCTGGTATACTTGTTAATAAATGTGATTGTTCTGAAAAATGTGTTTTGTGTGCTATGAAAAATTGTGTTAGAAAGGGTCATTTTTGTTTTCCGATTTTTAGTGAATTTTAGAAATTTTTTTGAAAATTTTCAGGGTAATTTTTGGACTAAAAAAAATGCCAAGTGTTAGAATAATGGTTTATCGGTAGCAAAAATGACTGTCTAATGGCACTGGAAATTTAGATACATGAATTTAGGATTTATTAATTTGAGCCATTGGAATTTTGGAGAAAAATTGGAGTAGAAATTGAATTGTTTTTGGAAAGGCACTAAGCATGTGACA
>JAOQML010000005.1:31567615-31577856 GCA_027568935.1 Erythroxylum urbanii
TAGTGAAATAATAAATTAATGATTAGTATGTTTAAAATATACAATTTTTGCTGTTCATTAATTTTTAATCACATCTTAAGGTTTGATTGTCTATATAAAATATTACATATTTCAAAGTTATTACATAAATTAAAATTAACAATGAAATTTAATGAAAATTATGGACAAAACTGAATGAAAGGACTTGTTAAAATAAAGAAAATTTTAGAAAAGTTAATATAAGGAAGTGTTGACCCGCAAGTTGTTTTAACTGATGCTAATGCCTCCGACCAACATGTCCCTTTGTCTGATGTCACTGCGTATGTTGCTTCTTCGTCGGCTAATGAACTACTAGTGGGTAGTTTAGGAAATGTTGACCCATTCAGTCCTCCTAGAAACATCCAATCTACGCTTGGTGACTGACCATCATTCTGACCTCCTAGCTCCATCCAACCAATGCTCTGAGATAGTTGAACTTCCAACTAGATGATGATAATGTGACTAGTTATTTGTCAGATTCTTGTAACCCAGTTGCCATACAGGATAACTCTAAAGTGGCTACATTTCAGGACATATTGGCAGATGATTCCCTATTCCATAATCTAGCAAATCCAAGAAGCACGGCAGTGGTTCCTGAAGCGACTCAAATCGTCTGTGTCACTTTCCCTGTGCCCCATGTGCCAAACAACATCTAACCATACAATCATTAGGAAAGAGAAAATTGAATGGCTGAGACATTATTGGCACATGGGGGCATAGGGAAAGGGGCACAGATGATTTGAGTCCTTCCTGAAGACCCTCAATCTGTTGCATTATATTCAATCCGAAGGGTGGAATCCTAGGACACCTCCTTGACAGACTTTAGAACTGTAGGTGAAGTTTATATATATATATATTAGGTATTTCAGTTTCGTCAGACTAATCTTAAGCTCCTAAGACCCCATCTTCAGAGTCCTAGAAGCAGTAAATCTGGAATCCTAAGGTCCCTCAGGTTCCTATGTAGCCTGTACACTTCTGCGCACAAGGAATCGTCAGATACTGATTGGTCGGCTGCTGATTGATCACTACTTCCTCAGTCAGCATCAGATTCCCATCAGCCCTAGGTTCCCAGTAGTTCCACACTCCCACACTGCCGTTGGAAGCAAGATGTCTGCAATTGATTCGACCAAGGAGCATTTCCAGGGGGCTAGAAGATCATCAACAGAGAAAATTCCCCCTCTCTCCTTTGGTGACTCGAACTTGGAGCAATTGGAGTTTTTGTTATACCTCAACTTGCTGAATCCTCCAAGCCTCGAGCAGCCAATGATTTCAAGATATCTAACAGTAGCTCCAGAAGAAAGTCTGCAAGGAGAAGGGATAAACAAATGAGTAAACATATTGGGGATTACCCCCAATGTCAATCCTGGTATGGAATATTAGGGGGCTGAACAACCCTCATAAAAAACCTTTGGTAAGAAAAATTGTGAAAAAAAAGAAGGCCTACCTTATAGGACTCATTGAAACTAGAATAAAGGAACCACTTACATTATCTGGTTCAAAATATTTGGGTGTAGATTGGGAGACTTTTTCTTACTATAGTTCTCACTATAACGATAGAATCTTTTGTCTATACAATACTCAGTTGACTATAATACAACCGTTATAGGAATCAAAACAATTTATAAATTTGAGATGCCAGATGGTAGGCACAAATCTTGAATTTATTGTCATTCTTATATATGCATCCAACTTTGGTTTCCAACTTAACAAATTGTGGATGGATTTACATCGATTGCAATTGGGTATACATAATCCGTGGCTTGTAGTGGGTGATTATAATTACTCTCTTAGCCTAAAAGAAGTGGAAAGCAGCAGAAGTTATAATCTTAGCTTAACCAAGGAACTTTATGATTTCCTCACGAAGATGGATTTGGTAAATTTACGCTGGACTGGTAGACTTCCCAATTCACTTGCTCACTTTGGTGAGAACCTAATGCCTGATCACTATTATATGTTGATTTACAGGATGTTTGATAGCAGAACTAGGGGTACTTCCTTTTGATTTTTCAATGGCATTACCCAACTTAAGGGTTTCTCTGAACTCATAGACCGATGCTAGAATTAGGAGGTTGAGGGTTTTCAATCCTATCAACTTATGGAAAAGTTAAAATGGTGAAGATATCTCTCAAGATCTTCTTATTAGAAAGAAATATGAACCTAAATTCCCTCAAGAAGAAGTTGGTCTAAGCTCAATAAGACTATTATAACTCTCCACATGATCCAGACTTTCAAGCAATAGAAATTAGGAAACTGCAAGACTTCTAGGAAATGTTGGAACTTCATAATTCAATACTCAAGCAAAATGCTAGGATAAACTGGATGAAAGATGGTGACAGTAACACAAAATTCTTCCACTCTACTTTGTTAGCTAGAAGAAATGTCAACAAAATCTCTGTTTTGATAGATTCTAATGTCCAGGAATATACTGAGCAGAATATGTTAGATATATGTTGTATATATCTACTTATTTCATTTTGGCATATTTTTATAAATTGAACTTATCAATTTTTTAATTATTTTGGATCCAAAAGAACTAGTAGGATAATGTTCTAGATAGTTTATAATTCTATCTTGCATAGATGTGGATTTGGTGAACACTTGTGGGCTTAACATGAATGTAGTAACAAAAGGGTATTATTGGAAGTTTGAGTGTGAATGAAATTGTTTTACGTGAATGTAGTGGAAGAAGGGCACTGCCTTAAATTTCATTGGGCATTAAGTGACTTTCTAGAAATATACGATGGTGTGTTTTCAGTGTGAAAATAACCTACGGCTAATTTTGGTGTAGTGTTGTATGTGAGTGCCTTAGTGGGGTGCGTGATTTTTGTTGGCTTTTGTTTTGATATTGAATCATTGGAGTAACATACGGTTGGAAGACTTTCTCCTCATACGTGTGCGTGTGTGTGATTTCGACATTGATAGATTCACGTTCTTGCAGTAATTATTTTGAAAATCACTTACATTGAGCCTTCATATATTAGAGTGGTTGTTGACTGGAAGGATTTGGCACTGCGTGTATGTTCTACTAGGTGTCGATTATTAACTAAGCAACCGTAGTTTGACTCTGGAGCTAGCGCATATTATTTCAGCTAGTGGACAATTATTTAGATATATTTTGGGAAGCTGAATATAGGGACGGTTCTTTTATCTCAAGTGTATTATTGTTCTTTTCTTAGTTGATTAATCACTTAAGTTATTTTTATTAATTGTCTTTCATTAAAATTCGTAGAGAAAAATCCTCTGATGAGGTTAGCACGAGTCGGTCTTGTTATTGGGTGTGAAAATCTTTCACGGGAAGTGAGGTTGAGAGATAGTGTCAAGGGGCGAGTGATGTCAGCTCAATAAAGCCTTGGGTAAATCTATTGTACTTCGGTGAAAGAATTAATCTAGGTGAGTGCCTCGTAAACATAGGCAAGGATTGTCAAACTACATTACCAAATTTATGGTGTCATCTGTTATTTTTCTTTTGATTGCTTTTGTCTTTATTTATGCCAAAGACGACCATGTAAAATTGGATAGTTTGCAAAACTATTAACCTATACAATTTTTCAATTGGTATCAGTTAACCATTTCAGAACCTGGTAGTAAGTCGGTGCAGATCTTAGTTTCGTGAACATGGCTATAAGAGAGGGTGCATCAATAACCAGAAAACCACTATTGGATGGATCTAACTATTCTGCATGGAAAGCACGTATGCGAGTGTTCATCCAAGCTTAGGGCACAAAAACTTGGCACTCAGTAGTACATAGGTGGACGCATCCGATGATCACTGATAACAAAGGAGAGGTAGTTCGAAAAGATCCAGTTGAAAGAACAAGAGTTGAAAAAGAAAGTACGCTTTGAAACTCACAAGTAATGCATGAAATTTTTAGTGATGTTGATGAAGGACGTTTCTCAATGATATCAGCCTGTAAATCGGCTAAAGAAGTGTAGGACACTTTGCAAACTATCCATGAAGGATCCAAATAGATGATAGTGTCAAAATTACATATGTTAGCTGTGAGCTTTGAAGAAATGAAGATGGATGAAAATGAGACCATTGGGGACTTTCATGAAAGATTGTGAGATATAGCAAATCAGGCACATCAACTCGGAAAGAAATATTTCGATCTGAAACTTGTCAAGAAGACCCCGAGATCACTACCTCCAAGATTTATTTTGAAAATTAAAGCAATAGAGGAGGCCCCCTACATCAATAATCTATCATTGGAGAAAGTAATTGGAATTCTTACAAGTTTCGAAATGAATCTTTTAAAGGTAAGCAAGAAAGAAGCAAAAGACTGGCACTACAGATTGAAACTGGAAAAGGTACAAATGATGCAAAAGATGAATCTGATGAAAATGTAGATTTGGTACTACTCACACGAAACTTTGGTAAATGGTTGAAAGGAATGAAAAAGGACATACCCAAATTTAGACAATATGATGGGAGTTCATCGAATATCAATTTAAAGCAAAAAGTCAAAGCTCAAAAGGGTGAAAGGAAGGTGAAGAGAATCCAGTGTCATGAATTTTAAGGCTTTGGGCACGTTCAAGCCGAATGTGTTAATACTTTGAAGAAAGGAAAAAGAAATCCTTTACTAGTACCTGGAGTGAGAATGAATCTGAGAGTAATATGGTAGTGAAGAAGAAATCACTAATAGTGCTGCGTTAGTTGCTTTGTATAGCAAAAGTCCAGTTACTTGCTTAATAGCAACTGAGAAGGAAGTAACTGCAGATGGAAAAGGGGGAAACAGAAAATTTCCAGAAAAATGCAAATAACTCAGCTAAAGACCCAATATCTGATTATGACAGTGAAGAAAGTGACCTAGATGGTAGAAAGGAGAATATTTACAAGGCTTATAAATCTATGTATGAAAAATGGGTGATATGTATAGAAATAATGAAAGATTGAAGGAAGAAAATCTCTCCATGAAGAACACTATCCAACGGCTAGAAAAGAAATTAAAGTTGGCATTAGATGAGCTTGGTAAAGCTAGAATGAGATTAGTAAATATCAAAAAAGGTTTGAGAATGTTGAATGGTGGCACAGAAAAACTAGAAAAGTTAATGGAAATCAGTAAAGTGAAAGGAGATCTTCAAGACATTGGTTATAAGGGAGAGTGCTCTAAGGTGAATGAGGAGAAAATTGATATGTCCAGATCTGTCTGCGAAGAAGAAACATCAAGAAAGATTTGAAGATTCGTACCCACGTGTCATTTTTGCGGAGTTAATGGGCATATAAGGCCAAAATGTTACTAGTTACTGCAGATGTTGTTTGAAAGAAGACAAAGTCGAAGAATTCTACATCCCTCATAGAAATTTCAACATCAGCTCTTAGTACCGAAATCTACTTTGGTGAAAAAGAGTGAATTCTAACCTCTCGTGGTTCTCAAATCGATGAAAGCAACTTTACAAAATGGTTGGTATTTTGATAGTGGATGTTCACGTCATATGACAGGGGAAAAGAATTACTTAACCGATTATTAGAGTTGTGTGGATGGTCAGATGAAATTTGGAGATAGAAAGAAGGCTTCGGTGATTGGTAGAGGAACACTGTATATGGACAGTTTGCCTCCCTTCAAGAATGTGCTCCATATTGATGGACTAAAAGGCAATTTGGTGAGTATAAGCCAACTTTATAATGATGGTTTGTTAGTTAAATTTACAAGTAATGAATGCAGGGTGTTAATGAACAAGGAGAATGTCTTGTGAGCGGCAAGCGATCAGCTGACAATTGCTACATGTAACTAGTGATGACCACTTGTAAATCAGCTGCACACAATAATGACATCAATTTATGGCATCAAAAGCTTAGACACGCAAATTTTGGTCTCATTAGCAAGTTGACAAAATTTGAAGCTGTGAAGGGTCTAGCTAAAATGAACAAAGAAGGGATATCAATTTGTAGCGTGTGTCAAATTGGTAAACAAATTAGAGTGCCATATAAAAAGGTTAGACACGTTACCTCTTCATGCATGCTTGAATTAATTCATATGGATTTGGTTGGTCCAACACAACATGATAGCATTAGTGGAATGAGATATTTTTTAACTTGTGATGATGATTATTCGAGATATACTTGGGTATCATTTTTGAAAGAAAATTAGATGCTTTCAAGGCTTTTAGAAGCCTATGTGTGTAGGTCATGAATTTGAAAAATATGACTATATTGAGAATTCGATCGGATCACGGAAGAGAATTTGAGAATACAAGCTTTAATGACTTTTGTGAAGAGTATGGTATCATACAAGAATTCTCAACACCTAAAACTTAACAACAAAATGGAGTTGCTAAAAGAAAAAATAGAACACTTCAAGAAATGGTCAGATCTATGTTGAATGGAAGTAAATTGTCTACACAATTTTAGGCTAAAGTGGTTAATACAGCATATTACATATGTAATAGAGTTTATCTTCGAAGCATCTTAAACAAGACATCCTATGAACTCTGAAAGGGCAAGAAACCATATGTGAGTTACTTTCATGTTTTTGGTAGTAAGTGTTACATTCTTAGAGATCGGG
This sequence comes from Erythroxylum urbanii, assembly GCA_027568935.1. NCBI lineage: Eukaryota > Viridiplantae > Streptophyta > Magnoliopsida > Malpighiales > Erythroxylaceae > Erythroxylum > Erythroxylum urbanii. Next base: position 31,574,137 of record JAOQML010000005.1, read on the forward strand.
AACAGTTTGGAAAATTCGAGAGAAAAAGTGATGAAGGAATTTTCATTGGTTATTCAACTCACAGTAAAACTTACTAAGTATATAATCAAAGAACCAAGAAAGTGTTAAAGTCCGTAAATATTATGATAAATGATGTATCTTTATTAAATAGTCAAGTGGCAGAAGAAAATCTACATAACCGACCCTCTGAACTAGCTCAAACAAGCAATGAGAAAATATTTCAAAAGTGCCTAGATTTGCAATTAGTTGCTGCTAAGGAAGTAACTGCGTAAATTAAAGAACTGTTAGTTACTTTAGATGATGAATCAACCAAAACACTAGATGCGGAAACTATCCCTTTAGATGTTCAAAACTTGAGAGAAGCTAATTTAAACCATAATTCTGTTGGGTTAGCCATGGTTACATGCATCATATGCATGCGGATGTAGCAGAAGTGTTGGAATCAAGATTCTGATACCATGACAACTCGGAAACCACATAATCTCACATGCATGCAAGGATATGTAAAGAAATAAACTTTTTACCTTGTGTATCTCCTCCTTTCTTGTTTCTTCTCCTTGTTTGGGATATTGTAAACACCAAACCGTTCCTTGATCACCCAAGAACACTCAAAGAAGGAAGATGACATAATGTGTAAGGGATTTAGAACACCAAACGTGATGAATTTAAGTAGATGTTTAGTATGATAAAAGATAGGTCAAGGTTATCTTGCATACATGTTGATTTATACATCATTTGCATAAATTACAAGAAGATAACTCAAGAACTCTTCTCACTATTTTTAGGACACTTCTAGAACCCTTTTTCTATCACTTAAGTGTGTAAGAAGTGAAAGTTGTTCGTATACATAAGAGAAGAACTCACTTATATATCATTTCAGGGCCTCTGTCATGATCATGGCCTTACTGGCCACGATCGTGGCCCTATGATGCACGAGTATGTCCTGCTTAAAATAGGCCATACACACTTATTTTTCATCCGATCTTTTATACGTGTGACCCTTAGGTTTCCAACTATTTTAGGCACTTGAATTAACTCTTAATTCAAACACATCATGATGCCTATTTACTGGAGTATAAGTGGATTAACACACAAACTCTTTGATAGTTAATTATCCAACTTATGAACCTTTCCATAGATAATTACCTTGCAATTCGTCCTTTCACCATATTTTACCCCACTTGGTTTGGAGTATGGGATATGTGTCAACTCTCACTAGACTGACTACGTCACATCTAGTCCAAGTGATGTTAGTTCTTATTCTATAATCTCATTACTCATATGTGTCATTGAAGGCCCTCTTCATGACAAATACCTACTCTGGACAGAGACTCCCGAGTAATACCCCCAACAAGAGGCCATGGGTATCATCTCCTTCTATCAAGAGTGGTGAATCCTTTATTGGCTACCTAGTCTTGAGGTAACAAGGAATGGCATCAAAGCATCGGATTTATATCCAAGATATCCTTGAATACCTCAAGTCTAAGGATATTTGCAACATTGCTATGATGAGATTAATCATTGACATTCAATAGATCATCCTTATGATAATCTCATAGCTGATCATCTGATGTACTAACTACCCTTAGTAAGCATCCATATATTAACTCTAAACATCTCATGCTTACAGTTTATAAGATCCACTGCTTGATCAAATAAAGGAGTATAATATGTGCTAGTATTTCTGGATTAATAATGTCCTATCTTATTAATCCTATGTGTAGCATCCTGTCCCCATACTAAGGGTTATAACCCTGATTTCAATAATGAGGAGAATGGCAATGAGAGAGTTAAGAGGAAAAATTTGCATTTCATGCTCAGTGGAATGCCAGCATACATGCATGTGAAATTGAGTCTTTGCATACATGAAAATAATTGTACATGCACTTATTGATACTTCGGGTATAGTTGAAGAAGTTTCCTGAGAATATTTAGTATGGGAGTTATTGATGGTGGAGTAGAAAGTTTTGGTTTAAATAAGGGGGAGTTATTCAGGAGCATAGACGTTTCGTCTGTAAAGACTTATCATCTATGTTTTATCGTTTGTGGTTGACTATTCTATCATCTGTGATGACCACTTAGCGTCTGTGTTTTATCGTCTGTGGTTGACTATTCTATCGTCTGTGTTGTATCGTCTGTCATGACGTCATAACACATACGCAAGGAAAATACAGACGAAAGGAAAACACAGACGTAAGGAAAGACATATCGTCTGTGTTTTGCCTATCGTCTATCTTTCTGTCTATCGTCTGTCTTTTGACACTCAGTCTGTCTTTTGGCACTTTGTTTGCCTTTTGACACTCCATCTGTCTTTTGGAATTTTCGTCTGCCTCATTAATTGGGTTCTTCTGAACCTATCATCTGTCTTTTGAATTTTCGTCTGCCTTTCTACTTCGTCTACTTTCTGAAGTAGACAAATTTCGTCTGCCTTTCTATTTCGTCTATCTTCTGACGAACTTCGTCTATCTTTCTGATTTGTTTACTTTTGCATTTTTATACTTATTGCTTCTTCTAATTATTGCATTCGTCTGCTTTCTGTCCTAGTGACTGAAATGATGTACTATAGGGGAAAAAAAATCTAAAAGTGAGTAAGAGGTTGTGACTTGTGATTTCAGTGGTATTTACTGAGTAATAAACTTAAGTATAAAATATACTTAAGTGAGTTTGGATAAAAGGAAGTGGATAAAAATTAGACAGGTGTCGTAGGTAGTCCAGATCTTTATTTGCCTATAAAAGACAAGCTACTGTCCTTGTCTTTATCTCTTCTTGAAAACTTCTTTCTTTAGAAATCCCCCAACTCAGAGTTTTTCTTCAATTCTTCACCGAAGCTAAACCTTACTTTTTCTGTTTATCCCCACTTCTACTTGGATATCCTTTTCTTCCATTCCAAGAAAGACTGAGCCTCACTGTCCATTTTTAAGTTGATGTACGTGGGTACATGAGAGATTAGGGTTATGTGATTTCGTGGAGATTGGAGCTTCAAACAAGTAAGCTTGTTATGATTATGTAGTTTTTGCATGAAATGAAGCATGCATCGTAGTTCACTGCTAAATGGTTAAGAACAGTGATATTTTATGTGTTGAAAAATGAGTGAGGAGATTTAATGTACGGTATATAGTGATTTTCTTTGGATTGATGACTGGAATATTATGGGATAGTGATAAACCAGTTTTGGGAGTTGAAAGATCAATAAAAGTGTGTAGTGGTGTGAAAGAACGATTAAAGTGATAGTGAGAGGAAATATTGAGCTTGAAACCGAAAGTTGACAATGAAATACAAATAATGATATACTCTGTTTTCCTCTTCACTAGTCATATATGGGATTATATGGGTAAAGTGGTGAATGAGTTATTGATATCAAAGTACCAAAGGATTGAGGTTAAAATTTAAAGAAATGATGAGTGATTAAGTTTTGAAATGGGAATGTGCATAAGATATGAAGTTTGTTACAGTACCCAAGTTTGTCATTGAGCATGCATTATATATAGGCCATCTACACAATTGTGCATAAATGAATGCTTAAGATTGTGTAATTATTAATGTGTATGCAATATGTGTATTGCATGATTTTGATGTGCAGGATAAATGTGCACCTTCAGATGTTTCCGGATCTTAGAAGCAATTGCTAATCTGGAGCGTCCTATGAGTAGACCTAGATGGTTTTACCTTATTGTTTGTTTCATTTATGTTATGACTTGAGTGATTATGAATGAGATGTGA
>JAOQML010000005.1:31610388-31628729 GCA_027568935.1 Erythroxylum urbanii
ACATTGAGAGCTAGAAGGAAAATGAAAGTTATATGAATAAAGATTTTTGGGGGGGGGGGGAGTAATTGTAGATGGGTTACTATTATGAGTTGAAGTAGTACTACTCTTATTAGTGTGACTAACTATATTAAATACAACTATTAACACTTTTCTTTTCATACCCCGCGATCTGAGAGTGCCATTTTCTTATTACTATCCTTATTTCTTTTCACTGATTTATATCTTGTTATTATGTAAAAATGGCAAGTGACAACAAATCAGTGCATATTTCTGTGGGAAGCAATCGAGTCCACTTATGTCGACTTCAAATCTAGTAGAGGAGACATAAGAAACTCAACCTCCACATATTGAAATACGTGAAGAAATTTCAGAGACAAAGAATATCAAAAAATGAGGAAGCCCAAACAAAAAGGACTAACTTCAAAAGCATGGGAGCATTTTCACAGAAAAAAATAGATGGCAAGTGGGAGGTAATATGCAAATATTGTGGGAAAAATCTTGTCGGTGAAACTAAACAGGGTACTAAACACTTGCATGACCACATAAGTAGTTGTTTGCTTCGTAACAAAAGTGGTACAAATCAAAGCATACTGAAAACTTTGTCACAATCATTAAGCTCTATAGGAGATAAGGGTAAGACATTTGTTATCGGGAACTATTCTTTTTGTCAAGATGTTGCAAGAACAGAGCTTGGTCAAATGATTGTACTTCATGAGTATCCTCTTTCCATTGTTGATCATATTGGATTTAGAAGGTTTTGTGGTACTATGAACCCCAACCCCCCCCCGCTTAGTTGGGATTTTTTCACGAAAAGCAAACATGCGTCGAGCTATTTTTCCGCAGGACCTCCCCTATAGTATCTTCATCGCAGTAGAGTTTAACCACCAAGTTCGGGATGGATTGTGATAAAAAAAGGAGGTATTATTCCTCGAATACATTACTCTACTCGAATTACTCGAATCCAATATAATTTAAAAATTGAATTCAATTCAATTTAAATGGTTAAATTCAATTCAATTTGAATGGTTAAATTCAAAAGTCTTTGCAGAAAGATCTTTAGCGATTCCCATGGCATCATCAAATGATACAAGTCTTGGATAAGAATCTACAACGCACTAGAATGCCCTTGTTGACGATCCTTTACTCCGACAGTATCTAGGGTTCTTCGAACAATGTGATATCTCACACCGAATAAATCCTTAACTCTTCCCCCTCTTACTAAGACTATAGAATGTTATAATTTATACTTTATTATTCTTTATGCGTTGATCATATTTATAATCTTGGCTTTCAAAAAGTCAAACAAAAAATTTGATAATTATTTTATTGCCGTGGATTGGACCCTACCCAAAATTTTCAACAATTACACCCAACATTGAAGCAATAAAAAAGTACAAAATGTTCAAATTTACTTTTAAGAACGACAGAATTACTCGAAAGAACACTAGAGAACGGGCACCTTTCCCACTAATACAGAAACCCCATTTTGTATATGTATATTTTACTTTAAAAACTTATTAAAGAAGACACGTAAAATTCACAATGTCAGTTATTCATGTATAAACTTAAAATAAATATTAGTATACCACAAATGTATTAACTTAAAATAAATATTGGTGTACTATTAACGCCATGTGGCACTATATCCTGATGTAACATGACATATCAACGTTTCTCATATGACTTCGCAGGATAAATGTGCGTCCAACATCCCTTAAGATTACACTTGATTAAATAATTACTAAATTAAAAGACAATTAAATGAAAAAAAGGACTGAGGATAGTGTTTTCCCAACAAATGTCAACTGACCAACACAATTGGAGGAGCTTAATAAGAAACAATTCCAAAAGCTACAAACTTTATAGATTAGTCAAATTAGCCTACAGAGGCTCATTTCCCCCTCACAATTTTGCTAAAAGGGAAATAAATGATCTAGGTACTAAATCTGACATATTATCAGTTTGCAAGCACAAATGAAACCACAACATCGTACTACGAGTCTACAATTTTGTATAACATAAGTTGGATTCTCAAAAATAATCTGTCAAAGATTCTCAAAAATAATCTGTCAAACCACACTGCTTCCTTCGCCTCGGTCATTCAACCTTGGTAGAATCCCACTGTCAATTTACTGTTGAGCACACTGCACCCGCTGGGCACCACCGGGCATATCGTCATCCTCATCGTATGCCTCTTGGGCCCTCTGCTGTTGCTTCCTCCGCATTTCTTCCTCGATATTCACGTCATGTAAAGTTGTCTCCTCACACTCATCCAGCTCCATATCTGTCAGCTGGACTGAAGTTCTGGGTGGAAGTATTGCCTCCAGGGACTTGCACTGATCAGGGCTCAGGTTGTCTGGAAAATCAACAGTAAAATGAATATATAGCTTGCCCTTCATGAATGGCCTTTGATACATAGGCATTCCCTCATCATTTATGGCCTTGTACTGATCTGTAGAGGAAAAATAAATCCATGTCACATATACAGAGGACCAACTAACAGCAAGACACAAACATCGGAAGTTGACAGACATCTATTTGATAAACGAAGCAGTCTGCCACTGATGTAAATAGGAACAAAAGACGGATAACCTGTATTTATACCAAACCAAGTAGTCACTCATAATCAGGGAAACGGACAGGGGCAATAGCTCATGCAAGTAGACTAGGGAACATAAGATCAGACTGTGCCTTTGATTTGGGCAACAAGATAATAAAACCGTCCAGAAATTTCAGAATCCAGAAGGAAAAAACAGATCAGAAAAACATTGACACCTAAAAAAGCATCTGGAAAAATGCAGCAGCAAAATAAAGGAAACAAAGCAAGAAAAAGAACAGGAATCAGAACCAGATCTTGTTCCATTTCGAAAGGCACATTTGTATCACTAATCTGAACTCACTTCAAAGAAACAAACCATAACAAATAAGATAAACTAACCTCTTTACATAAGAATTAAGAGACTCAAAAGAACCAAAACAGTTTCAGTGCATCTTACCAGGCTTGACAACTTCCCCAGGATGGGATTTAATAAGCAGTTGCCTTCCATCCAAATGGGTCAATATAAACTGGAAGCCACAAAGTGCCTCTGTAAGGGACAGTGTATGCTCAACAAAAAGGTCATCACCCCTCCGAGTAAATTTGGGATGCTCCTTTTGTTGTAGAACAAAAACAATGTCCCCCGTAACCGTGTCAGGCTGAAAAACAGCAGAAACAGAAATCAGCAGGCACATAAACTAGAAATTTCATGCATTTGAATCACTTTCTCTAATCAATCTTGAGTTTAAACAAAAGATATCTCATATGAGCGTTCTGACTTACAGCTTCATCAGCTTCTCCAGGAAATGTAATCTTTTGCCCGTTTTGCATACCCTTCTCAACAATAACTTCCAATACTTTCTTTTCCTGAACAACCTTTTCACCCTTGCATTGGGTGCATCGGTCCTTGTCATTAATTGTTTCACCAGTACCCTTACACTCATTGCAAGGATGCTGCATTTGCTGGATCATAGAAGGTCCAAGCTGTCGAATGGAGACCTTCATTCCAGAACCTTGGCAACCAGGACACTTCATCGATACACCTGACTTTGACCCTTTGCTGTCAATTTCAACATAAGCAAAGTCAAGTTAGCCAAAATAGAATACAAAATTGAACAAGCTAAGCTACTTTAGTAAGAAAAAGATATTTACCCTTTGCACTTGGAGCAGATCATGTTGCGTGAGAGAGACAACTTCTTGGATGTACCATTGCACAGATCTTCCAAAGAAACCTTCAGAGGATGGATGACATCCTCACCTCGTCTCTGCCTTCGGCCTCGACTGCTACCACCACCTAATGAAAATGAATTTTCATGTCAAGATAATCTCATTCACTCCAAAAAAATTGTAAAGTTAAGATCTAAACATTCTTACCACCAAATGGGTTGCCACCAAAAAAAGATTGGAAAATATCAAACGGGTCATGACCACCACCACCACCACCCATTCCTTCCTTAAGGGCATCCTCGCCATACTGATCATATATCTCACGTTTCTCTGGGTCACTCAGAACCTCATATGCTTGGGCCAATTCTTTGAACTGAATCAAACACAAAATTTTACCAGTCAATATGATAGCTAATCTCACAATAAAATTTTTCAGTACAATTAAGCCAAAAGAAATACAATAATCAAGCAAAAACTAGGTAGTTTGGTCTGAGGAGCACAGCCCATAATCATAGAAAAATTAAGCTTCAGGTGCCATAACTTTTGGACAGAGAATGAAATTAAGAGCTAAATAGACAGACAAAGTAAACACCGTCCTTGATTTTAGCACTAATCTGATGCAAGTGTAGAATTACATTATCAATGAATCGAAATAAAAACGATATACTGAATCAAGAAATTCGTTCCAGTTAGAACCCTTGAATACCAACTATCTTCTACTTCTGATCCATATAGATCAAACGCAGACTGCAATAAAGATTAATCTCCTAACAAAATTTACAAGAGCAGGTAACTGTACAATCGAACAATCAATCTACAACTTATCACTGATTGACCAGATCTGTTCTCTCAATTGACCAAATCAATCCTCAAAAAGAACACAAACAAAAGGATGAAAAGTCTTAAAAGTACGCTATTTAAACCAAGATCAACAGAACACTCAATTCCAAAAGTTGATCTATGAAAACAATAGTATAAACCTTTTCAGGGTCACCACCCTTGTCAGGATGGTTCTTGATGGCGGCTTTCCTGTAAGCCTTCTTAAGATCGTCCTGAGAAGCGTTCTTTGAGACCCCAAGAATCTCGTAGTACTTTGTGTTATCGCTCTTCTTCGGTGCTCTCCCAAACATCTTCACTGACTAATATTACTGCTTTTAGATCCCAAAACAAAAGACGCAAAACCAAAATCAAGATCAGAAACCACAAACTCTAAATACCCAGAAAGGAAAATCCAAACTTTCTCAGAGAAATATAAAAATTAGAGACCGTCCAACACTATTTTGGGTTCGGTTTCAGAGAGCCACAAAAAGCTAATGCGACACGGCCAAGAGAGAAGAAAGCAAGAGAGAGGGTTTAATAGCTGGTGTAGACTTGGGTACTTAATGCAGAGAATGGACGGTGCAGATTGGATGATAGGTTTTGGTGGTGCATCATAGGGGGGAATACAAGTGGTTTTGACACGCGTATCGTAACTTCAAAATTATATTTTAATTGATAGAAAATTGTTAATTTATAAAAATACTGTATTTTAATAGATATTAATTGTTTTTTATATGATAAGTAATTTATAAAAATAAAGGACAAGCGGTATTCAATCTGAAAGATCCAGAATAGAAGGGTAGGAATGAATACGGTCCATTTCATCTTTTCCTATATTAGAATTATGAGTCGTTGATATGGTCGACCGTCTGTTTGGTGAGCTAATCCACCGGAATAAGAATGCTTTTAAGGCTCAAATTTGAAAACGAGCACGCTTTCACTCCCATTTCATTCGACTTTTGTCGCTCAATGTCAATACTCGCAAAATTATCAAAAAGGAGCTGTGGCTCGGGGTAAGTGTATAAAAGAAAAAGAAGTGAAATCTACATCTTGTAAGTTTGGCTTTTCTTAGAGTTTCCCCATCTGAGTCGCTACATTTTCACGTTTAATTCATAGCCCACAACTTTTTTGTCCTCTTTCAGCCTCCAATCTCAACTGGGTCTTTACATTTCTTTTCTTTATGCTCACCATTAGTCCAATTTTGATCATTAACAAATTTCATGAGCATTCATCGCCCATTTATCCTTATTTGGGTAGTCTGAATTATCAATCTTAGATTCTAGGTATTCGATATTTTCTTTAAATTTACTATCTTTGGACCACACGCAGGGATTAATCTTCACTCTCCATGTCACAAGGCTGTGCAATTGAGACGTCTGTGCAATTGAGATATATTTCGATCCAACACTTGAAAACCAGGTCTTGAAGGCTTGGAACAGGTTAGCTCACCGCCAAATCAGTGCCCAACTCATTAAAATTGAGTCCTGGCCTCACATTAACTTTTTATTTAAGCGCCTATGTTGAGCCCATGAAGTTGGAATTAGTCGTAAGAAATTTTGCTTATAAGCAAGAGCTTTCGGCCTCGACTTTTTCTACAATTAGGAGCCCTCCAGGTGACAACAATATCCTCTTTTTGTCTCTCAGCCCCTCGCATTTGCTACTTCAATTCCACTCTCAGTTGTGTGACGTATTGAAAAACGAATGCATTGAATTAGTGAAAGAGTACTGGCCGAATTCGTGGATTCCTTGTTGCGCAGTAGCTCAGGATGTACCAAAGGCGAGATGCAATTGATATCGAGTTGGTAAAATTCTCTCCTTTCTAACGAAATTGGGAACAAAGAGTTTTGGGAGCTAGGGATTTCGTAGGAGAAATAAATGGTAGTTTTAGGTTGATGGGAAAGAAAACCTTGTCAGATTTTACGCCTTCGCAAGTCTATCGTAAACATTTTTCAAAAATTAAGGCTCAAATTTTACGCTCCAAAATATTAGAATTTAACTTGTATTATGCTGTTAATGTTATAGTTGAAAATGTACTTTTAACCTAATTATAATTCTATTAAGAAAAACTACTACACATTATATATTTTTATAAAAAAATTAATTAATCTCATAAAATGATTTCTATTTAAGATAGCTTAGCTGGTAGTACATATATATATTTAAGTTAATAAAAGATTTATCATCCTAAAATAATTAAAAAGTTTTTTATACTTTCTTGATTAGTGAGTATTTATAGCATTTTTTGGGCGTAGTGAATTAATATCTGAAAACGTTATTTTTAAATATTAATTACTAATTAGTAATAACAAACATGACATGAACAAATTAAGTTAAACTATTTTGACATTTATAATATTTGAATGGTCATGATGTGTTACCAAACAGTAATATTAATTTGTAATTATAAATTGTTTAATTAAAAAATTAAAGATAAATTAACATAGATTTTAATTTATCTAATTCTATTTATGAATTATAGTTTATAATTATTATTAACATATTAAGAACTAAATATGTCAAATATAACAAATGGTTAAAATACCTTCAAAAAAAGAAAGAATAGTTAAAAAGAGAACATTTTCAAGGATCAAACATGTCACGTATAAAAAGTAAAGAATAAAGTGAAGCATCATTCAATCCAATCAATAAATTTTGGTGGAAAACCCAAGGCTCCTAGGATATTCAATAAGAAGTTCCAAGTGATGGAGTCGAAAGCATTGTAAAAGTAAATATTGATTACATAGCTTTTTGATGGAACTTTTTCCTATTATAATTCTTAAATATTTATTGAACTAATAGAATATTATCCCTAAGTTGCCTCCCTTTGATGAATGCTTCCTTTGATGGATTAATATGAGATTCTAATACTGCCTTGAGTCTTAAGGCCAGGAGTTTACAGTGATGTTGTAAATTATACTGCAATAAGAGATAGGTTTGAATTCTATCAAAAAAATGGATTAGGTCATTTTTAGATAAGGCTTACGAAAGTCTTGTTAATTTCCATCAACGTTATACCTTGGTCGAAGAATTATAAAATAGCTTAAGTGACTGTGTATTTAATGTGATTCCAATTCTTTTGAAAGAAATAAGCATCAAGTTCATCATGTAAGACATTTTTGCCCTTATGGGCAATTTTGTCAATTTCTCATACAGTGAACAATTATTAATTGTAATTTAATTTTTAAATAAATTATCGGTTAAGTTATCTAATTTGATCCAGATAAAGATAATAAATGATCTAAATTAATGGGTCGAAGTCTGGGTGAAAAATAGATCCCTTTTAGTATAGACCTGGTTCATATCGGCCTCGTGATGAGAAAGTCTGATATGAAAGCTAAATAAATAGGTTATAGTCTCCTGTAGTTGCTCATATTAATTACGAGCATAAGGAATCTCTGACCTGTTAAGAGAGCTCATATTTTGAGAAAATTGTAGAAAGGCCTAAACCATGTGTCGATAAAGACTTTCAGTAAAGATTCCGGAAGATTGGAGCTCGTTTGGTGCCTGAAATCAGCTTCGAAATTAAATATGGAACCAAAATCATGTATTCAGCATTCCTTCACTTTTATTCCTTTCACGTCCAATCCTGAATACGTAATAAGGTCTGTTTTACGTATTACACATCAAGGCCAGGAACTTTATTTTGTTTGAAAATAAATAGAGCTTTCTTTACATCTCAAGCATTAAAAGGCCTAAGAAAGAATTGTTCTTTAATGTTAGTAATTTGCTATTAGATGAAAGACCTAAATGCCTACATAAAAGAGCAACTGTTATAGTTAGCTCTAAGAGCTTTAACAATAATTGTGTGTTTTCATTAAGATTTTAGCTTGAAAATGTGCCAGATGTCCATTTATTACTACCTTCTTGTAGAAAAGCAATCCTATTGATGTTTTTCCTTGAAAGAACTGATTTATGGAAGAAGGTAGTATTTTCATCTTTATTTGTTAACCATTGGATTCTTGATCTTTGCTTAAAGTGAGAATGATTCACTTCCATCACACGAGTGTAATTTATAAACCTTTTCTTCATGTTATTATGTGGCTGCATTTACAGGTGCTTGGTAAAGATTGTATTAAGCCTTTATCAACTTGAATTTTGTTCCAATAATAACCTACTGAGTATTATTGTAACACTTGACATTGATTTTCTTAAGCCCCTCATTGATAGAAATGTTAATTTTGGCCTGGCCTGGCTCGATCTAATTTTGACCCTAGTTGATCGAGTCACGAGTGGGTCACAAGCAGGTTATAGGTCAAAATTGTTTAGCCTGACCGAGTCACGGGCCAAACTTGAGGCGATCAGGCCTAGCCCGTGATCTAATCGGAATGTAAAAATTGAAGTCGTTTTTTAAACTTTTTTAAAAAATATATAACAATGGCCCATCTGCTATGGGCCTGGCCTCGGGCTAGCCAACTGGGCCAAGAGCGGTCGTGGCCTAGCTCGGTCTATTAACATCTCTACTCTTTGTCTATTTATATTTTCCTCATACAAAAGAAGAATTTATGCCCCTAAAAGTAATGGTTTAAGCCTCTTATGAGAGCTTCCTTAAACCCCTTATCTTTTACCAATAAGTTATTAAACTAAAAAGGAGTTTTTCTCTGATGCTTCAATTGTATGTTGTGTATTTCAATAGGGATGTGATTGGAGAATAGAGGGTTACTAAATAAGGCATAGCTTTCTAGAAATATAGTTAACCAGTGGCCATTAAAAAGTGCTTTATTATTTTTTCCTTTAAGAACCATCTCCTACTTTTCTTATTGCTCTAAGTGAAAAATTGCCTTTATATCTTAAGATTAATGACCTCTATATGGATCACATAATTACTAAATTCATCAAAGCATTTCCTTAGACAAACATTTCCTTTTTTTTAAAGGATGAATAACATTGCTAAAGTCCCCAAGGATTAGCCAAAGAGTGTTCATGTTAGTATGAATTTCCTTTAACTTGTTTTATAAGGACTTCCTTCGAAAAGTAAGAATGAATGCATTAAAAAAAGTGACCTATATTAATTTTCTCCTATAAGACTCTTATTGATAAATAAATGGGTTGATTAATGATTATAGAGTGTAGAATCTCTAATATGCCAAGGTTAAAAGAAATGACTATTCTACCAAAGTGGTGAGATTGATGGTTGGAAATGATTAACCAAAGCTTCCTTAAGAAATCTAACTTCTTATAGTTATCTACTTTAAGCTTAGTTTTAAGAAGTTCTATTAAAAAGGATTGATATCATATAATTAATCACATAATACTTGTTACTTTTTATGGTTATTGAGCCCTTTAACATTTCATGAGAGAATTGACATAGAAGGATAAGGTATAAGAGCTACTTCCCTTATTTTTCCTTTTTTATTTCCTCCTAGTAGAAACCTTGACCTTATTACCTAAATAGGATGTTTCTTATTAATCATTTAAAGATCTAGTAGGATTATCGGCTTACTTAATGGAAGGAGTCGGATCTCTAGTTTAATCAGTAGAAGTTGATGGAGAGTCAACTACCTTATTCATGACCTTATTGTTCTCAATCTAAGAACCACTTATTATATTAATCTCAAGGTCTCTATAACTTTTTATATTTAAGTTCTAGCTTCATTTTTCATTATTATGGTTATAATTTCAATGTTTCCTATCAAATTATCCTAGTTGGGATTATTGCGCCTTTGTAGTAGAGATATCCTTTCCTCCTGATGAATCAAGTTCCATCAGTTCTTAATGATATCCTCTTAGAAACTTCTTACCGGTATCCATTTTTTTGCCTTAGTGAGATAAATTTAGTCTCCATTGATAAGAGATTGTAACATAATCTTCAACTGTCTTGTCATCTTCTCCAAGCTTCATTAATAGGATTAGTTTTGGTAAGTCTAAATGCATATCAAATATTACACAAATCCTTGTGTAACTCACTTGTTTTATCTTAGCAATGGCTTCAACCATACAAATTGATTCTAGTATAACTTTCCAAGTGATTCAAACCTTGAGTAGTCTAGTATTCTAATGGCACATTATACATATTAATCAATAAAGGAACCTGCTTTTATTTCTAATTTTTCAATTCAATGTTTGGTTTCCATTTTTTAGAAAAGATAGGCTTATTGTTGTAATGCCACAAGCCAACTTTCTAAATTCTTTGTGCATTAGATTTAGAGTCAAATTTGAATAAAAAATATTCTCCTTATTAAACAAAACTTCTTTGAGCACATACTTCCTCTAGTGTTATTATGCCCAATTGATCATTAAAGGATAAGGTGGTCTCTTATCTAAGAAAAAACTAAGTTGATTCTCGCTTAGAAGCTCCTTCTCTAAGAACTTCCAATGGAGGAGCCACAACATTGCTTCCTTATATAAGTTTAGGTAAGCAAAAATAAATTTTATTTAAAGCATACAAACCCTCTAGCACTTGTCACCAAAAAGCTTGGAGATTAAGGGAGCAAAGTTATTTAGTTGAAAAGGAGAAGCAGTTATGGGACTAGGAGAGCTAGGTGGGACTAGTGTAGTGTGGGAAGGAGTAAGAGCTGAAGAGATAAGGTTATTAAGAGAAAGGGGGACTAGGGGAAGGTTTGGGACAAGAGAAGGGAAGCTTTATGATCCAGGTTGATAGGCTAGTTAGCAGGAGATAATGTTGGACATCTTGCTAGCTAACAGAAAAGTTAAAAGTAAATCATTCCTCAACAGGGAAAGAGGAAAAAGGCATTAAAAAAAGCCTTATATCAATAAAGGAATTTTGGAGCTTAGGCCTAAGGACAAGGGAGAAGAAGAAGAAGAAGAGGAAAATAGCAAAACAAGCTAAGTAGGAAAAGCAACCAAGCAAAACAAGCTAACTAGGAAAAGCAGCCAAGGAATACGAAAGAAGACAAGAAAAAGGAACTAGGAAAGAATGGACTAAGGAAAGTAGGGTTCAATAGATAGAAGAAAACAAGCTAAAAATATAGACTCAATACCAAAAATTTTAAAAAAAGGAACAACAAGTTAGAAGAAGTGAAATAGAGAAAAGGTTGAAAATAATAAGAAAAATACAACTTAAAGACTTAAGAAATGTAGAAGCATCTCATAGCAACCATGTACATTTTTAACTTGGCTCACCCTCCTATTTACTAAATACCAAGAGTGTTGCGAATGGTAATATGCTTTATTTTTAAAAATTAAAATTTTAAAGGTGCATGATAAGGATATCTACTTAAAAGAGAAACCCAAGCAGAAGTGAGTGAAAACTCTTGCTCCAACTAAAATAATGGAAAATCAAAATTTTATCTTTGTAATTATGTTCTAATTTTATTATTCTCATTTATAAAATATAATTTCTTTACAGAAAATAATAAATTACATAAATTACCCATTCACCAAAACTCTAGCTCCTAAATCAATAGTCTTGAGAGGCAAAGGCAAATTAGAATTTTGACTCCCACTCACATACTGATTCTTATTAAATATACAGTTTTAATAAATTCATCTTTTGTGTTTTCTTTTCTCTTCTTCTTATACTGCATTCTATGCTAGTTTAACATCTATGGTCTTGTTACAAAATGATCCCAAGCTCCCCTTTTTAGCTAGCTTACGAGCTATGGCAGTTATGAGCAGATGTATAACATACCTTTACCTATTTAGCTAGACAAACTTAATTTGGACTTCACTGAATTGTGCTAATAGCTACGTATATCTAGAAAGTCTTGACTAGTTTGGTGCAATTGTACGTAATGACCTACTTTACAAATGCTATTCGTTTCCTTTTAATCAATGCATGCAAATACTTCTCTGAACCTCGCAAATTTCTTTGAAGTGCCTCCTGACCAAAAGAGTTGTAGTTCTACTACCAATAAGTATGATGAGTGTTTAGTAGAAGATACTACTTTTGGATTGCCTTCCTCCTTATCTTACCCAAAAATAATTTTAAAAATATGGTACAAGTTATATATGAATGACATTGAATATCATCTCTCTGCATCCTTTTAGAAAAAACTGAAATCAACACCGCTCCTGCCGAGTTTCACTTCCAGCATGCCTTTTGGTTGTTCTGCGCCAATGATCTTCCACTGAACACCAAGTTTGTAGCCAATAAACCTTTCAGACTTCCATGGAACATACCCACTTAGTTGCTCTATACTTCATTCCATAACCCTTTTTAGATGTCAAAGCAGCCTGTTTAGAAGACCAAAACAAAGAGGACAGAAAGTAAATTACTTAAAAAGTCAACAGTCATCAACAGACTATTGGACAATGATGCCAATTCTCACCAATTATGAGAAATTTTCTATGCCCAGGAAAGTCTAATAATTCAAAAGGGACTAAGATCAAATGGTAAGTATTATGCCTTCCTAAGCAGGAAGGTGGACTATGGTTGATCTCCTTGCAAGCCATGAATTCAACTTTGATTACAAAAGAATATGGAAGCGTTTTAATAATAGAAAGGCTCTTTGATATAAATGGGTTCATGGATACTAATTGTCTACGACTAGTTTCTAATAGCTCAAAGTGAGCAACAAACATTCATAGTCCTTAATACAGCTGCTCACACTTAGAAACTCCACTTCTCCTTCAAGAGTTTGATAGGAAATAGGGAACACACTTGATTCTGGTTAGATAACAGGTTCAACCGAATAACTTTACATCTTAGGCATAGTATGCATGCACTTATTATAAGAATCCATCCTCAGGCCAAGGTGACATAACTTTGAAAAGATATTGATGTAGCTTCAAATGTGCTAGTAGTCTTGTTAATAACCCACCTACTCACCAACCTAACCCCAACCACATGAATAGGATGATTTCACTACAAGACCCCTCCTGGAAGTTTACAAATAGTTTCTATTATAACTTATTTAGACCACATTTGTTAAGAGTTCCCTTGTTTCATCTTCTTTGGTCCAAACTCTTCTCCACCAAGTCTTCTTTTATTAGTTGATTGGCTACAAGACAGATTTCAAACAAGGGATAGGTGATACGGTATTTAGACAAATTTATGTTTATTATGTCAAATGGCTCTTGAATTAAATGCTAATCTTTTTTTTTAATGGCCTTACTCTCAAGTCATTTGGTCTAAAATCCAAAATCCAACATCTGATACGTATAAGTTGCAATGAGGGGAAATAGCCTCTTATTGTTGGTTGGGCTGTAGAGAAGGCCAAACTTATGAAACAGGATGCTTGCATTTTCCAAACAACCTTCATTTGCTCCATCAATGTTCTTTGGAGGGAAAGGAACAACAGGCTTCACAAAAGCCTAGCCACGAATAAATATACATTGTCAGCAAATACAATCTTTTGGATTAGAGAAACTTTTTATAGCAAACAAAGCTCACTTTGGAGCCACCGCCCAAATGAAGATTAGTTGGGAACTTGACCTAAACTCCTAACAATAGACCTAATTTTTCACCTCCCCTCTCGGTTGTCTAACTGTGTAGCAAGTTGCTGGGATCCTTATTTGAGGGTTTATCTTTGCACACTTCATTGTTGAAAGCTTAAAGCTTAATCAATACAATTACTTCATATTTCGAAAAGAGAAAAGGTTCCATTCTTCCCACTTAATATCCAGTGGTATGTAAAAGATGAAACTATCTCAGTATATTACACCAGCCCATCCCCATGCAAAAGAGCAAAGCTAGTATGTGCTTAGACAGCAATCAACGTAGCTACCATAAATTGAAAAAGAAAAACCATCTTAGGAATAGTTTAAATCTGCTGTGTCTGTTTTCCTTTCTTTTCGTCTTAGGAAATGTGCAATATGCACTTCAAATGACAAACATGAGAAAATTTGAGGAAAACTGATGGAGTGAACTCCTCCAGAAGAGATCGACCGTGACAAATCTTTACCAATTGAGACACCAGAAAAGAACCCATCAAGAGTACTCTAGGCTCTCTACAATCACCAACTTTGACTGCATGTGAAAAATATGAGCACCTGGCTAATAATACTGACTTGGAATAATGAAGGAAACTTCTTCAGTGTTGCCGGATAAAAGCCAATTTGAAGAAGTGCTGCACCCACGAGATGATTATCAACAACAAAACGAAAATTATAAAAATGCTACAAACATGTATTGCAACACAGCGAAGGAAAGAAACAAGGAACAAAAGAATTCACCTTGTGCGGGGGAAGGGAGGGGACCACCGAACTCCTGAAACTTTTGGTGGAGGGCCGAGATGGGAAACTTGGACAGGAAGGCTGAATTAAAAGAAAATAACATCGTAAAACAGGGAAATTGCAAAACCAGGAATTGGATCGCATACATCTCCGATAAACAACTCATGTCCTGAACAACTTCAATTAAAAGAAAATAATGCTTGATTTCAAAAGATAGGAGAAATCACGAGAAAGAAAAAAGAAACTGACCACACAATTTTTGAAAGGGTGTAAAACTGGTTCATCTTCCTTAGAAAAGCATCATCATCTCTGCCGTTGCATAACAGCCCTCAGTAGGATGATATATTACCATGTCTTGCTCAAGAATTCCTCAACTTATGAACAGCTATGAACTCTAGATTCAGTGGCTTAACATAGGCTATGCAACAAACAACTGATTAGGTACGGTCCCAGGCACATGTGCCACTGGGAGTCAACAAAAGACTTATCAACTAAACTGCACATTCCTGGCCTTCAAAATACCACGACGAAACATCGATTCATAACGACCGTCTTGCTGTATCCCATTAACTTGCATTTCTTTGACAAGTACTTCAACCCTATCAATGTCTCTTGCTTTGAAGAAGCCAGATAACAGAGCTGTGTATGTTACAATATCAGGTTGTAGTCCTCTATCAATCATTTCATCAAAAAGACTTCTAGCATCAATAATTTTATTCATTTTACAGTGACTGTCGATGAGAACAGTGTAACAAATTACATCAGGATGCATGTCCCTATCTATTATTTCTCTCCAAAATGCTGAGGGATCAAACATTTTATCCTTGTTTTTACAGGCATGCGACAGGGAATGAGACCTTAGATTCTGTTTTGAGAAACCATCAAGTAAAACAGTGTAAGTGACAACGTCAGGCTCAATCCCTCTGCTCATCATGTCACCAAAGAGTTTGCAGGCCTCCTTTAAGCAGTTTATTCTACAATATCCATTTATCATCATTGTGTAGGTAATCATATCAGGGACCAGTCCTGAGCGGATAAAAGTATCAAAAGCATACTGAGCCTTTTTCATTTCTCCAGCATTGCAAAGCACACCTATGACATCACTATACATGATTTTGGTAGGCTTAACATTAAGAGCTAGCATCTTCTCAAGCAAAAACAGAGCTTTCTGGTCATCACCTTCCACACAGAGATTAGAGAGCAGCTTTGAGCAAGAACCTTTTTTGAGTATACATCCCTGCTTAGAGAGCTTAATGAATAATTCAAAGGCCTTATTTGTACAATTTGCATCACAATAACCATTTACCATGGAACTATAATTTTCCAAGCACTTCTCATCCAGTTTGTTGAAAAAAGCTTCAGCATCCTCCACATTACCCGCTATACACAAACCTTCGATGATTGCATTTTGTATGACAGTGTTAGTTTTATAACCCTGAGCTTCCATTTCATGTAACAAGTTAAGCGCCTCTCGCAGAAGACCATTTATACACAACCCACTAGCAAGTACATTATAAGTAACAATATCTGGTTTGGAGCCATTTCTCTTCATTTCCTCAAATAAATTTAAAGCATCATCCTGTTTACCCATAAGACAATAACCCCGAATCAAAGTGGTGTAATTGATAACATCTGGAGCCATTTGCTTCTCTTTCATCTCAAGGAAAAAAATTGAAGCGTCTTCCACTTTCCCCAACTGGCACAAAGCATGTATCACTACATTATAGCAAGCCCGATCAAGGAAAACTCCCATCTTCTTAAATTCCCTAAACTGGTATGCAACTTCTGATGTCATGCCAGCCTGAACCAAGCCTTGAAGAATAGAGCTGAGAATAACACAATTAGTCTTGATATTTTTTGCTACCATTTCATCGTGAAAAGCTATAGCTTTATCTAACCTTCCAATCCTGCAAAACCCACAAATCAAGGCACCATATACATACACATCTGGAGCAAGACCTTGATTCTCCATCTCGTGCAAAACATTCTCAGCCTCTTTCAGTTTCCTCTCATTGCAGAACCCACGAATGACAACTGAAAAAGCAAAGACATCTACTGGACCCTTCGCACTTATCAGTGTCTGAAGAACTTTAAACCCTAAATCTGGTCGTTTATTCATGCAGAGTCCTTCGATATAAGTTGTGTAAGCAAACAAACGTGGAGCAATCCCATCTTGCTCCATCTTTTGAAACACATCTAATGCTTCCTCCAAACTACCTTTTACACAAAATGCCTTGATGGCAATAGTGTATGTGTAATCATTAGGTGTTAACCCAATGACCTCCAACTGCCGATAAATGGTCAGAGCTAACTCCACTTTCCCGCACAAAATCAACCGGTTCATGAGAAAATTACACGAGAATATATGTGGAATTACCCCACGCAGCATAATTTGGGAAAGAACATCAATTGCCTCGTCAAACATTCCGTAATTGGCATAAAGCTTAACCAATACATCGGACACATGAGGAAGCACATTAGAAAACTCACTGTGAGCTCCCTCTGCCAAAGCTTCAAACAACAATCCAATCTGAAATCCTGAATTTTGTTGTTTTCCAATAAGTTCCAACAACACATAATCCAATTTCCTGTCCAAACGCCAATAACACAAGATTCTAATGATTGCCGCATAAGTATTACAGTCATGAGAAAATCCACCTTCTTTTAGTTGATCAAAGAATGAGATGGCAAGATTGGGCTGTTTAATCAAAGAGTATAAAATTTCGGCAACTTTAGGAGTGTCTAGTTTAGTGAAACAATTAATCGAATGATTGTCGTTATAGGGGTTCGGACTTTGCTCCACTGAGATGGGGTCTGCCGAGGTGGAATCCAGATGAGCAATAGTTGCAGTAGAATAAAACCGAAATAAGTTAACTTGTTTAACATATTTCCTCAAAGAAATAAACTTGAAGGATGAAACCCGCATGTAACCTAGAAGAGACTGAAAGAAATGGGAAATTAAGCAAAAAGGAAGAATTCTTGCAATCGGTGGAACCCTGCTTTAAACCTTCTTTGAAACGAGAGAAGCACAAGTCGATACTTGCTTTGTGCATACTTCCAAGATAGTGCAGAAACAGAGGAAGTCAAAAAATATTTTACCTCGTTAAGAATGGATGACTTGAAGAAATATCAAGTGAAATAGGTTGCTTTGTAATCAAACTTTCAGGAGAAAACAAAAAGCTATAAATTCCAGCCAGACTGCCCTCGATAAGACCCTCAATCCTCAAGAATCCATCATAAAACTCAAGAAGAGCGGCCATTTATTTAGTCGCCACTTAGAGCAACCCTCTCGCTTTGCTTTCTCGCCGTACCGACCACTGCCATACCTCGTAGTTTAATTTCATTGGCATCGGTTTTCTTATTATTACTCTCCTTGCCCTTTTTGCTGCGCTTCCAAAATTCTTCAGAGTATTGTTACTACTACTTTAGGTCCCAAAACAAAACCAATTTCGGGAATCAAATACCAAAATCCAAAATCCAAAATCCATACTTTCTCAAAGAAGCTCAACAATTAGAGGGCTAACACAGCCACAAGAAGCTTACACCAGACAGCCAAAGGGGAGGGACTAGAGAGAAGCGAACGATAGAAGGTATCGGCGTCATTCTAAATAAGGCAAGATACAATTGAGCCGGTACACCAAATGAAATAAATTTCGGGCTTACCTATGTTTCTCGGACCTAATAGGCCCATAAGTAATTCACAGAAAGAAATAAATATGTTTCGAGTTTATTATTTTTATTTTTA
>JAOQML010000005.1:31632332-31649171 GCA_027568935.1 Erythroxylum urbanii
CATTCCTTCCTCTTAACCAACCATCATAATTATAATGATAATATCCATTCCCATTCCTCACTATATTCATTCCCATTCCTATTACCATTCCTCTGTGCGAACCAACCGCCCCCTAAATCTTCCATTGAATCCAACAGTTTATCCTGTACGAAGGTAAGTTGCTCTCTTTCTTCCTTCATCACTTTCGTCTCCTCTACTTCTTCCATTTCACGAACAAAGACTTTCATAGCTTATTCAAACTCGATACCTGTTGTCATCTGTTCTTCGTCCTTTTATTCTTTAGAAGATTTAAACATATTAATTATCCTAAATGAGCTAATATCCTTCGGATTCTTTAATACATCATTCATGTTGAATGTCACTCGGTCATCAGTAATCAGAAGGATAAGGTTATTTTTATGAACATCCACCCAAGATTTTTCGATGTTCACATATTGTATATCAAGAACTGATGAATAAAAGAGAGGGTTGACATTCTTTTCTTCAATCTCTTTCTTAGTCTCTTAGTCTTCAATAAGGTACGCTTCAGTTTGGTTTTCCACTGGTCCTTTTGGCTCTCCCCCATTCTTAAGTGTGATGGCCTCATATTGCTCTCTTTGATGTAGTTCCATATTACGTAGAGAGTCTTCCACACTTCTCTTACAAAATTCACGGGAAAGCTGTTTCACTTGAATCTCTAGTTGTGAATAGATAAGGCATGATTTTCCGTTACTTGCTTAATTTGCTCTTCTAGTCTCTTCTGGCCCTCTTCCATATCTGTGAGCTTATCCAGGATCTTTTCCAATTTAGAATCCCATGAACTGGATTCATCTTGCTGAAATCCTGATAGGTTTTGATGTCCTAAGTGAGTCCTTACATTATTGGACCAATAGAAATCGGGGTTGTTCTGCCACCCCGGAGTGTACATGTTCCAATAAGGATCGTTACTTCCCCAACCATACTGTGGCTCATTTTAATTCACAAAAGTTCCTTGCTCTCTATAATATCTATCTTCTATCATTGTTCTTTCCATTTCTTCTTGGCATCTAGCTCTTCAAATATCTTATTTCTCATTCTAAGATGTCTTGTTGTGTCTTTACTTTACACCCCAAACTTCTTTCTCTTTTTTTTTAACAAACTATAGTGAAAAACAACTTAGACTAAAGAACTAAAATAATTGCCTCCCTGATAACGATGCCAAAAACTTAATTATGATTTTTTGATATGTGTAAGTTCTAATTAATAACCTTGATAATCTGCAAGCATAAGGGTCATTCGCGCAGTACCTAAGGTGTCGATCCCATAAGGAGGGATAACCTAATCCTAAAATCTAAGGTCAAAACAATTAGCAGTAATTCAAAACGTAACAAAACTAAAGCAATAATTTAATTCAATCGTACAACTTAATTCCAAGAATCAATTACGAAAATATTAACAAAGTAGCAGTTGCAACACACACTCTAGAATCAACCTAAGGGAATTATCAATTGAGAGAAAGGAGAATTTTTACCTATCTTTAATGCTAACCTAATTGATTATGAATTATTGGATTATTGATCCTAGACGATCCTAGAGTTGATTACTCTCTCTCGAATTATAAATACTAACCCTAAATTTTAAACCCTAATCAGATTATGGAAAATTACAATCTCTCAATTAACAATCTATCCAAAACCCTAATTAGATCTGAAGTTGTCCAGTAAACTATTAAGAACCTAAATGAGATCTCTCTTCACACAATTACCGATTTGATTAATTTCTCCTTCTTATTAAATCAACTAACTCTCGTTAGCTCATTTTAATTATTTTTCATTCGATTCACCTTCTCTATTACCAAATTATGCAATCACATAAATCAATAACAATAAATCTAATAAACATAAAACAATCAGATTTTATTAAATCAAATACAAAAAATCCAAAGGTGAGTATAGAATATCTCAACATTCACAATCCTATCATCAAACTGCTATTCCTAATTCTATACAATAATAAAAATGGAAAATAACAGGAAATATGATTTTAAATGGAGAAGGGAGGCAACGACGTCTAGAAACGTCAAATCTAGGAACTACATCGAAGTTGGCTTCTTCTCCACTTCTTTCTTGCTTATTCTCTTTCTCATTCTCTCAACAATTCTCTCCAAGGTTTATCTTCAAAGTGGCGGATGCAAGAGCTCCTTTATCTTCTTTGTCTTATTCTTATATGCCTTTTGTATTCTAGGCAGCCCTAGGGTTTCTCTGAGATCCAAAAGGTCTAAAAACTCCCTCGAAACTTGACGTTTTTGAGTGTCTGTGCATCTATCCAATGTAGGCCACGACTGTGGTCCTGCAGGCCATGATCGTGGGTAGTGTCCTAGGCTTCTATCACGATCGTGACATATGGGCCACAATTGTGGGCTGTGTCCTGTGGTTCTGTCACGTGGCACGATTGTGGGCCGAATCCAATGCTTTTGTCACGATCGTCCGTAGGTCGTTGTTTCAGCATGAGTGTCTCCGAAACTTCTCCGCTCTTCGATGTTAACCCTAAAACACTAACAAACACATCAAGTTACCTCAAAGACATAATAATTAAGTTCAAAGACTTGTACTAACCCAGAAAAACACTTAAAACACAATTAATTCACAAACTAACACAATTTTAACCTAAACACATAATAAATGGTTAAGTTAATGCTTAAATACACATCAAACTAAGCCGTAAAACATGATGCAATTCATACTTATCATGAACCCCTCCATTTAAGTTACCATAATTTAATACGATGAATAGTGTCTTCATTTATCTTGTTATTACTTTGGATGACGGATCCAAGGTACTTAAAACAATCTTTCTATGGTATAGATTTAGAACCAATCTTTATCTCGACATTGGATGCCACCTTATGGCTTGAAAAGTTAACTCTAAATTTTTAGTCTTATTCCGACTTAATTTAAAGTCCTTCGACTCTAACGTATCCCTCCTAAGTTTTAATTTGACATTGACACCTTTTTTTTATTCATCCACTAAAACAATATCAGCAATAAACAATATAAACCAAGGTACATCTCCTTGAATATTCTTGATAAGCTCATTTGTTACTATTGTAAATAGGAAAGGGCTCAACGAGGATCCTTGGTGTAGCCCGATATTTATAAAGAAATGCTCTCTATCTCCTTATATCGTCCTTACCCTGGTCTTGACACCTTCATACATATCTTTAATAACTTGTATATAGGTCATAAGAACTCCTTTAACTTCAAATACCTATACATGACTTCATTAGGTACCTTCTTATATGCCTTCTCTAAGTCAATGAAAATTATGTGTAGGTCCTACTATGTTTTCATGTGATATTCCTTTAATCTACTAAAAAGGTATATAGCTTATATCGTGGACCTTTCTAACAAGAGAATAAATAGGTTCTTCAGGTTCAGTGCACTCGTTCTCACTCTCTTCTCAATTATCGTCTCTCATAACTTTATGATGTGACTAAGAAATTTGGTGTCATTAAGCACCCTCTAAATTTGGTAAAATTCATTTCAATAAATTTAAGAAAACTATACTTAAAATGGTTGGTTAGTTAAGTTTTTTTTACATTATAAAATTGTTTCATTAAAGAAACCATCAGATCAAATGTACCTAATTATAATCATTTTCATTTATTATTTGATAAATCCGAGTCCCTTGATACTAATATACTAATTAATTATATATATATGATAAACACGAGCCACTTGATTGACACATTACAAACCAAAAATTTTCAAAAAATTTAAAATTATGATTTATTCTAAAAACGGTTTGGTTTGTAAAATGGAAAGATTGAATATATGTCTAGTTTTTGATCTTTGTGTAGCTCGACCCAAATCAAATTCATGTTATCGACTTTATTTTATTTTCAGGTATAACTATTTATTATTATTATTTCCTCATAAAAGTTACATGTTGTTAAAAAAGTAATACACGTCTGAAGGGTATCATTATTCAAGATAATATATCATTTTAAATAATTTAATTTCTTTCTTTTTTTCATTAATTGAAATTAATCTTTCTTCTTTTATTTGATGAAAATATAAAATATGTATAATATTCTTATTTACTCAAATTTTTACTGAACCAACACTTATTTTAGAGAATACTGGATATTAATTTCTAATATTAAAATCTTACACTTTTTAATCTTTTTGTATGGTTCTTTTGCAAAAAAAATTCAGCCAAATGATTATCTTTAATACAATACAAAGTACTTTCCTAATTTATTAAATTTTTGTTTCGATTTAAGAATTAAAATTGAATTAGTATATGCTTTATTAACTTAATTGATTGATAAAAGGCTACTTTTTGGATACATATTGTTTCATATATTGTATTGTGTTGACATGTCTTTTCATTTAATTGTAAGAAAATGGTTTACTGACATGGCTAATAATTATAAATAATAAAAAAAACTAAAATAGCACAGTAAAGATGAACAAACGACGAGATAAGCAAAGCTCAACAACTTGTTATTATTATCAATTCTTCATCTAATTTAATTAGGATTACTCACCAACCACCACCCAAATTCACTATTAAGACACCCCATCTTTTTCTTTAAAAATTAATTCTTATTAATGACTAAGTAGTAACAACTAATAGATAATAAACCTCACGTCAACTTAGTAAGTATTCTATTTCTATTCTATACCCTACTGCTTCTCCAATATACTTAACGCAAGGAACATGTACTCTTTACTTTCTCTGCTAGCTCTATCTACTGCTCTAACTGCATACATGTTTCTATTTATTCACGTGTAGATGAGGTGTACTTACAACTCTTGCTTTTTAACTTCTTGCGTTCACTCTCTCTGCACCCACCTCCATCCCTCCCATTTCTCTACGTAAGCTAAGTTGCCTCCCTCCCTCTCTCTCTCTCGCTCTCTGTTTTTTTTTCCTCCTCATCTTTTGTGAACTCCTTCAATTCTTTGTTTCTCCTTTTTCATTTTCTTGATTCAGTTCGTCTAACTTGCTATTTCTTGATTCATGTTTCACCCCTGTAAAGTTTGAATCTGAACTTTTAAGTACCACTGTTCCATTGATTGATTCTATTTCGTAATAGTTCTCTCATTTTCACTTTTATGTTTTTGCGTTTCACATTATGAAAGAACAATCATTCAATTCAAGTTTCTTTGGAGGTTTTGTGCTCAAAATGACTAAATGTGCTTCGTGGGTTTTTGTCACGTTGATTTTTGGTTGCCCAGAAAAACAACTAAAATAGCGGTAAGGCGATATTATCAATTCATGCTCATTTAGTATCTCAGGATTGCAAACAAAATGCAAAAACAAAACAGAGGATGAAACCTTCTACAGGCAACAGAAGACACTTACTCCTGTTGTTGGAAGCCATTGATTAACTTGGCTTTTAAGCAATATTAAGATTAAATAGCCTTCGTAATTCTTGTCTTCAGCAATATGCATCTTTTTCTCTTTTTCACTTAATTAGTCATTGAACTTGGATACTTTATTTTCTGAAGTTGATTTTCTTCTCATTTTTTAAAATCTTTTCTCTTTCTTTTTAATTAGTTTACTTTTGTCACTTTTGAAAATCTTTTCGTTATTGTAGATTTGGATGGTTCAAGAAACATGCAATGGAAGTTAAATCAGTCGTTTGTTCTTTTGAATTCTTGACAACGTAATAAGAATCTTAAGACCAACGAGATTGAGCACATATAATTGTTAGTCGATATGTCAAGGCAATCAAACTTTCCACCTCGCTGTCCATTTCTAGAGAAACGTATGTCCATTCAAAATCATGAGTCATACTCACAACATACCAAGTCTCCTTCCCAGGGTTCCATCCTGGAGGAGCATCCAGCATGGCTTGATGAATTGCTAGATGATGAAGATTCAGATTACAAGGGGGTTTTTCATTGTCAGTCGGTCATGAATTCAGTTACCCTGTTGAACAGTTCAGCATATACTTCATCGGGTGCCAATTCTTATAATATTGAAGACATATCTGTTGGGAATGAGATTTATTGTAGGTTGGAGTCGCATTCTGCTTATGGTCCCAATTCCCCAAGGCAAAGAAGCACTATAAACTTTTTGGAGAATGCCACAACTTCGGCATTGTCAGAATATGTGTTTCAGAATGCCTTACAGTATGTAGATGATACCCTTTGCATTTCTGAGAACAGTGACTCGGGCCCAAACGGGGATGCCTGTAGTTCTGCGGTTGAGACGATAACTTTGAAGAGGTTAGAATTTGAACTTGTGTGTAATTGTCTTCATGAACCTGTGTTAAAATTTTTGGCGGTAGTTAACTAGGATGTTGTATAATTTCAATTTTCTTTCTCAAGCTCGAGCATGGAGATTTTCTTCCATCCATGTAGTTCCTTATATGGCTGATATTTTGTATGTTTTAGTATTTTAACCTAAAAAGTTTCTCTACTGAATGCTATGTGAAATTTTCTTGTCACACTGCATAGCTTGTTATTTTTATGCTGCTCCTTTACTATGCTTGAACATAATTTGAGCTCAAAGTGACACGTTACTTCATATGCATTGTGATTTATATGTAAATGAACTGACCAGAGCAACTGCATGCCACCCCATTTGTAATTCTCTTCCCTGCAAACATAGAATCTGTCAGTTCTCATAAAAATTTACTTTGAGGCTGGTTTTGTATTTACTTGTCATTATATTGACGTCTTATGTATATAACTGGAAAGGTAGGAAAGGTTGTAATGCTTAAATTGTTATGGCATAGTTTTCTTAAACCAAGATCAAATATGCAATCAATTACCACTAAAAGATGGCATTTCTTACTAAGGTAACGTAGTAAGAAAATTTAAGCATATTTGATACAGCAGCAAACAAACTTCTTTTAACCAATAAGAGCGCCATATATTTTCAAAAGCCTTGGAAGCTTTGCTAATCCCTAATGAGTTTCTTTGAGTTCTTGTTCCCTTCTATTTTTACCATGAAACATTCATATGTTTTGAATGATGAGGAATTAGTATCTGCATTACTTTTATAGGACTTTTCAATTTAGTTCAAGGTGTCCATTTTGTTTCATAATTATTTACTTTTCTATATGTTGAAGACTGATTTTGACGGACTCTTTCCAGGCACCCTGGGCAGCGCTCAAGAGTTCGCAAGCTCCATTATATCGCTGAACTAGAGAGAACCATAGTTGAGCTGAAGGTAAGTATTTTAGATTGAAAGAGAGTAAACTGCCAACTTTACCATATTCATGAGAGTTAGCAAATAGGTGCTATTGTTATTCTTTCTACTTGTTACTTTAAGTGCTGCAAACGCTGCACTTGACCATAGATATACCAAAAACTCAGTGTTCACTGTATTGGGAACAAAAATTGATTACTGAATCTATCAATACCTAAAATCTGCTCGCATTGTTGACTTCATATAACATTTCAAAATCCTGATAATGAGTAATCTAGTGCTTTATTGCACTTCAGTTCATGAGCATTGGTGTTGCAGTCACTGTTTATGAAACCAACCTTGTTTTTAATCAAAGTTTCAACTTTTTTTTAATTGTACTGAATAATTTCTCATTTCAGTAAACAAAACTTCGTTGTTCTTGGTTGCATGGTGCAGAATTTGGAATCAGAGTTGGCAGCAAGTGTTGCTGTTCTTGTTCAGCAACGTGTTGCCTTGTCAATTGAAAATAGTAGATTAAAGCAGCAGGTAGCTAGACTGCAGCAGGAAAAGTTGATTACAAAAAGTGAGTTTGATTATTTAAAATTCTCCAAAACAGTTTTTGAATGTTTATACATGGGAAGGAGTTTAGAAGGAAATGGTAATTTGTGGTGCTTGTTCAGAGGAAAAAATACTTTATACTTTCACCATTGTTCTAGTGACTAGTACTGATGGGAAAGTAAACAATTAACCAAATAGACAGGAACAAAGTATTACGGGGACATTTCTGTTCAAACATTTACTGTAAATAATTGGCAAAAATTCTGAGAAATAGTTATGTTGCAGCTTCAGGTAACACCTGAAAAATGGCGGGAGCTTGAATTGTTGAAAACTAATAATAGGCATCAGTTTTTAACTGTATTTATTTTTTCTCATTGAGATTCTTTTTCTATGATTTTTTGATTCAGGTCAAGAAAGTTTTACCAGCGACATATTGTAGGAAGCTTCACATAGATTATAATCCGTCCATCATTGTTATCTAACATCTAGTTATTTACAGTGACAATATGCTGCCTAAAGGTCAAAAACATAAATATTGCGTCATTCATTTCCTATATAACCTGGTTGTCTTAGCATTGGAACGTAGGATATACAGATAATTAATTTGGACGTGGCTCGAGGAAAACAACAAGGTATTGAAATAACAGGTATATTGGTTCCAAAACTAACACTTGGAAAACAATTTCTAGAGGCTCCTAATATTAGTTAGGCATAGGGTTTAGCTTATATTTCTGTTTATATTGACCTCTCCTCATTGTCGTTTAAGCTCCAGTTAAACACTCTGCTTCCTATTAGAGGCCGTTTCTGTTTATGCATCATGCCAAAATTAATATTTAGCAACAGTATTCTGTGCTGAGCAGGATACTGCAGAGTACTTGATTTCATGGATATGATCGTGTTTGGATGTTTATAGTACTTAATTTGGATTGTCCTTTTAGTATCGTATGACCAATGCTGGACATTCTCCTAGAGGGCAAAATTAGCTGAAAAAAACCCTCCAAATGACAATGAAGTATATTTTGATTTAGATGAGAGAATGTGTCTTATAATTTAGTAGTTTTACTTCCACTTATACAAGTTGAGTTCAAGGCCAATTCTGATAGATGTTCGCTCCAGCATTTCTGTGTTCTTCTCAGTGGGAATCACTGTTGATAGTATTCAAAATAAACATCATTTATTCTTCTTAAACTGCACTTGTCATGCATTCTTCCAGGTCAGCATATCTCTCTGAAGAAAGAAGTGGAGAGACTGAAAGATGTGTTAGTGAATCAGGCAAATGGTGAGATGAGAACATATTTTGGACAACCTGCTTTTGCTGAGGCAACTGGATCAAAAGCTGCATGGCAAAACTTAATCTCACCTTATACTGAAGAGACTAGTTCTATGGGTTTTGGCAGTGCCCATTGAACTGTGATTGTAGCCATTTTAATCGTACGGTTCTCTCGTCTGTAAGTACCCAAGAAGACCTAAGCAGCTAAGAACATCTTAATCTCAACAAATCAATTGGAGTGCGTGGAAGCATACTGTTCCTCAAGGTTTGGAACTTCTTTCTGATGTTGCGGTATTGTCATTCTTGGATAAAGAAGAGATGGAAGAAGTAGATTGCTTCTTGGGTAAAGAGTATTGGTTGTATTGTATGCCACTGCCATGACGCGGTTAAGCCTGAGTTCTTAGACGTACGGATGACATAAGGGGTCAGAGAACATAAATCGGTCTCCGTCATCTCCGTTACATATTAGCCTAATTTGTCTCTTTACCGTTATCTCTATTGTACTAAGGATGGATAACGATATTCACATACCAGTGGAGACTTATATGCAATTTCCACATGTCGTCAATGTTTTCAAAAATGTGTTTTCCAATGATCTAATTATAAAAATTAATTTTACTAAAATTTAAATTGTTATTAATATTGTTTAAAAATATTAAAATGTAATACGATAACAGAAATAACAATACCTAAAATGTAATTAAGGGACATGTCATCGTAATTACGAGGATTTGAAATTATATATTGTTGACGCTTAATTAACATTTAATTATCGAAAATAAATATAATTCTAATAGAAAATTTAACTAAACCAAATATTTAGTTTAAAAAATTATACCGGGTACGATAGTAAATATTAATTTATTGCTATTTTCTTCTTTATCTATTTTTTCGTCAATTTCTAATTTCGTCTCGTGAGCAGCTCAATGTTGCCATTACGCATAATAATCATGTTACATCCAACACTTAGGCCTGTTTAGTTGAGAGCTTAATGATAAGATAAGATGGAACATAATATAATTCTATTATTTAAAAAGAAATTTTATAATAAAATAGAATAAAATAAAATAAAAGCGAAAAGTTTTATGTAATATTTTATCCCATCATGTAAAAATAAAAAACTTTTAATTCAAAAAATTTAAGATAAAACGTAAATTAATAAACATTTACTGCCTAATATACCGTCGTTAACTTCCGTAATACCATAATTTATCCTTGTCGTTGGCAGTCATAGCACGAGAAGGACGTTGGCAGGGGACCATTCTTCTCTCTTCCCTTCACACAGAAAAAATCCATTTTGTTGTTAAATCCGACCACCACCTGACGCCACACATCCTTATCGGCCGGCAATCACCAATCGAACCCCACAACCATAGTTAATGCTCATCTGGGTCAGTGTCTTTTTCTCTTTTTGCTTTTTTTTTCAATTAAAGTTCTTATCTTGCCTTCCATCGATTGTTCCCTTTCTCATTTTCCAGTTTTGTGTATGTACTTGGATTAGTTGAGCGCAGATTACTAGTCGGCCATTCTTAGCTCTCTCTGTATATTCTCGTTGTTTTAATTTGGGTGTGTTCAGTGCAATGTTAATACAAGTTTTGAAGCTTTCATCTTTTTATTCTTTTTTCGTTTTCTGTTGTTGGGTTTTTCTGAGTGGGTTATATTTTTGACAATTAGTGCACATGGGATGGTAAATGGAAACTTAATTTGATGCCGATATGATAAAGACATCAAATTTATGAACTTTTGAGTATCTTAAGAGGAAAATTAGAAGGACCAAATGGTTTATGTAGCAAGTTTCTGTTTGTGTTATGGGCAATCCAAAATGTTGGGTTCGGATTTTTGTAATCACCTACTGAGTATGTGAGATTAATGTCGTATCCATGTAAAGAGAAACCTACTGTTTGTTTCCTATGAACCTAAAGAGAATAAGAAGATGAAGAATACTTGTTTCTTGAATATTTTTTAAAGAATATAAAATTTTAATCTAAATTCATAGAACAGAAAATCAATCTATCCTATATTGTGTTGTTGATGCTGCCAACAAGGACAATAAATTGATGATGAGAAAGCTAGTTATGTTGATTCAAATTTCTGATGAATAGCATTGCTGATACAATACCATTTTATAAAAAGAAATCTATGTTTTACCTGAGCTTGATATGATTGGTCCATGAGAAAGTAATAGCTCCAATGTTATCTGTTTGTTTCCATGTCTGATGGCAGCTCAACAATTGATGACATATCTGGCTTAGATCATGTACATATGACATGAATTCGCAAGTTGTAGGTTTTAGCTCAATGAATACCAGAACTTACGTCATCCAAAATTGTAATGTCATAGCTTTATAATGTATGGCGTAAAAACAATGTATATCTACTGAGAAGGGATAGTGTTACAGCATGCTGAGTGTCATGTAAATGCAGGACGCAATTTTTGGTTGATAGTTGGGGAAAGTATCTAGAATAGCAAATGAAATTTCATCATAGATGTTTCATTGTATACCTATTTTCCTTGGAACCTTACACTTAAGGTTCTTAGAACTCAGAGATGTTAGAAGGTGGCAAAGCTTTGAATTTATGAAGTTCCACCATATCTTGTTACAGTTGAAACTTCTGTTCTTTCATCAGGGACTATCAGTTATGTGATGTTCCAGGCATCAGATAAAACTCACAGGAATTAGGTTATATTCATTCAAGATCAAGAGTCTTAGCGGAGCATCGTCTCCTTTGAGTTTGTGTTGGGTGTTTTTTTCTTTTTTCTTTACAGATCCCATTGAGTGTATAGATCTCCCTACTTGAATGTGCTAGGACTTTCATATGCCATCCAAAATATAGCAGATCAGATTACAGTTTCTTGGGATTAAAGCACCAGCTGTCTTCATTTTATGACATCATTGTTTATTTCTCATCTTAATATTATATCATTCTATATTTATCAACACATACTCTGTGATCTTTGAGTATAGCTACGACTAATTGGATAGTTTAATTTATATCTTATTTGCAGGTGAAAGCATACTGGGTATGATTCAATTTAGCTCATGTAAAGTCTGCAGGGTCTGCCTATCTGCAAGCTTGGTGTATGTGTACTTGATGGGCTCCGTTTCAGTGGCTTGATTTTGCTTTTTCTCAACCCCTGGTGTCTGTTTTCAATTGTTCTTTTTCCTTTTCTCAATCTTGATCCTTTGTTGGGTTGCCCCATTAGTTATGATGCCACCGATACTACACCAAAGACCTCTCCACAATGCACCATCTGATCACTACCCACTATCCTCTCGCTACTTCTCTATTCCCATGAGGCAAAATTCAATCTTTAGCCGGACTGGGCTTATGGTTATGCTGGCCCTCATGCTTATATTTGGTGTGTTCTTTCCATCCACGGGCATAATGGGAGGTATGTTCTCTGTAAGAAAAGATTCTGTAACAAAGTGGCGACAATACTCCTTGGCCCAAGCGGTATCTTATGTGGCCAAGAATGGGACAGTAATTGTATGTGCAGTTAGTAAGTCTTACTTGCCCTTTCTTAACAACTGGTTGATCAGCATTGCGAGGCAAAAACATGAGCACCAGGTGCTGGTTATTGCTGAGGATTATGCTACACTTTATACTGTCAACGACAAATGGCCTGGCCATGCTGTGCTCATTCCTCCAGCTCTTGAGTCCCAGGTCGCCCACAAGTTTGGTTCACAGGTAATAGTGACTGAGTTTTGTTGTTGTAATGTGTAGTATGGTCTAGAAATAATCAATTGAAGGAAATCATTTACTCGAAGTTGCTTCTTTTAACTTCTGTACAATTCATTACGAGTTTATCTTGTTATTGTTATTGATTTGCAAATATGGCAATATAAGACTCACAACAATTATGAAACTGTATCTGAATCACTTATAATATGATTATACAAACTCATAATTTGACTTCATAAGTTCTCTCTTACCTTTGAGTAAGCTTGGAGTGGCAATTCTCAGTTTTCATTACTGTGTCTAAAATGGAAATGATATTATTGTTAAGAGCTTTGTGCCCAATGCAGTATGTACTAGACTTCTGATTTGGATTTGAATTAGAGTTGTCACAAAATTTAAGAAGCAAATTTTCCAACATTAATTGTCATCTTCAATGGGACAATGCCATTCACCTGATAACACGTTAACAGTTTATGCTACCTTTTTCCTAGTGATTGCACTGGAATTCTTTTTCTCTTTAAGAGTTGGCTTTAACACAGTATTGATTTTCATGCATAGGGATTTTTCAATTTCACAGCTCGGAGACCTCGCCACCTTCTGCAGATTTTGGAGCTCGGTTATAATGTCATGTATAATGATGTAGATATGGTCTGGCTGGGAGATCCATTTCCCTATTTATTGGGAAATCATGATGTATACTTCACTGATGACATGGCAATAGTGCGTACTTTGATTTTGCTTTTGGCTTTTGGGTAATCCTTTGTGAATAATTTATGTTTCTTATCATATTTATTTGCATGAGAGTAAAGCAAAAGAAAATTTCTTTTTGAACGTGGAGAAACAAAAAGCTAATGCCTGTATATAATTTTGTCAAATAATTATTGAATTCATCGTGTTCAGGAATTCTGAATATTTTTAGATGCATGTTCAATATTTCAATCACTTAGACTGCACGGTTAAAGTTGGTTTCATTTATTCATATTGGATATTTACAGGGTTAGTTTGATAGATCTTTAAAATATATTCAAAAAGAAGTCCAATTTTTTGTGTGTAAAGTGTTGCCCTTTAATTCTTGATGTGTAGCTAGCTGATAACATAACTTGTTTAATCAATGTTGACCCATCATGGCTAATTGTATTTTGTAGTGGGGTAAACAGTTATGTTTTAGATATCAATCCACTTCTAAGGTATCATGATATGATTGCCTTCATAAACTCGACTAACTGATCCTTTCAGGATAATTGTCAAGCCTAAGGTATGACTTGTATTGATGTCAAATTGTTTGTGATTTTCCTCTCTCATCTATCAAGTTACATTAGCTATGGTTTGTGTGAATTTTACTTTTTGGGCGACTGGAAAGTTGAAGAAAGCAATGGAGCTCATTGTTGCCATTCTGTTAATATCAGTAGTGACATTTTCTCTTTGGATAACCAGGTGAAGCCTCCAAATCACTCCCATGATTTACCACCTCCCGGGAAAAAGGGGCGAACTTATATATGCAGTTGCATGATTTTTATGCGCCCCACCGATGGAGCGAAACTAATCTTGAAGAAGTGGATTGAAGAACTTCAAGCTCAGCCATGGTCCAAAATGAAAAAAGCAAATGATCAACCTGCTTTTAATTGGGCTTTAAATAAAACAGCTGGACAGGTTTGCCTCTTGCTCTGCCTAGTACATTGTTGTACTTGAATAGTCAACTGTTATGCTTAGTCTAGAGGTTTTGTCAATCCTTGTTGACGAAGTGAAATGCTTACTCTGTTTTAGGCAGGCTGTCAAGGCTTTGAGTATCCACGTTGTGGATAAAATCAAACCATGCTTTGGCATGGAAAGTCTGCATTTATATCTTATACTGCTCCCATAAATTGAAGGATTTCATTTATGGAGAAGATTGTCATTATATAAACTTGCTGGAAAAGCCAAGAACTGTTTTGTTAACACTCTTAACAACAAGAACACAAATGATAACAGGGAAATAAATTGTTACTATCATCTTGGAAGATCAATACCTATGTAAGTTTGATCAAATTAATTTTCTCATATTGAACTCTGTGTCTATCAGCAGAACGATTAATAATCATAATGAAAATTGTTGGAAATAAATCAGAAACCAAAATGGTCTCTGTGGGTAGTTCAATTTGTACCTCCTCGGTGCAGATGAGAAGAAAAAGAAAAAATTTTGTTGATGGAATATGCATGGTTAACTTTTGAACAGCAAAGGTTGAGATATTGGGGGATCTCTGGCATTCTGGTGTCAATTTTCATTCTTGCCTATATATCATCATTTTTCCTGCTTGAGATGAAATTGACCTCCATAAATCTAAGAATATGCTTTGCAATGGTAAAGTATTTGGATCTGCTGTGAGATTCAGTACACCTTCAACTTCCAAATTGTTCTTGTAACTGCTGCAAGCCATTTTGAGTATGTGTCTTACGTTAACTAACTTTGGCTTGATTAAGTTAATTTTACAAAGTCTAGGTTTCTTGAGTGTTCTACTATCCACTAGCTGTAACAATATAATGGAAGTCAACTTAGTAAGAAGATTCAGAGTATCCTTTGAGTTATCAATGGATTGCAGATTTCCAGGTCAATTGAGAAGACCAGTTTGCCGTTTGCTATGCTTGTTGCCTTCAATATCTACGAGATTATGAAATTCTCCATATTTGAAAATAAGCAGGCCATGATTAGGTAATGAGTCTCTATAAGTTCTCTCTCCCATTGTAATCGGAAGAAATCAATATTAAAGTCATGAATTGTTTGGGAAGAGAAAAAAGTTCCTTCCATGTTTGGTTTTACATATCAATAACTAGAGATAGAGCTGGAATTGCTGCAAATTTTCAGAGAAATTGATAATTTCCTAAATTAAGGCCTCTTAACATATGGAGGAAAGCAGCCCCTTTTTGTTTGTGCATAATTGTGTTATTCTTGATGATGGTAAATTGAGTTGTCTTCATGGTTATCTCTTTACTATGTTTGTGCAGGTGGACCTCTACCTGTTGCCACAGGCAGCATTCCCAACAGGAGGTTTATACTTCAAGAACAATACATGGATGAAAGAAACTGAGGGAAAGCATGTGATCGTCCACAACAATTACATCACAGGGTTTGAGAAGAAGATAAAACGGTTCCGAGATTATGGACTCTGGTTGGTAGATGGTCATGCCCACGAGTCCCCACTTGGCAAGTTGTAGTTGATCTCCAGCCTTTGACCAGCTTTGTCCATAGTATTCCTTGTGGAAGTTGAGTGAGGACATTGGATCCCATACACTACCAGCGAGAGGAATGAGAATCAAATGCTAACGAACAACATTCGGCTTGATATTTGTTATTTATTTTTGTGGTGAGGGTTCAATTGGCGGATTCAATGTGTTTTTGGTTCGATTGATAACGTTAGTTTCATGTAGAGATCATTGTGGAAATCTTGGTTTCCTACTTATGATTTATAAAATTCAAACGCATCAAGATAGTTTTCAAACAGGGCTTATTATTATTAAATTATGTTGGGTGGACAATGAATATTGGTACCTTTCTCCCAAGCTTCAGCCCGCAATGCAAGCTTCAACAAATAATCAATTCAGTCACCGAAGCGTAGCACGTCAAACAATTATTTGACACAGCTTGCAAATACAAACGTTGGAGTCCACAATCCGTGATTTTTAAGTTGTCCTCTGTAGTAAATAATGATTAAAATTAGAGAGAAAAAATCGAAAAAGTTTGACAAGAAGTGCATGATATTGATTAACACCTGTACATGTTCATTTAGGTTTGTATTGGATATCCTTTATAAGATTAGGTCTGTACAGTGCTGCTCCTACTTTGCTATATCCGCCTCATACAAGCGTACGTTTTTCATCTGAAAGCCCGAATCATTGTTAAATCAAATATCATAGCTGCAATTAAAAGAATTTTATAATTTTTTAAAAAACGGATTATCTTAATTACGTAACTTGAAACAAAAGTTAAATTAAAAGAGGAATTGAAAAAGTTAAATTACAAGTCCCGTAATTTCAGGCTTTATTTATGTAAAATTTGAGGCTTACTAAGAGTCTATTTGATTGGAGGGTTAGTAATAGAACGGAATGGAACGTAACACACTTTTATCATTTAGTTGAAGATTTTATAATGAAATGGAATAAAATAAGATGAAAGTGAATGATTTCATGTTATGTTCCATTCCATCATAAACAGTGAAAATAATATAAGGTTCCTGCACAGGGTTCTGTCACAG
>JAOQML010000005.1:31649271-31672524 GCA_027568935.1 Erythroxylum urbanii
TGAGAGGAACAAAAATTTTATGTCTCCGTCTCCGGAGTCGGAACAAAAATTAGTGGGGACAGCAAGCAAACAGGTCGAGGACAGAATTTTTCTGTCCCCATCTTCTGTCCCCACCCATGGGGACAGTAAGCAAACGTAGGGTTAGAATCCAAAAAAAATAATCATTTCTTTTAATGTGTAATGGAATATTAGGCATGAAACTTCATTTATTATTTGGTCTTTAAGACTTGTTAAACTTCTAATTAACATCTTCCCGTACTTACTATATATCATTATATGATATTGTTTACCATATTTTAATATTTATATGTATTATTATTTTATTGTTAATAATATTAATGATTATCTATTTATGTCCTAAAAATTTCTACTTTTCTAAATTTAAATAACCTATCCTGTGTTTTCCAACAATATGCTTAAAACATTGAAAATTTTAGGTATGATTATCTTTTTAGATGCTCCGTTCTATTTTCATGAAAGTTTTGTATAAATAAAGGTGTAGTACTATGTATAATAGCGCGAGTTTAAACAAATTTATAGAGTTTGAATACATCAGCTATTTAAACAAATTTATAAACAAGACAAATAAACTAATATAAAAGATCTTATAAATGTCAATTATAGTTAACCTTAGGATTATAAAGTACACTGAACATTAAAAAATTATCTTTTAAACATTATTATTTTTAAGAATACTATCACATACAAAAATTCAACAAATTTCTCATAAGAAATTGTCTTCTAATATAAATTATTTAACAGAAACTTTTGGCAATAATTTCCCATTTGTATGAAATTAAGTTTTCCAGAGAGGAGAAATCTTGTCCGTAGCTAAAGGAAAAAAAAAGTTATAATATGCAAAATTAAAGCATAAAAGTGAAGGACGGCAAATGAAATCGGCAACTGAAATTTCAAATAATAATTCAACACGGCCTCTTAAACGAGGCATGGTAGTATCGCCAAGGAAGAACTTTTAGAAGACAGCAAACAAAACAAGTTAACATTAGAAACAAAATTAAACAAACCAAAAGGCAAAGGCAAAACCATTTATGATCATGAACCAGAAGGACAAAAGCTAACAGTTAATTCACCATGTGAATTTTTTACTTCATTATCACTCAAGATCAAGACCTGTTCCCTCGAATTTAGTTCTTGTCAATTCATCAATACGTTCAGCCATTTCTGTGGTGAGAGTGTTCTTCCAGTCCCCAACAATGCCAAGCCTGAAAAACGAACTGTTGGGCACGTATGGATACACTGGCTCACCATTTTTGTTGACTTCCAAGTTCTTAAGCCTATCTAAGCTACACCTCCACAGCACATTGTCAATCTCATCTTCGTTATTGAATGGTTTCCCAAGAAAAGAGGCTAGCTTCTTTACCTGTTCCTTAGGTTCTCTTTTGAGCTCTTCATATTTCAGGAACAGTATCCTTTGAGGATTTTCTCTGCTCTCTTTCCAGTACTGCAGAGCATGATCATGAAAAGGCCCGAAAAAATGGACCCCTCTGCAGAAGCTATCAAGGGCTTTTTCCATGGGAAATTGCGAACTAAAGAAGGGTCCAAAAATCTTGTTGTTGTGGTGCCACATTGAAACAAATGTGTCCTTGGCGTTGCGAGTAATGTAAATTACTTTACACCTTGATTTTCTTATCGTGTTCGGCAAGGACTGGTAAGGTAAATGAGTGTGAAAGAGTCTCGGAGACGGCATACCAGTAAGGTCAGGCTTCATATTGTCTTCGTAAATCTTTGTCTCCAAGCTAGGAACACAATCATGAGGATGGTATTTCACAAGAAGATCACCAGAAGTAGAGTATTTTTTGTCTTCCATTATGCAGTAGCAAAGGGCTTTGAGCCAAGTAGTGCCCGTTTTCATGGAGGATGCCAGTATAATGTCGTCATCTCGGGCTTGGAAGTGTCTTCGCATGGCCGTTAAAGGATCAAGAACCTGGGGATGGTACCAAAACCCTTCAAATTTGTGAACATCAAGGGCTCCCCAATAAAACTCTCTGGGAAGTTGGTCAAGTTCAGGCATTGACAAGTGATGACCTTCTGAGCCCATGCTTAGTTTGCCTTTCCTTTCTCAACTCACCTTTTCCGTGTTCCAGAATCTGAAAACTGGAACGTTAAACACAAAAAGGAAAAAGCACAAAAGTATAATAGAAAGATATAGAAATTGAAGTTGGCTTCAATATTCTAACAAATTTATAGAAACACCAATGCGAGATGGAGTGAAAAAGATGCCACACAAAGGCTATAGGGTTACTGCTGATTTGCATATATATATATATATATATAGAGAGAGAGAGAGAGAGAGAGAGAGAGAGAGAGAGAGATAAAAGTACATTTTTATGCAGGCCTGAGAGAGGGAGGAAGGTCAGCAGTGGAACACAAATGGTTACATTGCGGAAAGCTGTTGTAACTTACAACAATAAAAAACATCTTGCCATGGTGAGGAAACTTACGTTTCTCATAAACACACTGAACTTTGGTTGTCTTGTCTGTGGGCTTTTCCTACCCTACATATTAACATAATCTGTTGAGAAATTATAAGTTCGGATAATCCCATGGGGGTTAACATACTGGACCAATTTGATTAATAATTATCACATAAAATTTAAGATTCCATATTTTTTCTACAAAAAGACGACATTATAGAGAATATTATCTCTAATACCAATACACTGACATGTTGGGTCAATCCCATAAACTAACAGTCTCTTAGTGCGACATCATACCAGCCATTAGGTAAGGTAACCTGGCAAACTGCTTGTGCGTCAAAAATGCTGAGTACATCAATTTATTCCTTTTGCCGTCATTTATATCAGCCAAATTAAGACTAACATGCAACGTTTGGCTTTCAGGATCGTACTTTAAAGGTCTTCCAATTGACATCTCTAATTATCATTGTCACTTCATCTTCGTAGCCCACTTGCATAGGAGCGTTAAATGTGACGACAATAACGTCAGTAATTTCATTTTTAATTCTATAATGTAGCAATATGTGTGATCGGACTAAAATTGCATGTACATGACCTTAAATTCATGTTTGATGGTTAATAAATGCTGATTACTAAATTTTGTACTTATTGTGAAATTATGAGTTTTTTTTCTTAATTTTCTTCTTTGTGTTTCTCGCTTTTTATTATAATTTTATTTTAGTTATAAATTTATGGTTAGAGTGTTGTGCTCTAAAACTTATTTGAAAATAAAAAGAATATGTTCTAAAATTAGACGCAAAGCATTACAAGGTTTACAAGGAGTAATATATCAGCTTATAGCAACATGTATTCAAAAGTTGTTACACGTAATGCATTGAATTTAATTCAACCAAGTATAACTGCTACCACTTTCTAAGCACTAGGGTTACTTGAGGTTTAGAATCAAAGCTTATTCGAAGTTAATTAAGCCCCTATGCAATAGTATTGGTCACTTTCTCTTTTACAAAGCATAACAAGCAATGCTCCCTTATCTTAGCTAGTGTGCTTGAATAAAAGTTGATCCTGTCTGTTTGATTTTGTTTAAATATTCTCCTATTTATTTCCTTCCACACTTTATGTACACCACTACACAAAGCTAACTTAAGTAGATTAATGTTGCCTCTTGGCAATGAGCTATTGCAAACTTGACTAACTATGTCTTCCTATATATATCTTCACCTATATAAAAGTTGTAATTAATTTGGATCCTCTCCTAAAGTCCCCTGGTATAAGAGCATTGAAAAAAGAAACGATCTCTTGTCTCCAATGCAGTACAACCTAAGCATGCATTGAGGATTAGTAATGATAGTAGTTTTGACTTTGCCCATAATCATTAGCATGTTTTTAATTGCAAGCCACATAATGGAAGCACACCTTAGATTGTTACCTATAAACTAAACCAATTTATGACAAGAAACCTTAAGGACATGTTACTTGAACGGTTCATAAGTAGTCTTATTTATGAATTATCCTAAAAACCTTATCCTCAACACCTTATCTAGGTTGACAATTAGGTAAAGCCATCCACAACTGTTCAAACCCCTTATATCTGATGTGCCACTATTGTCATTTATTAACTCACTAACTTTTACACTGGGCTTTAACATTTATCTTAAATGCAATAGACCAAGGATCATATATAGAGGCCCTCTTCATACTAATTTTCAAACCACAATCATGTAGATCTTCCATCCTTATTAAGCTTTTGAATGTTAGACATAATATTAGCATATTGAGCAATGTCCGGGAGTATATTAGGTTGAGTATTAACTCCCAAAAGTATTGTTCTCCTAATTGTTGTTTGTGAATCTACTAAACCCATAATTTTTCCTTAATTGGTAATAACTTTCAAATCCTTTTAACCAAAAGGATTTTACTAGATACTTGAATGGATTGAATGTCAAAACCCCCTTATTCCTTTGGTCTATAAACTTCAGTTAAGATAAGTTAGCCCTAGAGGATTTTTAAGTATCTCCATTCCATAGGAAGTTCCACCACATCTCTTCAATATCTTTAGCCATTTTCCTAGGCAATACGATATGGGATATCCAATGATCGTACAAATTGCTCAATATTGATTTAACTAGTTA
The DNA here is from genome assembly GCA_027568935.1 of Erythroxylum urbanii. Taxonomy (NCBI): domain Eukaryota; kingdom Viridiplantae; phylum Streptophyta; class Magnoliopsida; order Malpighiales; family Erythroxylaceae; genus Erythroxylum; species Erythroxylum urbanii. The sequence goes on from JAOQML010000005.1 coordinate 31,653,839, forward strand.
GAGTTTGTCTTTATAAGTTAAGCTTTTACTGCATTTGTTGATTCTTCTTTCAACTTACTTAAAAAATGGCTTGCAATACTTATAGGAAGGCTTCATGGTAGTAATTGGACCCTTAGGTTTATGAAAGGGGGGTAAGTTATCATCATACTTGTGAGTAAGGTAAGATCATTTTTAATGAGATATGCATCTTTGGAGAACATTAGGAAGCTGTTATAATAGTTGACCTTAGTTCCTAATAGCTTACTAAATTGTTTGATAGATTTGAGAAGGGTAGGGACTAAGCATTGATCAGCTTTGTAGAACATTAACAAATCATCTATAAATTCTAGGTTAAATAACTTTATATTATTGCACTTTTTGAGATATTTGAAGGAGAAGTTATTCTTAATATTAGAGGTAGTTAGTCTAAGGAGTACTTTTATACACATTAAGAATAGATAAGGTGAGAGTGGATCCCTTTGTTTTACCCCTATTTTACTATAAAACCATCGAGTGTGCTTGCCATTTACAAGGAAATAGAAGGATATTATAGTTAAAACGTTGCTTGATCCAATTAATGAATTTCATAAGCACTCTAAAAACTTCTAGAGAGTGAAGCAGGAATTTTCAGCTAATTGAGTCAAGTGCTTTCTTGAAATCAATTTTTAATGGACATTGCTTACCAATTCTCTTCTTCATATACACTTTGAACAAATCATGTGCAATCAGTATATTGTATCAAATATTCCTACCTTGTATGTAACCTAATTGTGTTTTACTAACGAAAGATCCCAAATTTGGTTTTAATCTTAACATCAGTATTTTGGAGACTAGTTTGTATAATATATCATGATATGATATTGGCTTGAAATCTCTCATAATACTTGAGTTAAAGATCTTAGGTAGGAAACATATAAAGTTTGGTTTATTTTCTTTAAATTTGATCCATTATTGAAAAATTCCAACTCCGCACTATGCACTTGATGCTTAATCCATTGCTAATATTATTTTTAAAAATGTGCATGCATCCCATCAGGACATAGGTCTTTGTTGGGGTTGAATTCCTTAAGAGCGTCTTCTACATCACTTAACACAAATGGTCTCACCATACCTTCTTCTTCCTTAGGGATAATTATAAGTCTTATGAAGGAGTTCAAAGCTTATAGTAAGGATTCATACTCAACTTTAGATCCTAAAGAGGAATTAAAGAAGTTAATGATTTTCTCTTTGGTTTTTTGTTGTCCCCATATCCTTACCCCCTCTTATTAGTAAGACACTAGATTCTATTGGAGTTTCTTCTTAAAAAAGCTGCTTTAAAAAAGAAGTTTGTGCAATTATCCCATCTTGTAACCACAAAACTATAGAATTTCAATTTATAATAAGGTAGTTTACCTCTAGAGCTTTGATATACTTCTCTTAGGATATTTTTTCCTCAATTCTCAACCTTTTATTTGCTGGATCTCTATATAGATTGGTCTAGGTTGCATCGAGGATCCTTTTTATTTCCTGAAAATCCAGTATATTACTGCTAGCGATATACATCTGTAATTCCTTGATTTGTTCCTTGATGATTTTGAACTTTTTGACATATTTGAATTTTTCAAAGCCTTCTATCTTAAAATTCATCCCTTGTTTAATAACACCCTAGAAACCTTGGTGCTTAGTTAAGAAATTGAATAACCTGAAACGGGAAATTCATACTAAAGTGTTAACAAGGCTATGTAACATTATTTGCGAATGATCAGAGATTAGTAGACAGTTAATTATAACCTTACTATCCTAAAATACCATCATCCACTTGTGATTAACCAATACGCTATCTAATTTTCTTCTTAAAAACCAATGTCATTATTATTTATTGGATAAAGTGAAATGGTTCCCTTCATAGGCTAGATCTGTAACCTGTAATTGCTTTACACATGTTTAAAATATTTACAAGGGGCTTTAAATTCCAAACCCCTTTCAAATTTAGAGTTTTATAAGATACAAATAAAATCCTATATGATCAATTACGGATCATTTAAACTTAAAGAGACATCACATAAATCTTGTCATAGTGAGTTCCTTGGCAAACTAAGGTTAGCAATATAAATAACACTTAAGCATAAATTCTGACTAGCTAGCCTGAGTATCATTCAAATATGAATAGCTTGTACATTAGATCTATGAGAACTAACCTTAAGAATATCATGTTTATAAGAAACTATTATTATGCCATTATAGAGCTCCATGGTTGGTTAGAATAATCCAATTACCTAGTATGAATAGTAAATTCTTGCGTTTTTTCTATTTGATCTTAGTTTCCAAAAGGTCAAATATGATTGGCTTTGTTGCTTTGAGATATTCATCAAGAACTTACTTCTTTCTGAGGTTACTTAAGCCCCTTACTTTTTGCTAAGATTGACATTAGGTAAGGGTTGAAGCCTTGCTTCTTTTTATTTTCTTTCTTCATGATCTTCTTAGTATAGGGGTGAAGCTACTAATGCCATTCCATTTGTTCCTTCATTTAAAGCTTTCCTATTTGATTCAAATTTTGCTTTATCTTTTCCTGAGGAATTTTCCAGGCTCATATTCTCATTTATGTCTCCATTGGTTGTGTTGATTTACTTCAGATAAGTCCATGCCACCATTTTGTACTTCTATTATAATAGCCTAGCTATAGTTTATAGATTCAAGGTTAACCACCTCAACCTCATTAACATCATCACTTTTGGGATTGTTGTCTAAATTTTGCATTTCTAATTGCTCAGCTACATTTTCTTTTTGTAAGGCCTCACTCGATTTATTATCTAAGTTCTTGACCTTACTCCTTCCTTTCTCTATTAACTCTTTTTGATCCCCTTTTTAAAATATCATTCATGTTGGTCTCCATTCAGGTTTAATTAAGGTTGTGGCCCTCACTAGTATGTGATAGAAATTGAAGTTTATATTAAGTTCCCATAAGCATCCAATCTTTTGAGCTTAAGCACATCAGGTACAGTTTTGTTAATTTTAGCCTTCACACATATCCTTGCATAACTAATAAATCCCATGGAAGCTGTGTCTTAAACCATGAATAATGGTTTCCTAATTAAACTAGTGAAATAACTTAATTATATTGTGCTCTAATATTCTAAAGAAATATTGTGAAAATAAGCCTATATTGGAATAGTTTTAAACTTGCTCCTATCAAGCTCCATTCTTAACTTCTAGCTTTGTTAGAATAATAGGCTTTCCATTCCAATGCCAAGGAGTAAGCTTCAGCATTCCAACTGCATTTACCTTCGAGGTAAAGGAGAACAAGAAAAGATCCTCTTGGCTAATAGGAACTCTTTTTAGACCAAACTCAGATAATTTCCTATCAGGCCAAGCTCTCATAAATGGTAATGGGAGTCTCTTTTTCAAAAAAAAAATTGTCAAACAAGGAGCTCATCCATCTTGATGAAACTTATTTTAGCACCTTAATAAGGGGAAGAGATTATATTTTGGTCTTTTTAAAAAACATACGATATATAAGGTAGCTTTGAATTTGAGGATTTGTCACCATCAACCTAAGAGCATGTTTACTCCCTTGAATAGACGAGGAGGGGATTAAACTCCTAGGAAATGAGGTTGCATCAATTGCTAGGTTAGACTTATTAGTAAATGTGTGAGATGGCACAACATAACTTGGGGAGGGATAAATCGGGTTTCTTTAGGCAAACTTAGGGCAACAATATAAGGATAGGATTGTCTTTCCTTATAATTTGTCTATGCAATGTCTAAGTTTGAAAAGGAAATTGGTAACAAAAAGGAAGTAAAGGTTAAAAGAAGGAACATTTTTTATTTCATTTTTAAAATGGTACGTTAAAAAGTAAGAAATAAAAAGAACTAGACCAATTAAAAAAATACCCTTATGAGAGAAAGGCAGTAATAGAAAAGAATCAATTGGGTCGAGGAAGGAGGATGAGTAAGGAATCAATGCTAAGACAACTCGAGAAGACAAGGAAGAAGATTAAATTAGAAGTCGGAGGTACAAGAGTATAGAGTCTAAGAAAGGTTAATCCCACTTCCATGGTTATGACCTAAATAAGAAGAATTTAATCAAGGCAACTTAAGAATTCATCAAAATTTAAGAAGAATATTTACATTACATAAGAAGACATTACATAAGAAGACACTAAAGGCTGATATCAAACTTAAATAGGATAATTTAGTGAAATAAGTTCATAGGTTCATTTTATTGTTATCATTAAACATCATTTAGATTTTAGATTATAAATTTTGATAGGAATATGTGATCAAGATTATCAAATGAAAATATAGGAGAGATGTATATAAATTTTAAGGAAATATATGAAAATAACATCAACTACCTAGACTTTTACCATTTGCTAGCTGGTTTTAGCATTACTTTCCATATATTGGTGTTTCAACTAGCCAGACAAATTGGTAGGCTAGCTAAATATAATATTTTAAATTTTAAAAACATTTAATAGTTGAAAATTTTAATTTTTAAAGTATAAGTTTCTAAAATTATGAAGGAGAGAAGAAAGGCAACGAGAAGGGCTATTTTGGAAGAGAATATAAGAATTCAAAGGATTTCTTTTGAATTATTACATATTTTGAGAAGTGCTTAGGCAAATTTTCACCCTAGAAATAGAGTTTTAGGTTACATTTTAATCTACTTTCTAATTTACAAGTATACAAAGTCAACCATAGATAACTTACTAAAATTAGATTGATTCTAAAGTATTGAATAGATAAAGAACCAATCGCTAAATATATTAATCCTAGACAAATTAACATAATCTATTGAGCTTCATCTACATCACTTGACACAAATGGTTTCACCATACCTTTTGCATACTTGGGGATAATTATAGGTCTTATAAAGGAGTTCAAATCTTGTATTAAGGATTCACACTCAACTTTAGATCCTAAAGAGGAATTAAAGAAGTTAATTATTTTCTCTTTGGCTTTTTGTTGTCCCCATATCCTCACTCCCTCTTATTAGTAAAACACTAGATTCTATTGGAGTTTCTTTTTAAAATAACTACTTTGAAAAAGAAGTTTTTGCAATTGTCCCCTTTATGTATCCACAAAACTATATACTTTTAATTTATAATTAGGTAGTTTACCTCTAGAGCTTTGATATAGTTATCGTTTTGATATAGTTCTCATACGATATTTTTTCCTTAATTATCAACCTTTTATTTCTTGGATCCCTATATAGACTGACATCTAGTATATTACTTTAGATATACATGTGCAATTCTTGATATTTTCCTTGATGATTTTGAACTTTTTCACATATTTGAATTTTCCAAAGCCTTCTATCTTAACATTCATTCCTTGTTCAATAACCCCTTAGAAACCTTGGTGTTTAGTTAAGAAATTGAATAATCTGAAGGGGGAAATTTACACTAGAGTGCTGATAAGGATGTGTAACTCTATTTAAGAATGATCAGAGATTAGTGAATAGTTAAATATAACCTTACTGTCCTGAAATTCACTTATGCTTAACCAATACCTTATTTAATTTCCTTCTTAAAAACCAATGTCATTATTATTTGTTGGACTAAGTGAAATGATTCCCTTCATAGGCTAGACCTGTAACCTCTAATTGTTTTACACATGTTTAAAATATTTACAAGAGGCTCTAAATTCCATAACCCTTTTAGATTTAGAGTTTTATAAGGTGTAATTAAAATCCCCTATGATCAATTATGAAGCATTTAAACTTAAAGAGACATTACATAAATCCTACCTTAATGAGTTCCTTTGTAAACCAAGGTTAGCAAAATAAATAACACTTAAGTATAAATTCTGGCTTGTTAGCTTGAGTGTCATTCAAATGTTAATAGCTTACTAAAATTGGATTGATTCCAAAGTATTGACTAGATAGAGAACTAATCAAAAAATATATTAGTCTTATAAAAATTAAATAAAGAGAAGAATTGATTAAAGTGAATATACTTATTAAACTAAAGAAAATAAAGCAAATAAAGTATGAAGAAAGATTAATAAAAAATATTAGGGAGTCAGGGTTCACTTATAGGGAATTCCAATCATTATACACTATTGATTTTCTATGTTTAAACAATAGTTAACCTACAATATCAATGCCCTCTTTCAAGGCACATAAGTTTATCTAATCAGGTAACTACCACTTGTTGATGCATGTTGATGCATAATCAACCTCATCAAACTTATTAAGTATAGTTATTATATAGAGTCATCACTAAGGTCTAGGATACCATTTTTCTTTAACACCATACTACTTTTTCTTCTAATGTATAGATTTTACTTCACATGTCAATCCTTCATACAATCCATAAGATTAAATCTATGGTGGCAAATCACAAATCCAAAATTAATATTAAAAACAATAAATTTTAACAATAATCAAGTCATATATAAATAATTGAATATTCTTTACAAGCTACATCTTTAATCCTAATTATTGTAGTCACTAAAAATAATGAAAATAAAACAAAACCAAATATTTTGAATATAGAAAAATAAAAGGAAACAAGTAGAGAAGATGTCATAAGCTCCTTTAGTCCTTGCTCCAAATCTTCTTTGACACTAAAGGAGAACAAAACTATGGAAAGAAAATACAAAGTCCTTAAAAAGACGTAAAGAAGACACCTAAGTTACCTCTAATATAAGTATTTATAACTATATTTAAAAAATAGAGTTCTAGATGACTTGAACTTGAGAATCATAATCTTTATAAATTAATTTAGAGAACCAATGTTAGAGCAATACCAACACCAACATTAGTCTTATTCTGGGACTTGTAATCTTTGTGAGTAAAAGTATAACTGATTCCTGACATCAAGTTGTAATCAAAATTGATTTTGTAACATTTTTCTTTGTAAATTTAAAATAAATTTGACATTGATCTGCGATCAACTTTGATGTTAGTCTTGTTCTATTTCTTATCTTCTCAAACCTTCACAAAAGACAGGCACTTGTTATCTTAATAAGTTCACCTATTATGCTTTACTCCACCAACTTCTTTATTTCTAACATTTTTGAGTTCGAATTAGTTCTCAAAGTCTCTTACAAAATTGTTTCTCATCTTCTTATCTTCCAAATGGCCATAAAATGTCATAGATAGGGTACTATGGAGAAAGTTTTACTAAATATCATGTATCTCCTCAAATTCATCACTTACAGGACAATTAACTAAATATAGAAAACATAACTAAACCCATATAAAATACATTATAAAGGTTCTAAATACCAAGTAAATTAATCTTCAATAATATGTAAAATATAAACCTACTAAAGTTTCCCACAGTTAACTTATTGTTTGTTCTTAAGCAACTAAACTCTAACTATTAAACTAAAATAAGAATGATTTCAGTCTCACAGGTGTACAATGATATTTAGTAGATGCTATAAGCCTTTAAACACCTACTGGAGGAGTTATCGTCTCATGAGGGTTTACTTAAATGCTACAAATAGGAATTGATCTATATTCATTATTTAGCTTCATAATTAACAACATAAGATATACAAATTCAAGTCTCAACAAATTTGTAAAATTTAAATATATAATATTTCATAAAGAAATCAATGCAAATAAGATAAACACCATTTCACCTCCTTTATCAAGTTCAAATACTTAAGTTTGATATGTCCTTATAAGGTATCACTTATTCATATAAGTGTTTAAATTTGGGTGAGATGCTCTCATTATCTTCTATTGAAAGTTACCATAAGCTTAAATTCCGTCTAATCTCCACTACTAAAATATATATGCACAAGCAAAAATTAAAAGAACTTTAATAGGGATGTAATGAGGCCAAATGATTAAATAGGCTAAAAAAGAAAAGGGTATAAGGGAAATAAAAATATTCACAACTAGTATAGTAATAAATAAATAGGCTAACAAAGAAAAGGGTATAAGGGAAGAAATATTCACAACTAGTAAAGTAATAAAAAATAAATCACTGTTATACCACTAACTCCTCGTATTCTTGCACTTACTCTTTTCCTTCATACTTTTCAATTATAAGAATCCATGCCAACTAATCTTTTTTCCATCTTTTCCTTTTTCTAAACTTTTTGAATTGACATAATATTCCTCTCTTACATTGCCACTTTCATATATTTTACCATTTCCCCCACACTTATTTCCTTTTATCCCTATTCCTAAAAATATCAAAACACAAGTAAAAGCTCCCAAAATAATAAATAGAGAAGTACTTTTTTTCGAGGAATAAGATTCTTTAGAAAAAGGTTAAGAATAAAAAATTAAATTTAATGCAAGGTTCAAAAGGTTCACGGATGGATTAATGCATAAAAGTTAGGCAATTTAGTTTAAATACAAATCCTGAGTGGCTTTGTCATCATAATACTTGCATAAATCTTAATGCAATATCAAAAAGATAAAATTTAATTGCTAAAAATTCAAAATCAAAGAAGGCATTCATATAGGAAAGAAAAATTTTACATAAAGGATCATATTTCTTATATGATCACTCATGACAAACCAAATCTTAATTACTTGATGTAGCATGTCGTAACACTACTCAAAATAATTAGACCTACAACTATAAAAATGGTAAGTCTAGGTCGATCCCACAGAAAATGATCGGTTATGAAATCAATCGGTGTTTAGGTTATGGGGGGTTTTGGTTTACATTAAAATAAAATAAAATGAAACTAAACTAACATAAACAAATTAAAGAAAACATTCAACGATGATGAAAATGATGAATTCGTTAAGGACTCAGTCATCGGTTCAATCTCTACCTACACCCAGTTAAACATACTTCATTGATTTGTTACTCTCTTACCCTCCTAGCAACTATTGATTGTAGTTTAGAGATAAACTCTATTAACCTTGGTTTTCCCTTGGGTCGTCTTTAATTAAGAGACGCTCGTTAATTAAACCTAGCTATCAAATAACCTAGGATACTATCTCTAGATATATTTAGACAGTCGCATTACCAATTAGGAAAACAGATTAATTAAGGCAACAACCATACAAGCTCGGGTCATTTAACCTAGGTTATGTTATTCCTAATGATTTGACACCAATTGGAAACATAACAATTCTAATGGTCCAAAACCATTAGTTGCTACAAATGGATCTCAACATAGCAATTACGGATTGTATTAAAGATTCTAGTAATAGGTTCATAATAAAACAATCCAATGAATGCATTAAAATCATCTTAACACAATACCCAAACAATAAATATAGGATTAAAAAATCAATCCTTAAAGAGAGTAAGAATAACAAACACAATGAAGGGTATGCTTAACTGGGTTCTTTGACGTCGATGTCACCTCCGAACTAGCATCAGGAAGCTCAGTCCTCCATCTTCTCTGTAGGTCTCCAACGGTATCTACTCTTCATTCTTCTCCTGAAAGAGTGTTTTCTATAAAACAAAAACATCCACTTTTCATCCTTTAAGCCTTCACACATTATTTGGTTTTATACCAAAATTTAGGCTTAAAATGGGTGAGTTGGCATATGTCTCACAATGGTGCAAAACTTCTCACAGGTGTGAGAAGTGTCTCACGGCTGTGAGACACCTTGCATGAGCGTGAGAGGTGTCTCACGCCCATGTGAGCCATGAGTCACTTCCTACATTCTTCTTTTAATGTGTTCAATATATAATCATCATCTTCAGGCATTTTCTTGTCTTCTCTTACTCTAATCTGTCTCATTCTTACTCTATGAAGACAATTGATTGTGAATCTCTGGGAAATAACTCAAATATTGTGTTTTTGACTCACTTTATCTCTCTCGCTTCTGAATTGTACCTAAAATCATATATGAACTAAAGTGAGTATCTTAAGCATTTTTATATCATTAATCACTAAGTGTTAGTCAATTAAGCACATATCATTGCTTAACAAATTTAGTTCTCTAGTATTCACAAAGTTAAAATTTTCATGAAAAATACTTAATCATATTATACATCTAATTTTTTTCAATCAATCTTAATATATAATATGCATAAACTCATGTCATCACCATAAAGCTATTAATAAACTTTAATATATACTTATTACATTATATTTATAGCATGATTTTTACGGCATTTATCTTTTACTTTGAGGATATTTATATGAATTGGCACTTAATTTACCTTTTATTTCTGTTGCTTTACTTTAGTTCTCCATGATAAAGATGTGAATTTGGGCAATTTAGAGTCAAGTTGTAGGAGTTTTTTAGTGATTTTAAAGGAACACAGTTTAAACATGACCTCGTGTTTAGTAACACGACACCTACATAACATTATGATCAACTTGTGTAGTAAAAGTGTACATTTTTCTTCTTGACAACTTGGCATATAAAGAAAGCCAAAATAAGCACAAACTTATGTCCTCCCTATGTTAGAAATGGGTGCTCTCAACTTCTTTATTAGATTGGGTACATAAAGGACACGACATAGCCATGGGTCCATACTCTTTAACATAACACCTACATGGTACTATGTGTATGATCATGTTACAGTGGAGGAGTCTGAAACATGAAACATAATAGGGACAAACCTAATACGAGGTTAACATAAGACCTTATTACTGACTTCTTTGATGTTGAAGTTCATATAAATTACAATTTTTAGTAGTGCGAAAGGAACATCAATCAACATGGATCATTGTTGGTCCCATGTTTGACATAAAAATTTTATAGAATAAATAGAAGAAAAAGAGAAGAGAAGAAGGAGAGACATCTAGGAGCACTAGAAGTCAATCCCAAGGCTATCAAGAGCACATCAAGGAGAAGCAATCATAGAGGAAAGCAAGATTCCATCAAGATCATTCAAGAAGAAATAAGATTCAAGAACCATAACCTCATTCTTATTTCTTTTTCTTTACTATTCTTTGTATTTTTTTATTTTTATTGTAAACTAGCTTGGATATAGATTTAGATATGATGAACCTGATAATTTATATTTTTATTTGATTTCTTTGATTTTAATGAAAGATTCTAGCTTTCTCAAGAATCGTTCATATTTATATATTGTTTAGAATTGAAGGAATGAGATTTTAAGATTTAATATTCAAATCAATACAATGAAACCGAAAGATGATATATATGAATAGATCATAATATGAATAAGGAGGGTTATATAGATTGGTAAAGATATAACTATATGATCTTTCTAAGTTAGACTAAAACCTAACATAGGAATTCATAAAATGAAATAATGCTTTCTTAGCTTGTGTTGATTAGGAAGCAACTTTGGTCAATCAACTTAAAGAGAGGGACTATATTGCTCCAGAGAGAATATAGTTGTAACTTAGGAATTTCTATTGGTTTAAGCAATTAGGATTAATCATTGAATCAAGATAAAATTCAAGCATGGTAAATTTATAAGGAGATTTTACATCTAAGTCTTATCTATTTACTAATTGCTTATTATTATCTATTAGATGGTTAGTTAACTTTTTTTTACTATTTAGTTTAGTTGATTTTACTTTTTCAAATTAATCACTCATCTATTTATATTAGACAATAGAAAGAGGTAATTGTAGTAATCACAGTCCTTATGGGGTCAACATTTGACTCACTTAAAATATTTTATAGGAAAAGGAAGGTGCTTTTACCTTAATGATCTTCTTTAGGATTATTTTTATGCTTTGTTTCATGTATATGACATCAAGCTTCTAAAATCACTCCTTAAAAACAAACTAAACATATAAAAATCAAGAAATTTTTGAAAAGAAATTTCAATCAAATTAATCAATCTAAACCACCCCCAAATTTTGAGCAATATTGTCCTTAATATTATACATTAAGAGTAAAAAAATAAAAAAATTAGAAGACTACCTCAAAACCTATACAATTAAAAAGGAAATTCTTATCCTAAAGTACTCAGACAAACTCAAATTCTACTTAATATTAAAAATAAAACTGTGGAGTGAAAAAATAATACAACCAATATGCATTAAATTTATAATATTTTCAAGTTAATAAATTAACAATAAGAAAAATAGAATTTAAAAAATAATAAAATAAAAAACAAAACATCATAAACAAAATTACATGTATGCATTTATTTTCCAAAAAAAATATAAGTAAGTATGAGATGGAGGAGAGACCCAAGGTCACTAAGGTGGTGACAGTGGTGAAACTGTTTGAGATAGGTCATTACAAAATGTAGCTTGGTTTTATAGTTATCATTTGTCCCTCAAGTCTCTTAATGGATGACACTGACCTATTAACTTTTTCCTATGTTGCCTCTTTGACCTTTAGCATCTTTCTTATTATAATTCCTCTTCACCTCTTAGCCCATGTTATTTGAGTATCCTCTATCAAGTCTATATGAATTAAACCAGCTCTTATTCTCATAAGTATACCAAAATAGCCTCATTCAACCATCATTAATATAATCGACCTCCTTAATTTTCACAACTCTAGAATTAGAGAGGTCTACCTTATGTTTACTAGTAACTAACTAATTAGCTATAAGAATACAAAGTTCTTGTTCGGTGAAGTATGTTAAATCATGTTTCAAATGGAATATAGCATCAGAGATGGCAATTAGACTAGTGGGTCTTGCCTAAATCATTAAAGATTAAATCTGTAAGGTATAATTTAATGGTACAAATTTTGTTTAATCTATTGGATTGAGGTTAGCCATAAGGCTTAAGATGTAAGCCATTAATTATAGTTGGATGACTGGTTCCTCACACAAAAAATGCATCTTCCCTCTAAAGTATGTTATTGTAATAGCTCATTTTCCATACTAAGGGTTAAGACCCTAGACCACTGTAAATGAGAAATAGCATTGAGAAATTATGAGGTGCATTGCATTCACATGCATATCATTAGCATACACACATGAATTATGATATTGTACATGTTACAAAGATCATATATGCACTCAATTGAAATATTCCAGGGTATAAAACGTTGAAAATGGTTATGATGTGAATTGTGAATTGTTATGTCTTAAATTTTAATTTGGTGAATTATAATTAGTAATTTGAATTTATTTGTTAAAATTAGGAGATTGATGAATTAATATGTATTTTTGGACTAGGAAAAATGCCAAGCGGCAAAACACAAATTGACACCAGGTAATAGAAATAAATGACATGTGGCATTACGATTAAGTGACAAATGGCTTAGATAATTGGGTGACAAATGGCTTAGAGATTGAGAGACAAATGAACTAGTTATTAAAAGACAATTGGAACCATGAGTATAAGACATGTGCCAAGTGACAAGTGTCACAATACTTGCCACACACCTATACTCACGATACATTCACATTAAAGACCATCTTTGTCTTTCATTTTTGCTACAAGTTCTTTTCTTCTTCTTCTTTCTTCTCTCATCTCACGACACACTCACCCAACCCACACTACCTTGAGTCTTGCCAAAGTCCTTCACCTTACACTCCAAAGATTTCGTTGTTTTCTTCTTGTTAATGAAAAACCCAACCTTTTCCTCCTTAAAATGGTGATGATCATGTAAGCTTGGAGAAGCTAGGTTACTTAAGGATTTGAGGAGTTTTTTAGCTAAACAAGTATAATAATGTTCTTCATAGCTTGTTTTAATAGAAACATTTATGATGATTGTTTAGAGATGGATTGATGGTGATGTGTGCTAGAAATTTGATGAATAAATGAATACACTTGTGTTTTGTTTTTATGTAAATGATAAATAATAGTTTATGAGTTGTATTATGATGATTTTGAGTTAGAATTGAGGTGAATTTGATGAGGAATTGAAGCATAAATGATGAACTATGCATAAGATGTTTTGAGTTTTGTAAGAAAGGTTTAAAATCTAAAAAAATTGAAGGAGATGGATGAAGAAATTTTCGGATAAGATATCCCACAATTGTGGAAAGGCCTCCATAATCGTGGGAAATGCATTGAAAGTGAAATGTCATCTTTGAGTGATTATTGAACCAACTAAGGATAAGTTACTTTAATTTGGTGCATTTAGACTTGATTGAGGCTTGAAATGAACCTAGTTTGATGCTTAATTAATTGGTTAAAGTGTTTGATATGTTTAGGTTGTTAATTGAGGTTATAACTTAAGTAATGGATTGTTGATGTCAATGTGTTTAAAATCTGGAAATATATGAATGATATAGGAATGAAGGTGTTCTTAGGAATGCAATTGTGGTCGAAAGGAATAAGGTGTATTAGGTATGAATGAATGAAAATTTGTATAATGTGTGATTATAAAATGCTATAAAAGGATTAGTGAATATATGATTGATGAACTTAGAATAATCAAGTTTCTTTAAGGTATAAGCCTAAGTGCAAACTAGACATATACAAATTATAATGTTTGAATGATCAAGAACTAGACATATACAATTATAATGTTTGAATGATCATGACTTGTGATTAAGGATACATACCTCGGGAAAGTAATGCATTAAACATGAAATACATATATTTGTGCATGATTACATATTTACATGATTGAGCAACTTAGTAATATGTAAAAAATGTGTGTATTGCATGATTTATATGCTCAAGTTGAACGCTAGCATCCAGACATTGCCAGTTCGTCAAGGAAATAACTAATCTGGAGCTTACTATGAGTCAACCTAGATGTTTTCTCACTAGGATTGAATTGTTTCTGCTTAAATTTGAGCTATTGAACTATTATGTGTATGATTGAGGTAATTCTGGATACTTATGGTCCGAGGAGTTTGATAATTGAGATTATATTGGGAGTGTTTCCTAATTAAATGTGAATTGAAAAAAATATGTTTACTCAACGAAATATTGAATGCTAAACTTAGATCTAATGAAAATGCGAAAATGAATATGTGTAATGAATGAAAGTTATTGTTTGCATATAATGAAAATTGATGCATTCCATCACATATTGATGAATGATCAAATAAAGGAGTTGTGACCGAAGTGATCAGTGAAAAAGAGCTTAAAGCTTATAATGTGTACAAAGAGCCACAGGCTCAGTTATTAACAAGCACGATATCCACAAAGGATACAGGACAGTTTACAAAATAAGTCAGATATCCACAACAAATATGAGACAGTAAAAAGGCGCTCGGTCATAACAAATAAAAATGAAAGTGGATTCATATGTGCATTTACATATATAACTTGATATGTATTCTATAAATGCTTGAAATGAATTATTTGGATTGTTCTGAAATGGAAATGCGAAATAATGTATACAAATTGTATTTGTTGAAACATGATGAAATGTGAAGTGATAATCCAATATTTGATGATATGATTTGTCTGTGAATTGAATTATAAATTATCTTTGTGTTTTGATATGAGTGAACACATCGAGGATGGTTCACTTACTGAGTTTGCAAAACTCATCAAAATTGCAAATGTTGATTTTTATGTACGAACTTAGCTCCTAAGGCAAACTAGTAAAAGGCTAGTTTTGTCAATTTTGGGAATCAAGAATGGCTCAAAAGTTTGGTTAGTTGATACTGAGGAATTTAGTCAGAATATTTCTATTTAGTTCCCCATTCCTTGTAAAACATGATGTAAAGAGTAGTAAACTCTCGTATGTCTTTGATACTATATATATGTATTATGTAGTGAAATGCTACAGTGTAAATATATTTATGAATGAAATGAGGACTTGATCTTTTGATTATTTATGTTTTGTATGATGCCATATAAGTGAATGTGATTGCTCTAATATGCCACTTTCATAAGGTACGTTTTTTGAATGTCCTCTGGATGTTCAGACATATGCTCCATGATAGTGGTGTGTTACATTATGCCCCATCTGAACCTATATAAAGCATCCCTTTGATTCCACTCATAATGCCTTAATGACCATCTATTATGAAAGCTCAATCCCTCCCCTTTTATAATGGCCTAAGGTTCTCCTTAATAGACTCCTAAAAAATGATAATGCAATAACCCCAAACATAAAAGGAAAGGGCCAATGGTTTTAGTTTGGCTTATTCCTTAATATTGGTGTAGAATTCATTCACCACCTTTAAGTAGTAGTTGCCTTATAAAATTAACAAATGATCCCATTGTATACTCCTAAGCATGTTTTGGATCTTGAAGACTTGATCAATGTAATATCCTGTTTCCCATACTAAGGGTTAGGACATAGGATCCTAGATTAATGTACTCGAGAAATAGCATAGAGAATACGTGAGGTATATTGCATTCACATGCATACCATAAGCATACACACGTGAATACTGATTGTACACATTGCAAATACTGTATATGCACTGATTTGACATTTTATAGGGTATGAGTGATTTAAAATGGTTATGATGTGAATTGTGAATTTTTATGTCTTGAAATTTGGTTAATGGATTATAATTGGTGATTTAGGAATTATTTGTTAAAATTGGGCAATTTATGAAATTATGTGTATTTTTGGACTAGGCAAAATGCCAAGTGGCAAGACAAATTAATAATGGCAATAAAAATAGGTGACAAATGGTAGTATAAATAAATGATACATCGCATTAGGATTTATTGACAAGTGACTTAGACAATTGGGTGATAAATGGCATGGAGATTGAGAGACAATGGACTAGATATTAAGTGACATTAGTAGCCTAAGTAAATATACAAGTAGTATGATTATTTAAGTGGTAAGTGTCATGACAAGTATCATAACACTCATCAAGCATAAAAGCCAGGATATTTTCATCTTAGCAAGACCATCTTCATTTGTCTTTCACTCTTGTTACATGCCCTCATCTTCTTCTTTTCTTCTCTCCATTCACGACATTCATAACCCTACTCTTAACGTTAAGCCTTGCTATAACCTTGCACTTTGCTACTCAAATATCTCGTTATCTTCTTCTAGTTACTAAAAGACCCAATCTATTTCTCCTTGAAAGTTGATGATCGTATGAGCTTGGAGGGGCTAGGTTAACCCACAACTTGAAGAACTTTGGAGTAAATATGCAAGTAAGATATTACTCTTCATGGCTTGTATAAATAGAAGCATTTATGATGATATTTTAGGGGTAGATTGATGTTGATGATGGTGATAATAACGTGTGCTGAAACGATGATGATGAATGTATATATTGATGTTATGTTTTTGTGTTGATGATCAGTGCTAGAAATTTTAATGAATGAATGGATATAAATATGTTTTGTTTTTAGGTGTATAAAAACATGGATCATTGGTTGTTATAGAGATGAATTAGATTGAGTTTTGAAGCTAAAGAAAAGGTTAGTGTAATGTTCTTGAAATGAGAAGAACTAGGATTTATGTATGATAATGACTGATGGTGAACATGTTCTATTTTTTGTTTAAATGATAAACCATAGTTTATGGATTGATGTATGAATGATATTGAGATGGTATTGAGGTAAAAATTATGAAGAAATGAAGTAAAAATGATAAACTATGCATAAGATGTGTTGGATATAGTATGAAGAGGTTTAAATCTGGAAAACCATTGAAGGATTGGCTGGGAATTTTTTGGATAACATAACACACGATCATGGGAATGCCTCTACAATCATGGGAAATGCAAGGAAAGAGCTTGAAATGATCTAATGGTTTAACCCATGATCGTGGGAAGGGCTATAAACGTGCATTCTTCTCTTTTAAGCGATGTTTGAACTAACTATTGATAAAATACTTTCTTATAATGCAATTAGACTTGATTAAGGCTTGAAATGAACCTAGATTGATGCTTGATTACTTGGTTAAAGGTTTGAGATGTTTAGGTTATAATTGAGGTTATAACTTAACATGGATTGTTGATATCAATGAATATGAAATATGGAAATTTAGAGTTGTTTAAAGAATGAAAGTGTTCTTAGGAATACAATTATGATTCAAAGGAGATGAGTAAGGTATACTAGGTACGAATGAATGAGATTTTGGATATTATGTGATAATATAATGCTAGAATAATGTTAGTGAATGATTGATTGTTGAAATTAGAATTGAGGTATAAACCTCAGTGCAAGCTAGACTTATACAAGTGATAATGTTTTAAGGATTAAGACTTATGATTTAAGGGTATATACTCGAGAATAATCAATTGAGCATGCATTGTACATGACACATATACATACGTGTAAGATTGAATACTTATATGATTTATCAACGTAGTAATGTGTATAAATATTTATATTTCATGATTTAGACGCTCAAGTCGAACGCCAACATCGAGACATTGTCGGTCCGTCGACGTAATAGCTATCTGGAGCTTACTGTGAGTAACCTAAATGTTTCTCACTAGGATTGATCTTATTTGCTTAAATTTAAATTATTAAATTGATATTTAAGTGAATGTGATAATTCCAGACATTAATGGTCTGAGGAGTTTGATAATTGAGTTTGCATTGGAAGTGATCATAATTAAATGTGAATTGGGAAAAATAAGTGTACTCAACAAAAATGTTGAAAGCTGGACTTAGATCCAATGAAAATGTGAAAGTGATTATACATGATGAATGAAAGTGATTGATTGCATATAATGTGTATTGATGCATCTCATTACATTGAAATGGATGATCAAATAAAGGAAGTTGTGACCAAAGTGGCTAGTGAAAAAAGAGCTTAAAGCTCAGAATGTGTATAAAGAGCCACAGGTCATTATTAAAATTAGCCTAATATCCACAACAGATATGGGACATTTATCAATAAGCCCAGTATCAACAACAGATACGGTGTAACACCCCAACTCCCGCCGGACCCGAACCCGATATCGACAGTGATACCCGAATTCGTGTCCCGCGAGGGTGGCGTGTCACATCACTTAACACTTCACTAAACACTTAGCAAAAGTCGGTGTGATTTTTTTTTTGAA
>JAOQML010000005.1:31685486-31707243 GCA_027568935.1 Erythroxylum urbanii
TTTATATTTATTATCAATATATTTGAGAATTTAATGAATCATACATAAAAAATAAGTTGGAAGCGAAAAATACTTTAACCAACTTGGATTTGATTATAAAGTTTGAGAAACTTTATGATTAAATATAAAATACTTAAAAAATAAGAATCAATATGAGATATTAGATCTTACTTAGTAATTAGAATTAATTTTAGTTATAATAAAATTTTAATTAAAATTATAATTTAATTTCAATTAAAATACCAAGATTTCTAAAAATTATTATAAATAGGTTTAGAATTTAAAGAAGGTAGAACTCTTTGCCTAACATTTTCTCCAAATAGTTGCAAAATTTTCTCAACATGTTATGCAGATACCATTAAAAGTCAAATACTTGTACAACTATAATAGTTAAGATGAGTCAATTCGAGAGAATAATAAGAAAATGATCAAACTTCAAAATAAGGTGTGAAGTAAGATTCATTCATTATTATCTTTTATGTATTAATTATGTTATATGTTAAAGTGAGGATAATTTTAGAAAATTAAAACAAAATAAAATTTTTTTATTATTCTGCGGGACACAAGGTCAGATTCTGCGGTTGGGTTTGATAACGTGGCAGTAGAAGACGGTGAAAGGCGATTAAGACGTACGATGATCCGCTAGCTGAAGAAGAGAAGACAGAAAGAAAATTGAAGATCATTGTCATAACCGAAGTGTGATCTTTTGAGATCCATAGTTTCAATGTTGATAATGATTTACTCGGGTGTATAACCTGTTACACCAACTCACATGGATAGCACCGGTAGGCGCTTATTGCTGGTCTTGGAGCACTTGAATAATGGTTTGGAGAAGGTGGTCAACAGAAACTTGTAATGATGGTGGTAGAGAAGCATCGAGAGAGAGGCTGCAACAGTAACTGTTCAAGCAACAACTGGCCGTAGTGCGGCAGTGAACGGAGGTTTGGAAGTTGGGATAGTGGTGGTGAGTTTTTTTTTTATTTGGCATTCTCACATATTAAAAAAAAAAATTGCAGTACCTTGCCCATTTATAGATTTAGGATCAACGGTTTCAGTTGCGGTTAAGTGTCTATTCTAGTGTAAGGAACAACCATTTGACTTTGACATAATCAGCTCTTTTTCCATGGTGGTATGTGCATTTTCTTCTTCTTTAGGCTCTGCTTCGCCCTTAGACACAATAGTCATGATTTTTTAAAGACTTAACTTTGCCCACAAAAGTGTAGGACAGAATCTGGAGAAGGGACTTGTACCCGTTGGGTTGATCGAGCTATTTGGAGTTCTGATCTGAAATCATCAATTACATAATCTACGTATTCACGTTCTCCTATATTTTGTGGTTTAGACAACATTGGTTCCTCAATTCTTTTATATCATAATTTGCTCAATCACAATAAACCATTTTCGATGCATACTTACAGGATGAGAGGGGGATCTTTAACAAGATTTGCGGACTGAATTAGAGTTGTATCCAAGTGCCACTAGCCCATCTCTAACAATTTTATAGCAAGATTGTCTTTGTCCTTATTGATCTTATTCTTGTCAACGATGCTCGCGGTGTCAGCTTGCAAATTCCTCTTCCGGAGAATGACACGAGGCACCAAATTATGCTCACAAATGGATAATTAAATTTATTTCTTTAGCAAACACTCCAATACCAAACCAAGGGTCTTAAGTCTATAGAACATAACAAGAGTAACTAAGTCTTAGTTACGTATCCCAGATTAAACGTGAATAGGGAAAAAAATGAAGAAATGCGGAAAATATATGATTTCGATTCCATGACTTCAAATGAGCTTTCTAAAGCTGCAATGAATCTGAATCTACTGTGGCCTTTACAAGAGTCGATCCCTGAAACGTCATTAAGGGCTTTATGTAGCTTTCTTAATTAACACATCAACCTCTGAATGAGTTAGAGAATCCGTATGTTCACGATTTGCTTAAGCAGCTACAAAAAACCTTAATTTTATATATATAGCATTTATATCGACCTTCTCCATTATAGGCTCAATACAAGTTCGATCCACATTGACTGGGATCTATTTTCCTCACTAGACTTCAGTCCACTAACTCAAATTTTTTGTTGGGTTACTTTATTATCTTTCTCCGGAGTAAACTCAATTAACTTAATCGATAAATTATTAAAATCATTAAATTTTAATTAATTATTGTCCACCCTATAGGAAAATATCTAACATTCTCTCATTTGAACAATAATTAATTATAGTAGTTGTTACAAATGTAAAACTAGTTTAAAATACGGTTAAATCAATCACTGTATAGGTCGATTAAGTTTTAAAAAACCATTTAATCTAAAGATATTGAAGGTTCATCATTTTGTTCCGTAAGACGTTCGATACTGAAAATATCAAATACATGTGCCATGTGTGACAAAGATTTAATATAATCATGCATATATAATACTTCACTAATATGAATGAGAAAATGAAGTGTGACAAACTAGGATGATACCTGTATGATCTGATATGTATCATCTTTTTGTTTGTAGGTCTCAATTTCTTTGAACTTTATGCTAACTACAGTAGAGAAATTTGTTTTCTCTCACTGAATGCTAAATTTTCTCTTACTAACTGAAAGCTAAATTTTCTCTTAATGGATTCTAAACTATATTAGAGAAAACTTTTATAAAATTAAACACTTATATCTCTCTATGTCATGCAAAATCCATGGATATACATACACATTTGTATGTGTTCTGATGACATAGGCTCAAGGTCAATCTGCATTCACAATGCTTAAGATCGACACAAATTTTAAGATTTTTACTTGTATTATGACAACGTATAATATCACGTATGATTGAGGATAAATGATGATCATCTTTGTTACTAAACAACTATACTGTTATAATACATAAAAAAACATAGAAGCATATAAGGAGCAAACATAGTGATCCTGATATGTGTTGTCAAGCACATACAAATTCATATCTTATTTCTACCATTAATTAATTAACAACTTTAGAATAGGGAAAAAATAATAGTCGATCCAACAAGGAGAGTGTTGTTTATTAAAATTCAATTCGAATGCAAATGAGAGTATTACTCAAGTAAATGTTTGTAATTATAATTCCAAACAAAGTAAAATGATTTTAATTAAGCTTTCTGAAGTCGAAATGAGCACGAATCCACAATGGCCTTCACGAGAGTCGATCCTTGAGACGTCGTTAAGGCCTTTCTGTAACTTTCTTAACAAGTTAACATCTAACTGAGTTAGAATATCTGTATGTTTGCGATTTGCTTAAGCGGCTACAAAAGACCTTAACCTTATATATATATATATATATATATATATATAGCATCCATATCAAGTCTCCCCATCACAGGCTCAACATAGGTCCGATCTATACTGACTGGGGTCTATTTTTTTCACTGGACTTCAGCCCACTAACTCAGATCTTTTATTGGGCATTTTATTATCTTTATCCACATAGCTTAACCGATAATTTATTAAAACCATTAAAATGTAATTAATTACTTTCTACCCGTAGGAAAATATCTAACAAAGTCCAAGTCCATTCTCTTCAATTTACCTTTACAAATTCATACGTTTTGATGGAGGTAGGAAGAGTAAAATCACCAAAACTACTACCAAAGGAGTCCCAGTCATCGTCGAAGTCATCATTGAAGTTCTCGTTAAAGCAACAGCTAACCACTGACAGTCGTTGAAGTTCTCGTTGAAGCACTTCCAAGGGTGGTATTAAGGCAGATGAGATTCTCTAAGCCAGATCTTTTGTCACCATAAACCAATGATTTCTACTGTCACCTAAATCTTCACCATTATCCTTAATACGTGATGAGATTCTTTATGCTTTGTGTAAAGCATAAAGAATCTCATCACGTATTAAGGATAATGGTGAAGATTGTTTGTGTAAAGCATAAAGAATCTCATCACGTATTAAGGATAATGGTGAAGATTGAGGTGACAGTAGAAATCATTGGTTTATGGTTTAGAAAACGGTGGGTTGAGAAAATGGAAGTAATATAAAGGAATTGTATCTAGAACGCACTCTTGGTGGAAAAAAATAATGAAATGAATTGAATTGAATTTTTAGTATATTCTTACCCCTCTTTCAAACCCTCTACCAAGAGAGAAGTGTTAATGGGTGGTGAAGTAAAATGACAAACGAGAGAAATTTTAGGCTTTTGATAATATTTCTAGTGCTTTTGCATTGAAAATGTTCATCAATTTATATTTACTAATTGTTATTCTTGTAATAAGATATCTAAAGCTTGAATTGTATTATTTATAGTTAAGGGTGTAATAATTATTATTTTAGTTTTAGTATTCTTGCCTTAGGGAAACTACTACAAATGGCATAAGATCCTATTCAAATGTTCGCAAGGGATTAGAAAGGAAAATTTTTATATGCCTTTAGGGTCTATTTATCAAAAACACAATTTTATGTCAAATGTTAAGAAAATATTAGTATTTTGTACTTTTAAAAGTAAATCTTTTTAATTTAAATTTACCTATCTTATCTATTATAAGGCTTTATTTATAGGTTTATTATACAATTAATAACAAATAAAATTAAGATGTTCCTCATCAATATATTACGAATCTATATTGCTAAGTTGGCATATCACATCAAATGAATAAACATTCCTATAATAAAAACATAACACAAATCTAACCAAGATTGGTTTTTGAATGCAAATAGCATCATTTGTCCACGTTAATTACATTAAAATTATGATATTATAAGATTACCTATAATCCGACAATTATTCAAAAGTTTACTTTTTTTTTATACTACATCAATAGTTAGACATTAATTTTATACGTTGAATTAATATAAATCTAGGAAAAAATTCAGTACTAGAAAAAATTATTTATAAAAAGGTAAAAAAATAAATTTATCCTTCATATTTCTATTAGAATACTATTAGAATACAAATTAGATATTATCATTTTAAAGCGTTCAAAATAAATTCTAGCATTATTAAAATGTTCAAATCAAATACTCAACAGATGAGAAAGCAAATGGAGTCATTTCCTCGTCAATTTTTATCAAGTCATTAATGATACGATAGGAATATATTATTTCTAATAGACTTACAGGCCATCAGTGCCACGTGAGATACAAGTGACTTTGTAGAGACTTAATAAATTTTCAATTAGTTTTAATATGATTTTAATAATTTTAAATTAATTTTAATTAAAAATAATTAGGCTAATCTAATAAACCAAAATTCCAAATACTATCCTGCGCCTCTCTTTGAGAATGTGGTTAACATAAATTGTATTTGTTTTTAGATGACTGGGATAAGGGAGACGATGAAAAGGGTGAAGCAAATGTAGATATATAAATTCAGGGTTCAAACCTAAAATAATTTGACAATTTTATGTTTAGCAAATGTAGATAAATTCCTTAAATAATTTGACAATTTTATGTTACGAGGGTTTATTATATTAGCCTAAGCAGTTTAAATTAAAGTTAAATAAAATAATTAGAATTATTAAAGTTATATTAAAATTAACTAAAATTTTATTAATATGTTGAATCTTAGAGAGCTACTATAGAGCTCATATAAGTACAATAAAATAATATATTCCTATCATTTCATCAACGATGTGGCAAAAAATTATTTTTCTATCTATTGGGAGTTTAATTTGAAAGTTTTAAATGTTTTGAATAATTTGAAATGATAAGGTCTAACTAGTATTGTGATGTAAATGTTAAGGTAAATTGTCTAAAAAATTAATAAAATATATAAATTTGTATTTTATTTTAAACTGAACTTAGAGGTCAAGTCCATCCATTGTAATGCACATTAATACATTAAAATCAATGTGAGAAAAATGAATGAATTAAATAATAAAAATCAAAATAATTTAACCTTAATGTTTACATCACAAATGTGAACAATTATTATTCACTTGATTACTACGATCTTGATTTATAGTACTTACTAATCATCCTTGCCCCATCGCCTTAAAACTTGATCTTGATGACTCAACAAAGAAGATGCTCCTTCAACTAGAACCCTATTGCGTATGAAGAAAGAAACATGTCAGAAAAGCCATGTATCCCAAATGCATCATTTGGTTATTATGTCGTGAACAACAACCCTCACTATGTGTCCTTCGTTTAATAGTCAGTTTCTATTTTGTAGTACATGTAACCATTGTGAACGAATACTCTTTTCAACTAATAACATAATACATTTTATTGTCTATTTAGATTCTCTGTTTGTGCTTTCTTTCTTAATTCCTTCTACTGCTTCCATTATGGTTCTAATGTAATCATTGTGAGCTAACACACTAAACATGATTATGCAAAGCATTTGGTATCATGGCGGCCAAACCTTAGAGACAACATAAAAATTGCAAAAGGAACTTATAGACTTGACCTATGCCAGATTAAAGAGAATGTCAAAACCTTTTGATGGCATAAGCCTAAAATGAGAAGATCTTGTTGGAAACTTAAAATAGAGAGAATAGAAAAGAATGTAATTCTTTTCCATATGTAAACTCAAATCCATGTGCAGCCAATTTATTTAGAGAACCGGTGGTAAGTAGAACTTTGGCAATGTGGTTAAACACTTTTCTAAGATTGAAGGCTATGTCATACTAATCAAACTTAACCAAATTGATTTTCTAGTATTTAATGGGTATGAATGTACATATGTAAATAATTTTTTGTACTAGATTATACTCTCAACTATTTGAAAATGGGAATGGCTACCACTCTTTGTATGATTTGCAAGCTTAAAATTTATAGCCCTCAAATATCACAAGTTCACAGGTCGTGATTTATAGTAAGTAAAGGGTTGATCCTACGAGGAGGTTGAACTAATCTAATCCTAAAAATTTAATAAAGTGAAAATAAAAATGCAACAGAAAGTAAATACGAGAATTTGTTTCAAGAAATTAATTTGAAATTTAACACAAAAAGAAATTAAAATTGAGCAACACAAAAAGTCACAATGGAAATCAATCAAAAGAAATTACCAAGTTATTAGCAGGGGATTTTATGTTAATGGGGTGTCGGTTCTAGACTATCATAAAGTTGATTACTCTCTCTCGAGTTATAACTATTAAACCTTAAATCATAACCCTAATTGAATTATGAAAATTGCAATCTCTCAATTAATAAAAGGCCCACAACCCTAATTAGATCTTAAGTCCTCTAATAAACTACCAAGTCTCAAACGGAATCTCTCTCCGCACAATAACCAACATGACTAATCCAATCATTTTTATTAGATTCACCCTCTCAGTTTATTACCGAAATATACAAGTACCAAAATTAATCACAACATCTAATCAATAAAACACAAAAACGATTATATTAACATTAAATCAAGGTAAAATCCTAAAGGAAGAGTTAGAATATCATCAACAATCAAAAATCCATCATCATACAATCCATTTCAATCTTATACATTGAATGAACAAAAATGAAAATGGAAAGAAGGAAGAATTTGGATCGGATAATCAGGAAGGAAACAGCATCAGGAGACCCACTTATCCAAGAAGTCAACAGCGTCAGAAGACCCATTTCTTCTCCTCTTCTTCCTTTTCCTCTTCCTCTTCCTCTTCCCTCTTCTTTCTCTCTCCTTCAGGGTTTCCAAATGTGGCAGAAAAATGAAGCTCCCATTTAGGGTTACATCTTTTTCCTTTATATAGTCTTTCCAATCAAAGTAACCCTAGGATCTTTTCCGAGTCCGAAAAGTCTGAAAAGCCCTTCAAAAAATTAAAACCAAAAGCATCCCTGTGTCTATCTGCATGCAGGCCACGATCATGGTCAAGATTTTGGCCTTCTGTCATGATCGTGGCAGATTATACCATGATCGTGGCACCTCCATCATCATTTTGCACGATCATGGCCTAGCCCTGGGTTAGCTCCTGGGTCTTCTCTGAATCTTCTTTGTTTTCCACTCATTGAAATACTAGCAAACACATCAAGGCACCTCAAAAATATAAAATTGAAGTTCAAAAGCATGCTTTATAAACCATAAAACACTTAAAACATAAATATCTACTAACTAACACAATTCTAACCTAAACACGCACTAAACAATCAAATTAACAACTAAATACAAACTAACCTACCCACAAAAACACGATGTAATCTACAACTACCAGCATCCCTACACTTAAATGTTTGCTTGTCCTCAAGCAAACAAAATAACAAACAAGAACAAAAACACAAAGCATGCATATACAATAATGAGACAATGGCTTCAACTTTAGAAAACAAATTTAACTATAAACACAATCCTTTAAGTTGTTCTAACTTATTAACTTGTAAAATTCACGTCTAAGTACTTTGGACTAAATATGCAAACTAATTGAGACTTTGTCGTTAATTTTGTTCACCCCTATCACTTGTACACACACATTGATAATCCTAAGTAAGTTTTCATAAAGAGTCAAGCTACTTACAAGTTTGGTAGCTTTTTATTTGACAAACATTCTTTTTGCTGAAATTTTTTCTATGGACATGAACTTAGCCTTTTTACATAGAGGCAAAAATTTGTGATGAATGTTGATGTGGTTACTCAACTAGGTCATATTTTTATTAAATATCTTGATTGGAATGTAATTAAATCCTTTTTATATGGAGGCAAACATTTGTGATGAATGTCGATTCAGTTACTCGTCTACATCACATTCTCAACTGACTACCAAAAACTTATTTGTATGATTTGCAAGCTTACAATTTATAGCCCTCAAATACTATAAGTGAAAGGGTCGTGATTTTTAGTAAGTGAAGGGTCGATCCCACAAGGAGGTGAACTAATCTAATCCTATGTTATTTAAGGCTCGAAAATTTTAATAAAGTGAAAATAAAAATGTATCAGAAAGTAAATATGAGAATTTGGGTTCAAGAAATTAATTCGTACATTTATCACAAAAAGAGATTAAAATTGAGCAACACAAAAAATCACAATGAAAATCAATCAAGAGAAATTACTAAGTTATAAGAAGGGGGATTGTCCCTATCATTAATGTTAACTTAATTATTTATGTGTTAACGGTATGTCAGTTCTAGACTATCGCAGAGTTGATTACTCTCTTTCAAGTTATAACCATTAAACCCTAAATCGTAAACCCTAATTGAATTATGAAAATTGCAATCTTTCAATTAACAAAAGATCCACAACCTTAATTAGATCTTAAGCCCTCTAATAAACTATCGGGTCTAACAAGAGATCTCTCTGCACACAATAACTTATATGATTAATCATATGGTCTATTGGACTTTCTGACTCTCATTAACCAAATCTAATCATTTTTATCTAGTTCACCCTCTCAGTTTATTACCAAAATATGCAAATACTGCAACTAATCATAACACCTAATCGATAAAACACAAAAATAACTATGTTAACATTAAATCAAGGTAAAATCCGGAAGGAAGAGTTAGAACATCATCAACAATCCATCATTATACAATCCATTTCAATCCTATACATTGAATGAACAAAAATGAAAATGGAAAGAAGGAAGAACTTGGATCGAATAATCTAGAAGGCAGCAGCGTCGAGAGACCCATTTATTCAGGAAGTCAGTAGTGTCGGAAGACCTGCTTCTTCTCCTCTTCTTCCTCTTTCTCTTCCTCGTTTCTCTTTTTTCTCTCGCCTTTAGGTTTCCAAATGTGGTAGAAAAATGAAGCTCCCTTTAGGGTTTCATCCTTAAGCCTTTTATAGGCTTTTCCAATTAGGGTAACCCTAGGATCTTTTCCAAGTCTGAAAAGTCCGTCGAAAACTTAAAACCAAAAGCATCACCACGTCTGTTTACGGGTAGGCCACAATTATGGCCCTTAATGGCATGATCGTGGTTAAGATTTTGGCCTTTTGTCACAATTATGGTAGTTTATGCCACGACAGGGTTAGGCCACGATCGTGACAGAAGGATGAAGGAGGTGCCACGGGGTTAGCTCCTGAGTCTTCTCTGAATCTTCTTCGTTTTCCACTCATTTCTTTTAAACACTAGCAAACATATCAAGGCATCTCAAAAATATAAAATTGATGATCAAAAGCATGCTCTAACCAATAAAACACTTAAAACACAAATATCTACTAACTAACACAATTCTAACATAAACATGGACTAAATAATCAAATTAACAACTAAATACAAACTAAACTACCTATAAAAAACACGATGCAATCTACAACTATCAACTATGCATCTAGAAGATCAAGCACAAGATTGGTATCATCTTTACTTGAAGAACAAAATGAATAAATGGCTGGTAGAATGGGAGAAGTTTACAAAGACACTCAATCAATGATTTAAAAAAGATTTTTGAGGACTACTATTCCTTTTTATTTAAGCTTATATTAAATAAAGTTTGATCATTATTTGAATTGCTTATTATCTTTGGAGGATAACTTAAGTAGATTCTTGCTCAAGGTCTTTAAAGCAGAACTAGAAATGATAGTCAAGCTTTTGGACTAGATGACTCTTCAGGAAGCTTATATGGTCACCAAAAAAAGGAGTTAGTGCTAACTGCTAAATTATCTTTGCATATTAAAAAGGAGGAATTACATTAACCCATATGATGATAAGCCCCATTAATGGTTCATCCATCAACGGACCTTCTTTAGGATTTAATAGAACTAAAACCAATTAAGAGGATGGAATATTACCCACAATAATTGTCACACACCGTTAAATTCCCACTCTAAATGGGGAGGCTATTCTAGGGAACTCTAGAAGACTCCACACAATTCTACCATATTCAAGATAAGGCTGGGACCAAGTCCGTGACATAATGCACCAACCTAACAGTTTTAGGCATATAAGGCTAATATAGCATCAATATTTCTCATTAGCAATGAGATTTATGAGAAAAAAGCTAAAGGTCTCCATTTTTAGTGCGATGAGATTCATGTTAGGCTATATATATGTGAAGAAGCACCTTCACTTATATATAGTAGAAGGTGATGAAGATTTATTGATAAAGGAAGATGAGACAATAAATGAGGAAGTATTGAGCACAATTTCCCTCATGTTTCTCTACAATTTATAGTTAAGATTTAATGACATTAAGAGTTTAAAAAATAAAAATTAATAGTTTCCATCAAAAGAAAATAATCCACTTTTTAATCAATAATGAGAGTACACATAACATTATAAATGTGCTTGTGATAAGAAAGAGAAAATGTGATTTTAAAGAAGTAAAACCATTCCAAATTACAATGGGAGGGGGTTAAAATTAAACTCCATAAACATTATATAAATTTCATTTAGTAGATGCAGGGAATAGAATTCACCACTAGTGCCTTAGTTATAGCATTGGGAGATTGTGATGATCTGGGAATACAATGCTTGGTAGGTGTCAACAATGTGCCATGTAATTCTAAAAAAAGAACTATAATTTTCGATTAGTAGGACTAGATAATAACTCATATGGGAAATCCTAGTAAAGGGTCCAAGGTAATTTTAGGGAAGAAATTTAATAAGCACTCAAAAAATTGAAAAGAGGATAGTTATACATGTGATAATAATCACTTTATATTGAATTCTAATTACATTAGATTAACATGAATGAAAACCAACTGAACACTTTTAATGAAATCAATAATGTAGTAGAATTTGTATTATTTTTTAGGAATGCACTCAACTACCTCCTAACAAACAACAAGACCATTAGATTTATTTGAAAAAGGGAGTAGAGGTAGTGAATATAAAGCCATATCAATACTTAATAATGCAAAATGACGTGATTAAAAATTCAGATAAGGAATTGATAAAGAATGGCTCATTGACTATAGCTTGGGACCTTATGCTTCATATATAGTTCTTGTTAAAACTAAATATAACTTCTAGAATATATGCATTAATTATAAGGATTTGAATAAAAATATAGTTAAAGACATGTCCCACCTATAAGGAGTTTTTGGATGAATTATGTAACTTAAGTTGTTAGTCCAAGTTAGACTTTAAATTAGGTTATCACAAATAAGAATGCACCCAAAAGATATCTTAAAAACGTCATTTAAAACATATGAAGGCCACCAGAAGTTTTTATTTATGCCTTTTGGTTTTTCCAATATGCCTTCCATCTTTCAAAGTTTGATAAACGAGGTCTTTAAACTTATTTAAAATGGTTTATTATATTATTCTTTGATGATATTTTGATTTACAGTAATTCATTTCCAAAACAGTTAGAACACATCAACAAAATAAGATGATTCTTAAGGAGAATCAATTGTTTGTGAATGGAAGCAAGTTTTTTTAGGGCTAGACAAGTAGATTATATGAAGTATTTAATCTTAAAGAAAGGAGTAGTAATAAACCATAGGAAAGAGAAGACTATAAAAGCTTGGTTATCACCAAAAACACTTAATTAAATAAAGGAATTCAAAAGTTTAAATAGGTACTATTATAAATTTATTGATCTTTATAAAGAATTGGCTAAACCACTAATATAATTATTAAAGGAACAAAATGCTACCATTTGGATTTGGAGAGAACAGGTAGAATAAGCATTTAATGAAATAGTAGTCACTTTTGGGCTTGTTCTTATACAACTTGATTTCTTGAAAACCCTATAATTGACATTTATGCGAGTGGCTTAGGTATTAGGGAAATGTTTCAATAGGATAAACATCCCATAGCCTTTTTAAGTTAAAAATAGAGGGTTATCCATTAAAAAACAATGCCTTATTGTGATAAAATCTATTACATTAGCATCATTATCTTAATAGGAGGTTCTTCATCGTACAAACATACTACAAGAATCTAAAGTACCTATTACAGTAAAGAGTTACATGCCTTACTAACAGATTTAGCTACCAAATTATTAGGATATAACTTTGGAAGTAAACTATAAGAGCAGGAAGGAAAATGTTATTCTAGACACTCTTTTGAGGCCAATGAGCAGTAAATTAATGGTGACGTCAATCTCATAAGTGCATATTAACTTACTATAGGAAATAAAGCAAGGCTCTTCTATATAAGATCTCATCAAAAGGTTAAAAACGGGAGTGAAGAAGTTTAAAGCATATGAATGAAGACTAGGAATGTTAAGCTGCAAAAGGAGAGGGGTAGTATGCTTTAATCTTGAATTGAGAACCAAACTCATCTCTTTGAGTCATGATGACATAGCTAGAGGAAACTTGAGAATATTGGTAAATATCAAAAGGTTACAAAGCCTTTTCTACTAGAAGGGATTAGCTAAAGATATTATATATTATATTAAGCAATGATATTGTGTCGGAGGGATTAATATGATTCTTTATCATATCCAGGACTTCTGTAATACTTACTTGTACCTGAAGGATGTTAGAGGAAAATTAGCATGGATATCATTAAAGGCTTACCACCTTCACAAGGTAAATTAGTAATCTTGGTATAGGTTGACAAGTTTATTGAGTATTAACATTTCCTTTTCTATAAAACATCCTTATTTAGACACATAAGGTAGCTCAGTTGCTTATTAATCATATTTTCAAGCTCTATAATATTTCTGAAGCTATAATAAGTGACATAGATCCTTTATTTTTAAGCATTTTTTGGAAAGAGATGCTTAAAATATAGGGAATGAGTTTAAAGCTTTTATTAACCTACCATACCTAATTTGATGGACATACTAAGGCAATCAACAAGATATTGGAGACATATTTAAGGTGTTTTTTATGATGCTCCATATAAATGGATGGAATATATTCCTTTAGTTGAGTGTTGGTATAACACAACCTACCATATAACTATCAATTCCACTCCATTTAAGGTTTTATATAGGTATTTGCCTCCATACATGTCCTTATATTTGTAGAAGATTCAAAAGTCCTAATTATCGAGTATTAAAAGAGAGGGAAACATCACTGAAAGTGATAACTCTCTATTTGAAAAGAGCTTAAAACATGATGAAATAAGAAGTAATAAAAAATGATAATATAGGGAATTTATAGTTGGAGAATGAGTATTCTTAAAGCTACAACCCTATAAACAACATTTATAAAAAAAAAAGAAGGATTAGCCATAAGCTATCTCTTTTACGTTATTGGCCTTATGAAATTATAAATAGAGTTAGTAAAATGGGCTACAAATTACTACTACCCCTAAGACCTCCATTCACTCTCACATTACATGTGTCCCAACTCAAGAAGTTTATATTAAAGACCTACATCCTTAGATCTACCAATAAAATTCATTATGATTGTATCATATAAACTAATAACAATTTTGGGAAGAAAAGTGGTCAAGAGACATAACAAACTACTTAATTTATGATTCAATAGACATATGAAAACAATTGAGAATGCAACATTAAAGTAGCTTTTAAATTAAAAAAGAGATTCCTAGAGCCTAACCTTGTAAGAAAGATTTTTAAGAAGAGATAATTGTTACATATAATAAGCAAACTTATCATAAGAAAAACCACTGGAGAGGAAGATGAGTTAAAAAAATATTGAAAAGTCACTTAGCCTAAATGCATTGTTTGTTTATTACATGATAAATAATAGCTCTCATCATATTTCCTTCACTTAATAGTCAATTTATATTATCTAGTATATGTAATCGTTGTGTGATAAATACTCTTTTCAAGTAGTAATAGAATATATTTTTTCTCTTCTAGATTCTTTATTTCTACTTTCTTCCTATCTTCCTTTTACTTATTTTTTAATGGTTCTGACGTAATCATTATGAGTTGATATACTAGACATGATCATATTATAACAAACCTATTTGGTATTATTATTTTATTACCTATGAAAATTATTTTCAAATTAATAAAATTTATAGTCATTATTTTTTAGATGTATATTAAATAAATTGTCAAATTTATGTAATAGGTCATAACTAAACTACTAAAATCCTCAATTAGCATCCATAGATAATAAAAGAACCACTAGAAAATGACTATAGACAACATTTTTACTATTAGGAGTGTATAAACGGTTCGTGAAACTCAAAAGGTATCACCCTTTTTCTTAATAATTAATGTCTATCACATATGATAATTTATTTTTAAAGATATTTGAGTGATTTAAAAAAAAAAAGCTTAAGAATTTGACATTATATTAATATATACTAACATATGACTTTGTGCAAATACTTTATACAAAGGACTATAAAACATGGAATATATCCATTTAACTTTGAAGATGATCCTTCAAATAATTTATTAAATATATGTAATTTATAGATATTACAATGTATACAAAAAATTTATCCAACATGTATTAAAATAATATGCATTAGAAATGTAACAAATGGGAACTAAAATCAACTTCATAATCAATAATGAGATGCTTGTACGACCCTAAGTTCATTTCATCCAAAATCTCTTAACACAAAATAAACATAGGTTAAAATGGGTGGTTTTGGACAGAAAAAAAGTTTTAATGATGAGACAAAGTTATTAATTTCAAAAGTTTTAATAATTTAAACTCATTAGGTAATAATATGTTAATGGTAAAATACAGTAAATTGATAATAATTTAAAAAATTAAATCAATGATACCATTACAAAAAAATTAACAAATTATAATTTAATTATTACCAAATATGTTTCAATATTTTATTTATAGAGTTGAAATGAGACTAATGTTTAATTTATGTTTAATATTTTTCAAATAAAGAGTTACAAAAAAATTCTTAATATATTTACCAAAAAAGATACTTACTAACTATAATTTTTGTTAAAAAACTAAAAAATAGTGATGAGAAGTCAATTGGTGTAAATGTTATGAAATTATAAATCAATATAAGTAATTTGTGTATATGTTGATTAATGCTTCACAAATAAAAGAATCATATAAAGTAAATATAAAATGTCCTCGCAATTGAAAAGAAAGAAAAAAAAGTTAATTTAATGTAAAAGACCTAAAATTAATATTATTATTTAGAAAATAATATGACATATAAATTAGATTATTGAAATAAAAAGGTATTCATGAAAAATATCTACTTTATTTATAATCCTAAGAAAAAATAGAATTAATAATAAAATATTCATAAATTTATAAACCATATTATAGGTAAAATGAACAATGATGCCAAATCAAGAAGGACATAAAAGGTTTTCCTTATATTTATTTACAACTGAACTAGATTAGGAACTATCCCAGCTTGAGATAGGGGGAAGTGTTTAGTTACTAGTCTTTAGTGAATAAGGGAAGCATAGTTTGGTCACATACAAAAGTAGCCAAGAATTTCACCAACAAATTTGATGTGGTAAGTTGAGCATATGCTATATTGATCCTAGTCTTCTTTCATTTTAAACATTATGTATTTTTCAAGCTAGCTCCTCTGTTGTCATCTACCTCTCTGACCTTAATAGCAATATATTAATCTTGTGCCAATGAATGACTTGTGCATACAATCAAATATGAGTAACTCACTGCTTCTTCTTGAGATTTTTTTGAAAATTAAATAATTGTAATTTATCTAAGAGTAATTAGCGTCTTATAATCGATATTACAAAGGATGTTTTCAAAACGAGACACGTATAAAAATGCAAACAGTAGCAATATTAAGAGATTTTTACATACGAAATGGCATCACTTAAAAAATATTACTTAATTATTTCAAAAAATATCTTTAAAAAAGCCTTTTATGGATTTTTCCTGAGATTAATTTATTACCTTGATGCTTGCTTGCTTTTTTTAAATTAGTAAATTCTCCATTTCAACTTAATTTATGCCTCAGGTAGAATACCTGGGGTTTTAGCTACAGTCATCTTTATCTATCTTAGAAATTTTGCAGAAGTCTGCTCAATCATATTGGCAATGGTTTCTAGCTATCTCTATAACCCTCTAGCCACGGTTCTTGAGTGGTATCAAATCCATACATTTTTCGAGTCATAGTGGTAAAGTTATTGTTAATAAGAGTGAGTAAGGAGAGGCCCAAATAAACGTTGGTGAAGTTCCAAACTCATCAAACCCAATTCATTTCTCTTTAACTCCTTTCTTTAGGACAATTTCCTTCTCACCTTAAGAAAACTGTCTCTAGTAAAATAGAAAACCTTGTAAAATTACCCCCTTATCCGAGGACATTAAAATTCATAATACCCAACTACCATTATTAAGCCCATATAGCTTATATCACATATCTAGATCTTTTACAAGGAGTATTCGCTTCTTAATCTCCACGTATATAACTCAACCTAGAAAGTTGATCCAAGGATCCAGATTAGACCAGTGTAGTCTAAAATCCACTTATGTAGAACATTACGTAACTCTAGAGTTTCCATCTAAGCTAATCCTGTTATGACTAGACCAAGGTTACATACATCTCCTATATTAGCATGGTGTTAGCATTATATGGAAGAAAAGGAATTCCAGAAACAACTAGAATTTCTCTCCTAGATACATCATACAGATCTTACCATAATGCCTTGATTTGTACTATCTTCACTATTCTCAACAATGGAAATGTCATTATGACTGTTGCTCTAGATTTTAATATCAAGACAAGACTAAAAGTCCAAATACACATTATTGGAGCTAAATAAGATCCTACTGCTATCATGGCCACATTCCAATCGTCATTTCATTTACAGATTGTAGAACTATGCTTTAGATCTAAACTTTCCAAAGTCTACATAAGATGCCCTTTACACGGTGGTAGACAAGTCTCAAAATGAGACAACAATCATCTAGATTCCATAACAGTTGCCATAACAACAATTGGTAGAGTTAATACCTGTAGAGTGGATCACAAATTAAGAGAAAGAATTTCATACTCTTTATCGACACTGCATTCATACTATGACTCCTCCAATTTTGAGAAGTTTGAAAGATGAAACAGTAAAATTAATTTTGAAAAGCTTAGAAAAGAATACCCTGAGTCATCCAGAGCCGCTTTTGACCCAATAATGATGATTAGTCCAACCTTTTTTCATAAAGAAGGCATTAGTGGCCCTCCAATCCATTCTATCCACTCTAATGAACATAAAGTGTATATCACCTAGGATGTAGATCCATTTAAATATGATTAAAACTGTGAATGTTGGATGGATGATATTTTTGATAATGATGATGAAGTTTATGTTCGTCGATGAAAAAAAGAGCCTATTAGAAAGCCAAATTATAAATGCTAATTGCAAAAGAAGATCTAACCCAGATATGATGAAGACAATAACTTAAGACCCTAAATCTAAACCAAAGGATCTCTTTGAACTATTGAGAGTAGCTAGAAACGAACACTTGATCCAACTAAGATGCTCTGTGCCAATAGTTTCTCCAATCCCTAAGGAGATTCCTAAACCATTACCTTGTATGTGATGAGATCATATAACGAAGATTTTCCTCCTTTAAAAGCCCATACTAATAAGACGACTGAGGTATCTATAAGGCCATACTCAAGATCCATAGATATCAATCCACGGGTATAAATACACCTATTTCTCTAAAAGAAGAAGTACTAAATTGGAAGACACAAAATACTATAGTAAAAAAATGTTCTCTATAAAGTTTATTCAAAACTTGATGGTCTATCCTAACAGACAAAATGACTATTCAATCAAGGGGCCAACTTGATTCTGATTTGAGAAGATATATTGACCAACATTATTGTGGACCAGATTTCTAAAAAGAAGAATGAGAACTTTAAATTTTTCTAGAAAAACTTAAAATAATTAAGTCAGATATGGCTAAAGAATAATCTAGAGCTATATTTGAACCATACTCCTCAACATTTAAGACCTACTTATAACACTCTATCTTATCCTAATGCTAATGACTATAGAAAAGTCTTTAAAATGTCTTACCAGTTGTTCAGATAAACCCTCGTAAAATTTCCAAAACCTTCCAACCTAAATCGACCAACAAAAGACTTTCCATCAACTTTTAAACCCTTACAAATCGATACACCACTAACTTCTTCACCAAAAGAAAGATCTTCCCTAGACACAACAAAAGAACCCATGCCCAACCAAGAATACATAACTATCCTTCAACTAGTTCTTGATAGCTTTGAAAGTCACATAGTACTAGATAGCTCTGATAATCACACTGATAACCAAGACTCTAATTTTTTTACAGAATACTAAAAAAGCTTATAATAACTTGCGGATCTCACTCGCAAATCTCAAATGATGATAGTTGTTCTATACTCTTCTCAAGCATACACAAAAGTTTAAATTCAAGCTAGTTCTTATCCAATAAAGTTGTGTGCTTCCATATGACTTCTCTATAAAATCTCTCTCTCTCCCCTGAAAGTTTGAGTCTTCAATAAGTTTCCTTCTATCATATAGAGATACAAGTATGCTCTGCACTTATATAAGGATCCTATGTATTAGAAAGTATAAGACTTATGATCCTATTTTAGTTTTAATTTATACAGGGAGGATTGATCAGCTTAGATCCCTAAAAGGCAGGCCTTAAGAGTTGACGCCATTATTTGTCCATTTTAGAGCTCTCATAGAGGTCTATTTTATCATATTGCCAGTGGTTTCCTATTATCATCGTAACCCTTTAGCCAGCGTTCCCAAGTGCCTCTCCCTACTTACTTTTATCAATAATAACTGTACCACTATCACTTGAAAAGCATATGGCTCTAATGCCACTTGATAGTTGTGATTTGCATTGTGTTTTTGTTGGGACCCCGCCCTTGCGAGTCACATGCCTAATGTCCTAAGTGACATCTGGACACGCATCCCACAAGGGTGGCATGCCCACACTAGACAATCATCAAAAAGAACTCACTTTTCCTATTTCCGAACAGATTTTGGGAAAACTCAAATTGGAATTTCAATTGGACCTCTTCAGAACATTTTTTTCCCTTTCTATTAAGTCTCTAATGACACAAAATTATTCAATTTGGTTTAAAAATCTGAAAGTTATAGCCTAAACATTTTCGGACGTTTTTGCACTGAAATAGTACACTATACCCAACTTCTCTCCAGAAATTGAAATTCTTAGGGACTGAATTAAAATTCTATTCCTTCAGATAATTTATATCTATATGTCTCTAGCTTATTTAGAAACAATAATCATCTCATTTGGAGCTCTGCAGATCAAGATATCATCAAAATACTGAAGCATGTTCAATAAAAATATCCAACTCACACTCTTCCAACAGATCCCCTCACTTTGATTCAATCAATCTTTTTCAAATTAATATAAAAAGCTATAAATTTTTTGGAAGAGATATAGTAATGTGTTAGGAATCCAATGCTTCAAAAATTAGGTCATTTGAAGGTCGGATGACAAAGTTATGGTCAAAAGAGTGAAACATGTTCAGGCTGGAGAAAGGACCTGCGGGTCGCGATCGCGACCTGACACGTGCGGCCGCAATTTTTCCTCTTCCCTCTTTTCTTCCTCCGACCTGTCTTGGTAAAAAGGGCATAACATTCACTACAAGTATTGGATTAAGGTCATTCAAAGACTATTTTAAAGAAGACTTCCAGATCTACAACTTTTATGAAGACCTAAAAAACAAATTTTGTCTCTAAATGGGTCAAATTTTCAAAGTACTATAGCTGTCCACCTCTCCCATGCTTCCTACATCCATTCTAACATCACATTCACTCATAACCTTCCTATTTTCACTTCTTCTAAAGCAATAACACTCCTTAAACATTCAATTACCAACTTGGGTGCATTAAACTCCCAAAACTCAACTCAAATGACTCATCACATACACAAACTCTCATCATTCACCACAGCTGTCATGGACATACCTCCTATGCAACATCACCACTTATAATGCTCATATCTCACAACTCTGATACCCGAAATTTACACACTTTATAGTGTTGGAAAGCTAAGAGGATAAGCTACAACTTTCCATAAGACAAATTTGTCTAGTTCCATCTAGATTAGTACAGCTTCCTCCCTGAATCCAGTACACAATTTCCACCCCTATGAAAAGCTTGAAAATGCAATATAAAGACTTTGGAAATCATGAACAAAACATAATGTATATATATATTTCATTAACTTCAAAACAAATAAGTGGGCATTTCGAACCCTCTTACATCATAATCCAAAATACAAAGTTTACAAAAAACTAGAATCACTCAAAATGCGACTAAAGCATTGTTTTACATATTCTAACTTCAAAAACAAAACATGCAAACTGGAGTGATGCCTTGACTCTTGACTTGATCACTCAATATCTTGTTCATCGCCTAAAGATGGGAAAGAAGGGATGAGCTTAAAGCTCGTGGGTAACAGTCTTATAATCAATAACAAGCAAAAACTATTGAAAACTCTCATAATCATAGCAAATTTTCATGAAAATCCGTAAAACATATATTTCTCAAATTCTCAACTTGTCAAACTAATTCACAA
This sequence comes from Erythroxylum urbanii, assembly GCA_027568935.1. NCBI lineage: Eukaryota > Viridiplantae > Streptophyta > Magnoliopsida > Malpighiales > Erythroxylaceae > Erythroxylum > Erythroxylum urbanii. Next base: position 31,706,714 of record JAOQML010000005.1, read on the forward strand.
CTCATATAAGTCAAGCAATTATCAAACTTGTCAACACATGTAAATACATAAGCACATCATTATGGTTTGGGTAAGTCCATGAACATGACGAACTACACAATTCCACATAATGGTCCTGAGTAGTCGTAAACTTGAGGGAGTCCATAAAGGAGTTCTATGTCACTTGCAGGCAGGCGGAAGAAGCCTTTAACTAGGTCAACGTGCACGTGACATTCTTGAATGGATTACACCAAACCTACATAACATGTAATTTATGAATTGTAAACCAATTTCCCAAATGGCACATTTTGAAAAAAAAACTTGTTTTTCATAAACATGAACTATTTTATATGCAATTCCATCATCATTTCACACTTCATCAACCAAAACCCCATACCAATCATATAACCATTTCTCAAATCATCCAAAAGCCACAAATACAAAAATTATGGAGCAATTTGAAATCATTCCCAAATCACTCAAAATTCATTCACAAAATTCATATACAAAAACATATGGCACATTCTCAAACCATTTTAAAGAACAATAAA
>JAOQML010000005.1:31707343-31717778 GCA_027568935.1 Erythroxylum urbanii
CACGAGCTCGGACATTACCTATTGATGTCGGGTTCGGGTCTTGCGAGATTGGGGTGCTACAGCAGATCTCTAAAAAGTTAGAGATATACACTTTGGGGTCATCATCTTAGAGTTTATCGAACTGCACTGACTGTTGTATCATTTAGATGATGCTTGGTTTGATCTCGAAATTGTTCACCTGAACAATACGTCTCTCTATGCTGGATTCCATACCAGTTAGGTCTAGCCTAACGTAGTTAAACATCGTACATAGTTGGACCTCCATGTTGTTAGATTCCTCTATATCCACGTGACCTTCCAAGCCTTATATCTAACAATCTAGTTCAAACTCTCTCATATTAGTCCTATGAAGATTCCTTAGCATTGTTCTCTTTATTTCAGGATCCACTTCTATTAAGCACTCAAATGTACTGGGTTATAAACTGACCAGGAGTCTAACTATAAACTAAGTAAATTAAAAAAATAAAATATTGTAAAATAAAAACAAGAAATAAATCAAAGTAAACAAAAAATAAAGTAATGACTAGATTAATAAAACTAAGGTTTTCCAAATATCACTATTCTCGGCAACGACTCCAAAAACTTGGTTGACTTTTTATAAGTGCCAACTATGAAATAATCATAAGTGCACGATGTAGCTATATCTAATACCGGCAAGTACAGGTCAATCCCAGGAAGATAATGAATAGTAGTAATTAGTGTTATCCTATTATCTAACCTGCGAATTTGATTTGGGATTTTTAATTAAAGAAAAGAAAACTTAAGCAAATAAAATAAAACAGACAGTAAGATTGAATAGAAAATTAAGAAATTATTTAGAAAACTATCGATATCAGAAACTAGTGTCTAGGTTCCAAATCCCCCTAAATGCCCTTAATTAATTGATTTTTAGTTATGCAATTTTTTATTGATTTATTAGACCATGGGGATTCCTATGATATGCTAATAGCTCACTTTTGAGTCTAATAACAACTAATCCTAAGGTTATCAACCGAATTACTAAGGTTAAAGTTTATAAAATTATTTTATCGATTTGTGAATCTTGCTATTGATTTTGACTTTTATCTAGAGGATTTATATCATCATATCTCTAATGTTGCAATCAACTCCTTCCAATTACAGTAGATCTATTCACACACAAGATTTCTCAGTCTCTATATTATGAAATCAGATTATGCACTACTATTCTGAATCAATTAGAACATATATTAAACACATAATTGAATCACAATATATCGATCCAAGCAATAGCATTAGATAAAAGAATCAAAACATATTGTTATCTCAATTAGGGTTCATTATAACTAGACACTAAAAAGTGTTTACTTTCATATAAAAGAAAATAAAATCAAACATAAACTGGAAGAAAAATAAATAGTAAACTAAGAGTTCACAATTCTAAGTATCCCTTTCTCTTCTACCAAATGTTGTTGTAAGATAAAGGTTTAATATTGTAATCTATTGGATCCTTTGATAATTTTTTATGTTCTTCGTGTTCTTGGATCAACATCGTCCTTTTTGGATGATCTCAGCCTCTGTAATTACCTCTTAATGTCTACTTTTCTTTGTGCCTCTGAACACATCCTTTTATAATAAATTTTAGCTAGGGAATACACGATCTGATACATGGTCATGCACTAGACCATGTATAACTCGAGCTACCAAAAATTTGCGATGCACAGCCTGATGGATTTACACACCCAAAGACACGCTTGTATATCCCTTCTATGCTTCAGATCTTTTTTTATGTCGTATTTTCATTCGAATTCTTCTCTTTTAAGTTTATGAAGGCAATTATAAACTATAAACACACTTAGAGCATATTAAGTACCTAATATACAATAAAAGTATAAAATATCAATAAAAATACATCAAATAAGAGGTATAAATATGATCAATTAGGCATCTATCAGTATATATTCATCAAGACTTTGGAACCATTCTCTTAAAGTTCTCATCATACTAGAGAAAAATTCTGTCAAGATGTCTTTAAGAGACATATCTGGCCTTATTATTTGAAGATCTATCTAGGCACTAATCATGTAGTCAATCTCTCCATTTTGTTGGTGAGAAATCATCAAAAGTGAATCATGTTCCTAAAGTAGGTTTGTAAATAGGAGTCACTTATGGTTTGACTAGTTCAGTCATTGACCCAGCATTGTCAACCTCAAGTTCAACTTCTATGAGTGGTTTTGAAGAGTGTGAAACAACCATCATCATTTAAGATATTTGAGTGAGATTTGCAAGCTAGGCTAAGCTCTTTGTTTGACATCATTGAAGCCATTGAGCTTATAATATGTTTCAAACATTCTTTGAAACTACTTTTATAAATATTTTTTGTTGCAATACTTCATTTCAAAGTGCTCATGTCTACTTTATCGATCAATAAGTTAGAAATCTATAATGAATTCTTTATGGATCATTCCTAACAAGGAACAGGCTTCTGACAGTTATAAGACTTGCATACGTCTATATGCACCAAAGCTTTGGAACCATTATAATATTACCAAGAAAGCCATGACCAATTCAATCATCTACATCCGTCATTGCAGAACTCAAAATTTTATGTCTAGTTACCATTTAAGAAGAATGAGTTCATTAATCCAACAAAAGGCACTCACCCGAGAATGAATCCAGATGACTTAAAGATGGCACAAGAAGAATGTGCTATACTTCTGAAGCAAGGATTGATTGAGCCGACCAGATTAGATTAGGCATGTCAAGCTTTTTATCTAGATTAGATCAATGTGGTTTAAAATCCAATTTTGCAAAATACATAACTTTGGAGTTTCCTTATGAGTTAATCCCATTAAGGCTAGATCAAGGTTACACACATCTGCATGTAGGTGATATTCACATAGTGTTAACATTATATGGAAGAAAAGGAATTACAGAAATATCTGGAATTTTTCTCTTAGATACGATATACACATCTTACTATAATGCCTTCATCGATACTCTATTGAGCACACTCTCAACAATGGAAGCGTCGTCATAATTGTTTCTTTGGATTTTAACATCAAGCTTGATGATCTGACTATACCCACAAGATTAAAAGTCCAAATCCAAATTGATGGAGCTAAACAAGATCCTACTACTATTATGGTCGCACTCCATCATCAGATCATTTACAGTGTTCACATAATTTGTCTAGCGGGACCAATGCTAATTGGTATATTTCTCCGAGAGAGATTTCAAACATGTCTCTATATATAGCATCGACCTTTGAATTTAGTCTTTATGTCTATTGGAACATATTTTCAAGCTTTGAACCAATTCTGCGGAAGATATTGTTTTGTGCTACAATATTTTATGTTTTTCAATTTAGTACTTCTTCTACCAGAGAAATAGGTATATAATTGTCGTGTGGATTGATAGGAAACCCTAGCTAAAGGGTTATGGGGATAACAAGAAACCACTAGCAATATGATAAAGTAGACCTCCATAAGAGTTCTAAGATAGACAAAGATGACTGTAATTAAGACCTCAAGTATGCTAGCTGAGACACAAGCTCTTTCTCCTTAACGAGCATCAACTCTCAAAGTGTATCTCTTAAAGATCTAAGTTGACTAATCCTCCCCTTATAACTTAAAACGCAAGCAGAATTATAGGTCTCATACTTTTTGATGCACAAGATCCTTATACAAAGGCAAGTACAGAGCATACTTGTATCTCTATATACCAAAAGTAAACTTATTGAGGACTCAAGTTTTCAAAGGAGAGAGAGAGATTTTAAAGAGAATTTATGTAGAAACACACAACTTTATGGGAAAAGAATTAGCTTAAATTTCAACTTGGTTACAATAGAAAAGGTCCTGTGATGTGACCTTGTTCTTATTTTTTGTCACATCACACCTTAAATAAATAAAAACATCATATCAACTATTCTAAATAAGAATAAAGTCATATCAACTATTTAAGATAAGAATAACATCATATCACATAGTAAATAGATAAGAACAAAGTCGTATCACAAAAGATATTTAAACAAACAGAGGGACTCACAATGATAATAAAAGGAATCATGATCATCATCTACGTCGGATAAATTCTTGCCACGATTGCAGATTCGATAGGAAAACTCCTCCACTCATGCTATCACAACTCGTGCTATCACAATCATCACTAATTTTTCTCTGTCTCTTACTGGGGCTTACTTCCTTTATACGTAAATCTTGCAAAAAATTATTTAGCTTCTCTTTATCAATGATGAGAATATCATCATCTGTATCTTAGGCATCTTTGAAGGCGAAGGCTTGAGTTTAATATGATCCAACAATATCTAGGCCCAAGTCTATAAGGCTATTTAGGAATGTCAAATTCTGGCATTTAAGGTTCTCCAAGAACAAATTCTCATTGGTAAGGTCCAACAAAGGTAGAGACAAGTGGCTGATGCATATTTAAGAAAATGGTTTAGATCTTTAAGAAAATGTCCAAGGCCTTTAAGGACATTGTCTTTGTATCTTGGTCATTGGATGAAAGTATGCTAGAAATATGATTCTTAGAGTAGATGGATCCATCATGTGTTGTATAATAAGGTCAATAAAAAATAAAGAAGCATTCAGCAGTTTGCTTCTCTGATGGAATTTTCGATAATATGAGATCCTTAATAATCTATTAAAGCTACGTCCTTCATCTCACAAGTAGTTGATACCATACAAGGAAAGTCGACACGAGGAACCTTTTTTTTTTTTCACTATACAAATGTAAATAGATCTATGAGAAATGTAAGAAAGGAAGAAAGAAAGCTAGAGGGTCGACAGTGTCCATAATTACCATTGCCCTTTTGAGTTGTTAAATACTAAATTGTACGGTTTACATGGAAAAAGAGAGACGAAGCCAACTTGGTCATTTCGTGTGCTAAAACTACGAGTCGGCATGACATAGCGACTGATTAATTAATCAGTTTATCCAACAATCCGGCATTACTTATTGGTGTGTGTGTGTGTATTTTCTCCGAAGAAATCACCTTCTGCCGTTTTTGGAGAAGCAGCTTTCTGCCTCAAGATGAATAGAATCTTTGGCGCTAAGAAAAATAAAGATCCTCCTCCGTCCATTCACGACGCCTCTGACAGGGTCTCTCTCCCTGTTCTTCTTTACTTATCTGTTTGGTTTGATTTTTCTATCCAGGCCCCAATTTCTTGTGTTTGCATAATTTCAGCTAGGGTTTCAATCGACTCGTTGAAATATTCATTTGCTTAGCAAGTTTCTGCTAGGTTTTTCATTTTCAAATCTTAAATTAAAAAATGCTTCTGCTGTACATTTCTCGTAATCGGTAGGCTATTGACGTAATCTGGATTTCATTACCCTTCACTTTTTGTCTGCTGTCAAACTACCATTTCGAGGACTGGAAAATTTTGCTTAATCACATCAAAAACTTGTTCTTTTCTTCAGTTTTATTTGACTACTTGGCATATTCCCCGTAATTGAAAAGCCTACTATCATCGGTTAGTGACTGAAGCTAATCTCTTCTTTCAGATTAATAAGAGAGGAGAATCTGTTGATGATAAGATCAAAAAGCTTGATGCTGAGCTCGCCAGATACAGAGAACAGATCAAGAAAACTCGTCCTGGACCTGCTCAAGAGGGCCTTAAGGCGAGAGCCATGAGAGTTCTTAAACAAAAGCGAATGTAAGAGTTCAATATTACCTTCTTATGTAACATTTTTACTTGGTCCATTTATTTTGTGACTATTTGCATGTTTATATTATAGATCATAGGACATGATCATTGCATAATTTTAGGACAATCCATAAGGCAGAACGGATCTTCTCTTGTGATGGATTTCTAGGCCTTAATTATATTTTGTAAAATAAGATGTACTTTTGAAAATATTCTATTGGGTGAATCTGCTGTAGCAGTTACTGACTTATTGTTGGTACTCATTTTTTGTATTTCCTTTTCCTGAATGAATTAAGGGAAATTCTTTACTCATTTATATCTGCTGAGTTGTTGTCCCATTAAGGCTCACAAGGCTTCTTGCTTCTTGCTTCTTTTAATATTCATTAAAATTGGATTGAATTGCGTAAATAAAGGTTGGATGCATCAAATCCTTTTGGAAACAAACCTAATATCCAGGTACAGACCTTTAGGTGTAATGTTTTCTTGTCTAGAATTTGGTGACAATTTTTTGTTTCTCAGATTCACATAAATATGTAGATTACCCATAGTCGTCTGCAGAAGTAGTAAGATTTCAAACCAACGCATATACTTTTTGATGGCTTCTTCATGCTTGTTTCTGCAATAAATGATCCCAAAGCCTGTATTTAAGGATCGTTAATATATTAATCAAACCTAAATAAGGATGGGCCTGTTAGTTAAAACTCGTGAACGAATTGATTATTGTCTCATTGAAGAACCTTATGACATATTAATTTTAAAAACTATATTTAATAAATAATCTGGCCTATTCTTGGTAATTCAAACTGAAATTTTTGTCTATTTTGACTTTATAATTTCTTTGCTAACTTGGTTTCCATTATCAAGTTTAGATTTGTTAAATCCTTGAGCTTTTCTCAATGTCAGAAAATTTTAAATGAACCATGCGTCCAAATAGAAAATTTAGGCTCGATCAGAAAGCTTGAGATTAACTTGGGTTTTAAAACATGTAAACGAATCAAGCTTGAATGTAGCAGGACTTGGTTAAACTCTCCACAGCTTATTTGCAACCCTTTGTAGAACATATCAATTATCGATTGAAAAATCACTGTTACCTCTCCAAGAGTGCAAAACACTGGCAAACAATATAAACATTTTCTTCTAGTTGTCTTTCTTGTGCCAGGGTTCATTAAAAGGTAGTATCAGAACAAAAGTTGTTATCTGTTTAACTAATTGAGATTGATCATTCATATATATGCTTATATATGCTGCTTGTTGCCTTGAGCATGATGCTTAAATGTTAATGGGCAGATTAAGATGTGTGATGTGTACTGAAGTTTTCACTAGGATGATGGTATGTGTCTTTGTATAGGGGTGAATTGGTTTGCTGAGACATACCCTTATTTTCTTGGTCAGGTATGAAGGACAACGTGACATGCTTTACAACCAAACGTTCAACCTTGATCAAGTTGCATTTGCATCTGAGGGCATTAAAGATGCCCAACAAACTGTATGTTCTGAAACTCTCCAGCCTTTTCGGATGTTAAGTTCCTAAAAGTAGTTTAGAAGGACCTTAAATTATAAATCTGTGCTTGAATGAGAACTGAAGTAACAGTTTATATGAAGATATTTAGCAAGTATGATGGGTCTTTTAGTATGATTATATCAATTATAAAACTACCAATGGAGTTGGAAGCTGCACCATTGTCCTCTTATGTGAAGAATGAATTCTTCTGTATTAATTGTATTTGTACCTTTGCATGTGATTCTGCACCAGTACCATTTATTTACTACAAATATAATGGATGTATCTGTTGCATTCCTTTCACATTTGATGACCAAACACAAAAAGAGAAGACAAAAACTGGGGAACAAACCTGAGGAATTTGAAGGTCCTTAATCATTGTTATATGTGACCTTCAGCTTCAAATTCACTTACACTCTTCGAATTTCATGCAAACTGCAAATCACATTTAGGAACTGATGCGACTAAATATGCTGCCAATGATCAATTATGCAGACCTTGAACCAATACCATTTTGCAGTTAGGCTCTTAGAAGGACCCAAAAGTCGTCTGATCGTATTTCTTAACTAATTAATTTGTATGAATTGACACTATTATTAACCATGAGGTGGGGGAGATTATTAAATCTGAGGCCACTGAAGCTAGTAGTTTAGGAATTGCAATATATAAACTACCAGATGAGATTATGGTGCCCCATTTGATATTTACCTTGCAGTATTCATTTCTTTTGTTAGCACCCAAATGGCCATGGTTCAAAGTTGTCCACGGGGAGCTTTTTCTGTACTGTGATTGGATCCTGCTGCCTACCTCATAAGAGGTAGGGAATGAAGCATTTGTGGCTGCCAGGGAATACGTCCTTAAGTTGTGTGTATAAATTTGCCATTGGTGTCTAGCTAACTATTTATTCTTAATAATTTAATCTGAAGGAAGATATAAGATTATGAAGCTATTGTGCAAATTATAATTTTGGTTGTCCTATTTTTTTGTTTCAGATGTCAGCTTTGAAATCTGCCAACAAAGAGTTGAAAGGGATGATGAAAACAGTGAAGATCCAAGATATAGATGTAAGTGATAGTTTGAGACACCTCCTGTCTTTACAATTTCTTAAGAAGTCAGTGCTAAACTTTTCATGCTACGATTTGTAGAACTTGCAAGATGAGATGATGGACCTAATGGATGTGAGTAATGAAGTTCAAGAGACCCTAGGCAGAAGTTACAACGTTCCTGATGATATTGACGAGGATGAACTCATGGGTGGTATGCACTAAAGCCCAATCTTGGCATCATTGTCTTTGATAATATAAGATTTTTTATTTTTGTCTTACCTTCAGCTTTGTATAACTCTTTAGATAAGCATGTACTGAACTTGTGCATTTAGTACAGAATAGTTCTATACAAGAATTTGCTTGTGCTGGTGTATGCAGTAATTTTGGAATTGGGATGTATGAAACAGCATTCAGAATATAAATGTTCAATAATTTGTTTGAATTGAAGCAAAAATATCTGACTATGGGAGAAACCTTAGTGATTGAAATGCTAACATTTTGCTAGTATAAATCTGAACATTGTTGTGATGGATGTTTGATGCAGAGCTTGATGCACTTGAAGCAGACATGGGGTTTGAAACTGAAGCGGATGGTGTGCCTTCTTATTTGCAGCCTGATAAAGAACCTGATTTGGATGGAGAACTCAACTTGCCTACAGCACCCACAGGACATGCAGCACAACCTGCTGGCAGATCCAATGTCCAGGTAAATCTGACGTCTGGTTTAAATGTTTTACATTTGTTCAGTTACCTAATAATATGTGATTAGATGAAACTTTGTCTGTCAATAGCCATGTAAGGTATGAAGAAATCTGTGTTTCTGTGGTTATATCTTTCTTTGCATTATTCCTAAAACCTCACGTAGACCTGCATACTAGAATTCCTAACGTAGTGTTGCTTCAATGTCGCTTCTCCAATATTTTCTCTTTATAATGAATATGCAAGATTTATTTTTGGGAAATGAAGAGCAAGCTGCTTTTCAACTTCAAAAACCTGAAGAACTTGTTCATTGTTAAAACTTGTATCTAATTCTATTCATCCGGAGTTGGTTAGAACAATGAAAATTCCCAAAAGACTACCATGTTAGGAAAGGGTACCTAGGGATTTCCCAGGTTAGTGGAAAATATTTTGGTTTGATTATTCAAACAATCAGATGACGCCATTCATCTTAATCACGTCAATTATCATAAAGATCTGCTTTAAAATTTGTATGTTTGTTGAGGAAATGTGTTCAACCTTTCAGCCGACGAAGGTTTTAGTTTTTAGGAGCTTATTGTCTGTCGGTGGGTTGACGTTGTGTTGCGTTGTGCATCTGAAATTTGTGGCTACCGGCCATTTTGTTCTTTTCCGTTGCATTGCTTACTCATGAAACGTGATGATTGACAGGCTGAGGATGAACTAGGTTTACCTACTGTTCCTAGAGCATCCATTCGTGGTTAGACAACTAACCTTTTGGGATCCATGTGTATTATTATGTGGTGCTGGATTGGAGAATGTATGTGATAGAATTTACCTAAAATTGTTTTTCATTTATAGCATGCTGGTTGGTTGTACTCTTTTTCTTTTTCTTTTTTCTTTTCTTATTGTTATTATTGAACGCTGGGAATACGTGTGGAAAGAAATCGGCGTTATAATGGGAACTTCAGTTGCACTTTTCTTGTATGGTTTGTAATTAATAGCTGAATCGTTGGATATTATTTCCTTTCACAAAAACGTAGTTCTGCAAATTTCTTTATAGGATTTTCAACACGCTTACTACCTAACACGATGCGCGGATATCTCCTGAATAACATTGCAACATATAAACAATATAATTATATAAAAAATACTAATCATTATATATTATGTAAATAATCAACAGAAGGAACAGTAATTAAAAAATATTATTACAAAATTGATAAAACTCTTTTAAAGTTCAAGTTTACACATAATTTTAATGTTTTTTAAACATCTAAATGGTAAAAGACAGATATTGAAGGTTTCTTTGAAGTATAAAGTTTTATAATTTTTAATAATTTTTTATATTTCTGTTAAAAAATAATAGTGGTGTGAACATTAAATATGAAGTAATCAAATATTGTCAACAAGAAGATTTAATTCAAATTTGATTTGATTTGGATTAATTTAATTAATGCAAATCAATAATTTGTTATATATAATCAATTCGGGTGAAGTTTAAGAATTTAATTATGTTGTTATATTAAAAACTTTTGATTAGTTTACGTATAATATTTAAATAATGTGTGTTTTATCATTATTTCAAAAAGT
>JAOQML010000005.1:31723525-31735124 GCA_027568935.1 Erythroxylum urbanii
GGGTTTTATGGGAGGGAGTGGCGGGAGAGTTTAAAAAATTTAAAACATTTTTTATTTTTTAAATTAAAATTTGAAAATTTTGCAATTTAGTTTCTATATTTTTCAAAATTTCTGGTACTGATCAATATATAGCCGGTATTTATAATACGGATCGGTAGCGGCTGGTACTGACTGAAATTTAAACCCGGTATCAAAATTAATATTCCGGTACCGTTTTTCTGTACCGACCGGTACGGTACGAATCTCATTACTTTGCTTTAACCCTAAATCAACAATTTTGTTTTGAAGCTTGTTAGTCTTCTTTGTAACTCTATAACATACTGCAACACATAGTTATCAAAGGAATTGAGCAGCAGAACCTCATTAGCTAGATCTACTCTAAGTTTACTACAATAACCTTCTCTCTACCAAGAATTGTTGAGGGGTAAACAAACAAAGGATCCAGCAAGCGTAGATAACAAGCAGGTAGATCACAACAGTGAACTTGTCAACCTCAATAATTTGGGAGTTTCCAAATGTATCAACACGAATCCAAGACCGAAGACCCTGGCCATCCTTTTTCAGACCCAAAACATCCATACCATGAAAGGATTGGCATCCAAAGGCAGATGACCGATAAGATGCTTCTTTAAGATTCATTGTTGAAGCAAGTTTTGGAGGCAATAGACGTTCTTTGAGGTCTGCCATTAATAACAAGCTCTAGATGCTGCATTGCGAAGAGAAACTTAGAAAAATGAGAAACATCAAATAGCTCTAGGTGAGAGGTGGCTAAGAAACATAATTAATGTTTTGTAATGTATTAAAATTTTCTTCTTTCTAGCTGAATAGAGAAACACTTTTTTTGACATTTTGAGACATCATTACAAGGAAAACTTTCAGACCTAAAATCTATATCCATGAACGTTCACAATATACAAAGAGCCATGCAAAAATTGGCAGCCAAGCGTAGACTCAAACCATTAAAACCTCAATTATCACACATTCTAAAATTCCAATACATATGTTTCATCCAATTATAGTTAATAACCCCTCCCCCACCCTCTAAGAATATGTGTCAGATTATGCAAGAAGAAATGAATTTCAGCTATATAAAATATTAATGCTATGACTCGAATAAAGTTTCAGGAAACCGATTACAAGATAATACGAACAACAAACTCATGGCTAAAGACTAACTGACCTGTAAGTAATGAGGCATGTAAAATTCAGCAATGAATCTTAGAGAAGCATCTTATCGGCCATCTACCTTTGGAGGCAGTAGACGTTCTTTGAGGTCTGCCATTAATAACAAGCTCTAGATGCTGCATCGCGAAGAGAAAGTTAGAAAAATGAGAAACATCAAATAGCTCTAGGTGAGAGGTAGCTGAGAAACCTAATTAATATATTGTAATGTATCAAAATTTTCTTCCTTCTGGCTGAACAGAGACACTTTTTGTGACAATTTGAGACATCATTATAAAGGGAAACTTTCAGACCCAAAATCTTTATCCACTAATTATTGTCTGCGGTATACAAAGAGCCACACAAAAATTGGCAGTCAACTGTGGACTCAAACCATTAAAACCTCAATTATCACACATTTTAAAATCCTAACACAAATGTTTCATTCAATTATAGTTAATAACCCCTCCCCCACCCTCTAACAATATATGTCAGATTATGTAAGAAGAAACGAATTTTAGTTATATAAAATATTGATGCTACGACTCGAATAAAGTTGCAAGAAACTGGTAACAAGATACTACGAACAACAAACCCATGACTAAAGACTAATTGACCTATATATAATGGCGCGTGTAAAACACATCCTAATTTTCATTTAAAAAAGTTTTAAATTGAGCAGACTCGTAAAATTTTAGACCTTTTATGAGCAAATTACAAGTTTAAATCTCAAATTAATCAAACTTAAAAAAGTTAAGTCCCAATTTGAGCTTTTAACCTTTGAATTATATAAAATCACTTTAGAGAAGGTTAGCGTGATATCACCTTCAAGTTCTTAAATCACACGATCAAGATTTATGTGCTGTTTTGGTCTTGTTGTTCCCAAATTCATAAATTTTGATATGAATTAGAAATAATTAGGGATATTGAATTTAATTGGATCTTTTGGGTTGTCGAAGAAAACACTATATGGGTTGCACTTAATGTTATGAATACTATAACCGCACTAGTAAAGTTACCAACTTTAGTTTTGGTATGGTATGATATTGTTAAAATTATAAAATAATCTCTAAATTTTTTAAAATTGCAAAATAATTTTTTGAAGTGCTATATAATTTTTAATTAATCATCGCATGTTGCATGGCCCAGTAGAAGTACAACTATTTTATTAACATTTTTAATCATAAAAACATGTAATATGTTTATTAATAAAAATTGAAAGTGGTATAGTCTTTTAATCAACATTAAAAAATAATTTTTTTGAAAAAATCCTTTTAATAAAAAAAGAAAATTTTGATTCGATTCTTTATTATAATAATGTTTTATTTTGACAATAAAAATGTTATTATCATAATTGTAATTTTAATTTTATGAAAAAGTGAATGACTTTGTCATGTTAATTATATTTCATAAACAAATTAATTAGAAATGAAAATCCTTTATAATAATTTTCAATAGTTATTTTTAAATTAAATTTTAATATAATACAACCTTTGTCCAAATTACTATATGTTGAAATTAATTTGTTGAGAAGATCTCGTGGATATACAATCAAAGATGTTATAGGTTATATTTTCCAAAAAAAAAAAGTTGTTATAGGTTATTTTACAAAATCATCATGTTGTTGTTCTATTAACTAAAAGAAAGTTTATCAAGTTGAATTGGAAACACAAGCATGATTTACGAATTTGACTTTGTTTGGCCTAAAGAAAAAGAAATAAAAATTCGGACTTTAAGATTGCCATCCTTGTACGACACATAGACGGGCATAAGTCGCATGTTTGAATTCTGTCTACTTATTATTATTATTATTATTTAGTAATATTAACATAGTATTCATTTTATTTATTTTAAATAAAATATAAAGTGATATTAAAAATAATAATAAAGATTTGTTTAGATATATTTATAAAATTATATTAACAATTTAATTAACAAAAACTTCACTCCCGCTGTGAAGTCAACTTGCAAATTAAGGCTTTATAATCTAATCTCTCTTACTCTGATTTCATTGTTCCAGAGAACAAAATATTGTCAACCGAGTAACACTTTCTTTAAAGCTTCTCTCTCTCTAAAGAATCTAATCTTTTTCTCCATACCCAGAAGCCATGTCCAGCGAGCTCGATGGATTGAAGTTTGAGCAGAGCCACGGCAAGTCTAGAGTGAGACTGGGAAGAGTTTGGAGAAGCAAACAAGGTGCCCATTTCATGGTTGAATGGAATGTTTCCATCTCCCTTTTCTCTGATTGCATCAACTCCTATGTCCGCGATGACAATTCCGATATTGTCGCTACTGACTCCATGAAAAACACTGTAAAGAAAGCACACACTTCTCTCTATATTAATAAATTGTAACTGAGTGATTTGCTTGCGGTATTTTTATTGAACTGCCTATTGTTGGATTGGGACTTGATGCATTGCTTGACCCCGACAGGTGTATGCGAAAGCAAAGGAATGTTCAGAACAGGTTTCAGCTGAGGATTTTGCAATTTTGCTTGCAAACCATTTTACATCTTTCTACAAGCAGGTAAATATAAATTTTTGGTGGACATAGTTTTACCGCTGAATTAGAATGTTCCAACTATAGGAATACTAGCAAGCTAGGTTTGGGATAACGGATTTAATGTGTTCATAAAAGAAAATATATGGCTCTCATTGCTGGGCTAGTGCTTTACTATTCAAATCCTCACCAAAGATGAACTTTGGAACTTCAAACTTTGGATAAAAGAATATGTTGAAAAAGAGTTAGCAAGCCTACACTGGAGTTAAAAATTTCTTTCAGGTCTGAACATATCAGCTAGTTTAGTTTCAGTTCATCTATTTACATGTTTGGATCCATTAATTGTGAATGCCCGTTACTTAATTCATACCTTGTTCCTTAATTTATTAGGTTACTGCTGCCATTGTCAACATAGTGGAAAAACCATGGGAACGTGTTTCGGTAGATGGGCAGCCACATCAACATGGCAAGTTTCTAGATTTCTACAATATTAAGTAATTTTTAATTCCTTCAACAGGATATGCTTCATGGATAATCTTTTATTTTGCTTTCCTCATTCCTTCACATAAAGCAATTTATATAGTTTTGTTGTTGTTGCTTCCTTCAATATTTATCTTTCTTCTACGCTTGTATTCTTATTCTAGTAACTTATTCACCATTGATTTGCTGCCCCAGTTCTTTCAATAGGATTGCTGGTATGTGATCTTTCTGGCATAGTTTGACTCTTCTTTTGTACGGGCAAGATGGCTATTTTTGTACCATTTTCTTCTCCAGGTTTTATATTTTCCTATTTCTATGTATTCTCCATTTCCACCAATTGCTATTTGTGTCCTTTAATGATCAAAGATCTTCCAGGAAAAACTCTCTTACCTTTGCCTTGGAGAAAGTACAACTAAAAGTATGTTGCCAATTGGAAGTCAATTTTTGTCTTAGCTTGATCTAGGCAAAATTTTTTTTAGATGCTGGTAGCATAAGGGATCCTTTTAGACTTTACATTTTAAAGCATTAATCTGCTGATATGAAGAAGTGGCCGTTATTTCCATCCATGTAAAGTTCCTTTCCCACTTACTATCGTCATAGTAATCATATGAAATGCTCTCTTTTCTTACTTTTAAGAGATTCAGTTTTATCTAATTGGTTCCATGTGCATATTATAATCAATCATTATTTCTTTAGTGCTTCTGCCATAGTTAGCTCAGGCTTGACTCATTTAAAATTTTCTCCATTCAGGCTTTCATCTAAACTTAAGTTTAAGCTTCAAGGTCAACTGGGTAAACAAAGGATTTTTGAGCCTGAGCTGAGTGTGAATTCGTAAAGGTTATAAGTATGGTACTTAGCCTTGATAATAAGTCCTGAACTACTTTTTAATAAATCTTTGAATGAACATGTCAAACTGTTGATAATCAAGGCTCTTAACACCATATGTTCCAAGCCACTCACAACCTTTAATGAGGTAAGCTTAGGTTTTCTTCGATTAAAGTTATTGAATCAGCCGTAAGCCATTACCAATTCAAGTTCCAATATCCTTTAATGAATGCATCGAATCATCTACAATTCTATTAATCAGTTTACACATAAATCGACTGAAACTTGTACGAATCTAAATATTTCATAGGTGGAGTCGTAAACTTTCACTGGGTTAGATATATGTAGAAGTTTAAGATCTGGTTTCTTTATCTTGCTTGTCTGCATGTATCACTTTTGTGAACACATGAATGTTCAAGTACAAATCCATTTTTGTGAATAATGCATATCTTCTCTACTGAAGGTTTCAAACTTGGATCTGAAAAGCATACAACTGAGGTAGTAGTGAAGAAGTCTGGTTCTCTGCAGCTCAGCTCTGGTATTGAAGGATTGACCGTGCTGAAGACAACCAAGGTGAACTCATATCTTATCTTTGTTTCGCTAAATCTGAAGTGGTTTTCTTCATTATTTCCCTTTTATGCCAACAGATGGGATAAGGAATCCTGTTTTGATATACCACTGGCTCATGTTTTCCTCTTACTCTTATGATGCTTCTTTTATTGCCCCTTTCATTTGCACACTGAAATTGATCTCTTGGGGTTTATAATGTGGACAGTCGGGTTTTCAAGGATTTGTTAGGGACAGGTATACAGCTTTGCCTGATACGTGTGAGAGGATACTTGCAACAGAAGTCACTGCAACTTGGAGGTATTGGTATAGAAGTAGACTTTGTTAGGCCTATCACTATGTTTTGCCATATTACAATGTTAAAATTTGAACAATTGCATCTTACATTGATGACATTCAGGTACTCGTATGAATCGATCTCCAGTGTTCCTCAAAAATCACTTTACTTTGGGGAGAGATATGCAGATGTGAAACAAATGCTAGTCAACACTTTCTTTGGTCCTCCAACTGAGGGGGTATATAGTGCATCTGTGCAAAGCACTCTTTTCCAGATGGCAAAGGCTGTACTTAACAGGTCCTCTTCTTTATTAGATGTGGAAGAGCTTTAAACACTTTGATAACCTCTGTTGAAGATTCCTCTGGCAATCTTTGGAGTTTGGCTTTAAATTTTCAACTTTTCGTGCAGGTTTCTTGATATATCCTCAGTCCAACTCAAATTACCGAATCTCCATTTCTTGCCAGTTAACATATCAAGCAAAGAAAATAGCATCGTAAAGGTACGAGTCTGGCAATATAAACTACAACTTTCATTTTAAGCTACAGAATTAAATGGAATATCTTATTTATCATTATTTTGATCGCTATGCAAATAGAAAGTCCAGCTAGGTAGATAAGGCTTGCTTTGTTGTTTGTAGTTTGAGGATGACGTATATCTTCCAACGGACGAGCCACATGGAACCATAGAAGCAACCTTGAGCCGCTTCTGGTCAAAGATGTAAACTGCTGAGTTATACAAGTTAACGCTATATAAGTTTTTTTTAAAGAAATTCAGAAATAATAAACGGAACACCAGGATTCTGCTGCGAAGATCGTGGAAACTTTTGATATTCTGTCATTATGATAGTGTTCGGTTGCATGTAATAAATAGTTCCTTGGACAAGTGAACTTCCACTCCTTAAAGTTAAACATCCATAGGGCTTCCAATGGTTCTTTCCAAACATGTTGAGGATCTGAATCTTTGATCGCCGTGGAAATACAATCTTCCACTTGTACAAGTGTGGAAACTTTGGTAAGAACAAATAAATAAATGCAGAACGTGATTTTGAATCTTTCTCATCTTTCATTCGAAGGCTAAAATCTAGTGATGATCAGTCAATGGATCTAAAAGAACTGTTTCCATGTAATGTCTGTAATAATGTTGGACTCTACAAGTTCCCAAGTAATTATTCTGCGGTGCATTCCTTCCACGAAGTTCACAATGCAAAAGCAAAACTTAGAAGTTCGAGGTTCATTATTTTTATTTTGCCATTAACCAAAATTACTAAAAATTGAACATATGAAAATCCTCCATTTCTCTCATAAATATAAAACAATTAATCTGACAGAATATCCAACTCGTCACTTTGTAGTTAATTTTAATTGAGGTGAGATCCTCTGTACCCAAATTTGGGTGTGCCTTTGTGCCCCTTCAATCTCAACCACTCAATAAGTGGGAGAGAGAAAAAATGAGTGGTTGAAATTGAAGGGGCACAGGGGCACACCCAAATTTGGGTACAGAGGATCTCAACTCATAATTACCCTTCACTTTTTCTGTACCTCATGTTCAGGGTCCGAAGAAGCCAGGCAGAGGGGAGTCGTTGCAGCTGTGCACCACCGTTCCAGGTTACGAGGGTTTTTCTGCTCCAACGATGGCTAAAAGGTTACAAAGGTTTTGTTTCAGTTGTCCCCTTCATCTGTTACTAGATCTTCCATGATATTTTCGCTGTTTGAGTTACTCGCTGCCACAGTTTCTCAATTTGTTAAATTTCTGTGAATATTTTCGCAATGCGGTCTCATGACCTTAACCAACCACAACCAAATCGAACACACTCTCTCAACATTAAAACAAAATCCCTTGCCCTCTACTTGTCATCAATATCAATCCTATTCTTGGCAATTTTATTAAGTTTCACTTCGACCAAAACCAACTACATCAAAGTTCAAGTCCTAAAATCAAGCCTCGCATCGCAGTCAGGAAATTTCAAAAAACTCTTGGGATTTCTCTATCCAAATCCTACAGCTGCAAAAACCCTTCGACTGAATCCCACAACCATGCCGTCTCACTGTGTTCTTTGGATGGCTCCCTTTCTTTCAGGAGGTGGGTATAGCTCAGAAGCTTGGTCTTATATCTTAGCCCTTACCCAACACATTAAGGATCCCAAATTTAGGTTATGTATCGAACAACATGGTGATTTAGAGTCTTTGGAATTTTGGGAAGGTTTGCCTGAAGATGTTAGGAGCTTGGCGATTGAGCTACATCAGACACAATGTAGAATGAATGAGACAATAGTGGTGTGTCATAGTGAGCCTGGTGCTTGGCATCCACCATTATTTGAAACCCTTCCATGCCCACCAAATGGGTATAATAAGGGTTTCAGGTATGTAATTGGCAGAACAATGTTTGAGACTGATAGGGTGAATACTGAACATGTGAAGCGATGTAATCGTATGGATTATGTTTGGGTTCCTACTGATTTTCATCTTTCTACGTTTGTGGAGAGTGGGGTTAATCCATCCAAGGTTGTGAAGATTGTTCAGCCTGTTGATATTGAGTTCTTTGATCCCTTCAAGTATGAACCTTTGGATCTAGTCTCAAGAGGGAATATGATTTTAGGAGAAAAGAACACAAGTTTGAAGCTGGAAAAGGAATTTGTCTTCTTGAGTGTGTTCAAGTGGGAGTACAGGAAAGGATGGGACGTTTTGTTGAAATCATACTTGAAAGAGTTCTCTGGGAGTGATGGGGTGGCTTTGTATTTATTAACAAATCCATATCATTCCGATAGCGATTTTGGAAATAGGATTTTGGAGTTTGTGGAGTACTCTGACCTTAGAAAACCTGAGAATGGTTGGGCTTCGGTGTATGTGATAGATTCACACATAGCTCAATCTGATTTGCCAAGAATGTTTAAGGCAGCCAATGCATTTGTTCTTCCATCGAGAGGAGAAGGATGGGGAAGACCTGTAGTGGAGGCCATGTCAATGTCTTTACCAGTCATCACAACCAATTGGTCTGGTCCAACGGAATATTTGACGGAGGAGAATAGTTATCCATTGCCATTTGATAGAATGACTCAAGTGATGGAAGGGCCATTCAAAGGGCATCTCTGGGCTGAACCTTCCGTTGGTAAACTGCAAGTGCTAATGAGGCGAGTAATAACTAATGTTGAGGAAGCTCAGGCCAGAGGAAAGCAGGCAAGGGAAGACATGATCAAAAGATTTTCTCCTTCAATTGTTGCTAAAATTGTTGCAAATCAAGTGCAAACTATTCTTGATAGGACTGCATGACAGCTTCAATTGTATCTTTGCAGCTATATGGAATGTGAATGGATAATCTGGATCTGAACTGTGATTGCTATGATACTGAGGTGAGGGTTCGTATGTGCTTACATCAACTAAAAATTGGCAAAGGTGACTTGAGGGGATGTTTCAAACGACTGAAGATTTACCAGTAATTTGTTATATTTAGCAGGTGTCTATCAACATAGTGTAGTCTTTATAAATGCGGGGATTTTTTCCAAAAATTGAAGAAGAATGTCAAGGGAATATTCATAGCGGGATTTTTTTACTGAGTTGTTATTGATGGTTTTGGTTAATGTCCCGGGAATATTCAGAAAAAAGTGAGAGATTTTTAAGCATTTTTCCCTGTGCACCATGTATCATGACGCAATCCAGCTGCTTTATAAGTGTCAAAACTGTTATGGAAAAGTATTTAATGAGCATGTCTTATTTAGTTCGACAAATGTCTGATGAAAGACTGAAGTAGCAAACTCTCCTTCACTTTGTTGTTTTCGCGGTTTCTTAATTTGCTTCACTTTGTTGTTTTCGCGGTTTCTTAATTGCTTGACAGGAGTCAAATATAATCTCTCTTCTATCTTGAAGGAATATTTGTTTCCTTCGTGGGAATTTATTATCACAGAATAACCAGCATCCTCAGTTATCACGCTTCCGCAACAAAGAACATCAGGATCTATATAAGAAAAATATTCCTACAAATTCTTTAAACTCTTCTGTTTATGTTTATTATTTTGAATATGATGCATGACTAAATTTTGTTTTTGTACAAATAGGCAGCAGTTTAATTACTGTTCTGTATTGATTAATTTCAATTACTTTATGAGGGAGTTTTATATTGCTCTTAATTAAATTAGCGATTAGATTTGATTATAATTTGCTTATAGATGATTATGTAGAACTTGCACATGAGTGAATTATGGCATAGATATTGAGAATTAAATGGGACGTTAAAATAATCTTACGTTATTCTTCTGGTATCAAGATAAAAAATTTTATAAACTTTTTTTAGATCTTAACGTATCTTTAAAAGTATTAATTCAAATTAAAGCAATGTTTTAAAAATCGAATCGGAGAAGCACCTGATTCAAGGGTCAATGGTTCAATCGGAATTCAACCGTGATCAAACCGATGACTGATAAATATATAAATTTTTAGTTTATATATTATATATAAAAGATAATTTTTAAACATAGTATTTAATTATTTATCTAATTGTAAACTTAACTTAAACCTTCAAACTTTAAAACATACAATTTTTTTTTTAAAATTTACCAACACAACACAAAATAAGATAACAAAG
Organism: Erythroxylum urbanii; assembly: GCA_027568935.1. Taxonomy (NCBI): domain Eukaryota; kingdom Viridiplantae; phylum Streptophyta; class Magnoliopsida; order Malpighiales; family Erythroxylaceae; genus Erythroxylum; species Erythroxylum urbanii. The sequence continues at coordinate 31,733,910 of JAOQML010000005.1, forward strand.
CTCACTAGTCATATTTCATCAAAAAGATAAAAAAAAGATCACTAATCATAATATTCATTCAAGTTGAAATCATCAAAATGAAATGCTCCTTTGTCATTGCTAATGTGAACATCTTCAACATATTCTAAACTTGGTTGTTTGGAAATTTTTTCATTACCTAATTTCATAATAAACAATATTAGACAAAATTACATTTGGAAATAATATATCTTTAATATTATATTACAAAGTAAATTAATAATAACTTTCATGTAGTTGTGGTGCTTCATCAATTATTGGAATTGCATTTTCCTGATAAAGAGCATTTTCAATATCTTCCTTACCAAGCTCTGGAGATCCATCATTTTCAATGATCCAAAAATCAAGTTTGTCTATAGATTCATAATCAATAGGATCATACTTCATCTTCTTGTTTGGCAACCTAAAATAAAACATTAATGGTAAGTTCAGATATAGCTATATTGGAAATCACAAACAATAATAATAAGTTAATAATGTTTAACTAAAAGTGGAAAACGATAATACCAATTCTTCAAACGCAAGTTGTAAGTGACATAAACATGATTACATAGCCTTTGATGCTACAATTTATTTCTCTTCTTTGTGTGAATGCGTTCAAAAAAGCTCCAATTTCTCTCGCAACTAGAAGAGGAAGATGTTTGGCTAAGAATACGAATAGCTAACTTTTGCAATATTGGAGCACTACCCCCATACAATCGCCACCATTCATCTACAAAAAATTTGTAATTATCAAACAACAAAATACTCATAGATAATAAACATTACAAGTATTAAAGACTATAATTAACAATTAAAAAGTATTATATTAGTAGTAATATAATAGTTACCAGGGCGTAAGGTGTTTAACTTTAACACACTAAGAGCGCTTTCTCGACTGAAAGTTCCTTGGCGATCACGATAAACTTGAATCTCTTGAATGCCTTTCGACAAGTCAGCATAAAAACTTTTTATATCAAGCATATCAAGAAGAGTAGATACAATCCTATTCTTCTCAAGATAGCCTTTAGCATAAAAGAAAGTAGGATTCAAAAAATACGCTACAACATGAAGATTAAGCTTTAAGAGCTTATCCCATCAAGCCTTGATGATATCGGTGTAAGGCTTATATAATTGTGGTTTCTGTTTAAAGATCTCCTTCACTGCATTTTTTATCCTAAGCATGCCCTCATAAACATAACCCAAAGAAGGTTTTTC
>JAOQML010000005.1:31759644-31770620 GCA_027568935.1 Erythroxylum urbanii
AATTTTGGTCACATTTATATCATGAATTAATAATTTAATAAAACTAAAAATATCTATAATTTTATTATTTATTAAAATATAATTTTTTGTGAATTTGTATTTTTAATTTAATCTAGTTAAATCTAGCTTATATTTTTATTGTATGTAGAAGTCATAAGGTTAAATTCTTATAATAGATATAATCAGTACTTTGGCTTAGTAGTTCACATTCAAGTCATTGTATTAGTACAGTACAATGAATTTTCAATTGATTGCATGCATGTTTATCAAATTGTGACAATACTGTAAATCAATTCATTCATTCATTTTAACTAATATATTTTATATCGCCCTAATTATATTAATTTATATAAGTTTTACTAAATTTTTTAACTTACGTTGCTTTTTTCAAAACATTTTTCTCATAATAAGTGATATATCTTCAAAAAGGTTTATTTCTTTAAACTTTGTAAGAATCTTTTATTTTCTGACTAATTTCTAATGTGATTATGTTTCAAGATGCAGCAGATTGAAATGCTAAACATAGGTTTGAATAGTTGAACCTTGCCAATAGAACTTGAAATATTTGAGAGTATCTGTATAATTGTGTCTTGGTAATATGAGAGCTAGAGGCTTTATCGTTTTCCAAAGAAGTTTATAAGACTAATCCAAATGTAGGAGGAATAATGGAAATAAAAAATGATTAGTTTTGATTTTCCTCAGCTTGGTTACAAAGGGTACACTTAGTTGGGAGTGTAGGGATTGGTTATTAAAATATTGTTTATGAACCAAATCAAGGAATACCAAGATACTTATGGGAGGGTTGTTTAAATAGAGTAAAAGTAAAGTTGTTAGTGAAATTTTTAGACAAATTATTTGGTCACTCTTAGCTTCATTTGGATCATAGGGAGGCAGGTTGTTTATGATGGGATTTAAGGCTCTAGAAGAGAAAGTTGTCCTAGGCAACTATGATTAAGAATGATCAAGCTAAATTTTGGCACGGATAGGAATTACTTTGAGAGCACTTCAAAGAGAAGACTTGGTTTCCAATGGAATAAGATATGTCAAATGTGAAACAAAAAGAATGTGTTCTTGTCATCATTTATGATGTGATGACAGATGAAACCTCTCATATATTGTCTTGTAATCAAGATTTTTTCATGTTCAAGAGATGTTAGTGCTTACTTTCAATGGCAAGAATCTTTTGCTTTAGAGAACACAATGAATTTATCTCACCATATTGAATTAACATTCTTATAAAGTCTGGCATTATGTTAGTAGTTTTTATATCGATTAAATTATTAGTCCTTCTTTCTTTATACTTTGACACACTTCACTCTGTTTTATTAGTGATTTTTATTGGTTTGACTACCAGTCCTCCTTCCTTTATATTTTAACACACTTTAGTCAACTTTATGTTAAACATTCTAGGATTTTTTTATAGTAACTATTCTAAAAGAAGTTCTTACTGAGTTTTACGATTCTAGAGGTATTAGCATATGCATTAACTAGTATATATATAGGAAGATAAGGATGGAATTTATAAGGAAAATTACATTTCTATAGCTGTGTTATAAAATCTATGAATGCACTCAGCTTTTTCCTTTTTAAATAAAGGGTATAGACAGTCTTTATGAGTTTATCACGAGGATATTACAGGTAGACCAAGGTTTTTATAAGGGAGGTTGGTCATTTTGATGCCCATGAGAGTTAAGAGGACATGACTATTGACTATGTTAACTTGAAAAATTAATAGAGAACTTCTATTCATATTGATTGATTGTTCTAAGAGTGCTTCAGAAGATTGTCAAGCTTTGTTAAATGTAGAAACTAATAAAGGATGGTTTGTATGATTAAATAATAGAAGATCTTCAATGAATGCAATACTAAATAATTTAGTAGCAAAGTAGTGCTTGTGGTACTTACAATTGGACTCGATTATGTTCCTTCTCATAAGAAAAATCATGATATGCATTCTCAGAATTAAAAGGAAAAAAGATAGTAGATCTTCTTAACTTAATCATCTAGCTCCTTTGAATCTCCTACTTAGATCCTCATTCATTATGTTACTTTATCTATTTGATTAATTAGAGGAAGAAACCAAAAGTTTTTAAGGCTAAAATAATAAAGCCCTAGTATATGAGAAGTCCATTTTGAAGAGACAATTAGTGATGCCTTTTCTTCTATGGGTAGTTTTTCAAAAGATCTTGAATTATCATGATATTATTTCCTATATATTTATTCTTTAGGAAGGCAATATGAGGGTCATTAATGAAGGAGGGGAAGTATTTCTTATAACTTATGAAGAACATCTTTGATATGAGCTTGAAGAAGAAATTGCAATATGTTATATGTCTATAGTTTTAAAAAGTTAGAAACCTAAAAATTTGAAATTAGGACAATATGACTATAGTTGAGTTCTTTTAGGACATTTTTTACATCAAAGAAATTGAGGGCAAGTTTTTTAAATCCCTTGTAATATAATTTGCACAAAAAAAAAGTTTTGTAGATGATTTGGATGTTAATATAATTTCAGTATTCATATGATAATTTTAATTTTTGTTAATATGATCATTTTGATAGTTGTTATATATGTTTAAATTAGTATTTTTGTTTCTTTATTTCACTTTTATTCCACGAAAGCTCAACTTATTATGTCATTCAATTTTTTCTCTTTGAATTTAATTGTTATTTTTTTTCATTTTTATAGATATTTGACAATTTGTTTGGTGGTTTTATGCCTTTTATTAGCGATAACCTTGATTCTTATTGGAATAGTAATAATGAAATTACATCTAAATCCTCTTGCACTTTCACTTTTTCAATACCAGGTAAATATATCCTTAATTTGTAGATAAATTTATTTTCTATTTTCTAATGATGTTATTAGTATACAATTTTTTCTTTAACAGAAATTACTTTATTCTTTAGGGATTGAAGGATGTAAAAGCTCTACTTCCATCGGGAAGAAGGGATGGGACGGGAGTTTTTCTTCCTGAGCCAGGAAACTTATCATCCAAAGTTGCATCCAAAAATAGAAAGGGTAATTAATTTAGAAATGAAATAGATTCAAGAATTGACTACAAAATACAAGTTCTAATTGATATATTGCTTTTATTTGGTAATTATTTAAGTTGACATATGTTTATTTCTTTCGCTTTTCTTTTTAAAGTGTGTGGAAAAGTTGTTCCATTGGACTTGAGATCATGGTATAATCAAATATACAAATTTCTTCCTAAAGGTTGTTATATATCTTCATTCTACTTGAAGAAAAATTATGACTCGTTATGGTAACCTTTCATTGCGTTCATTCTTTGTTCTAACATACTCTTTCTTGTATTTCTTATACATTAGAACCTGACTGGGTGAAGAAGTAAATAATGACTTCTTTAAGGAAAAAAACACCAGTTTGCATTTGTTTTAACATATGATAACTATAAAGTTTATGGTTTGTTATATTATTTCCTAAATATACATATATCATGGTTAGTACTGGGTTATAAGACTTTCAGTAGATGCAATAACTTACATCTTCACATAAAGAAACTTTTAAGCCATCTAAATACTAATAATTCTTAAGTCAAATTTTCTGTACCTATAAATATATGTGTTTGCTTATGCTCGCATGCCATAACATTGTTGATGGCTATATGTATTTGATTTTTCATTGATACAGGTGGGAAGAATGCTAAAGGACGGGGAAGAAAGTTTCTAGTGGAGGGAGAGACAACTGGGCCCGAAAAGGAGGATGACAAATGTTTGCCCGCAGAGTGGCCATATTGAGTTCCTTCAACACAAAACTCAATATGCAAAATAAAAAATAATCTGTACACCAAAAGACAGTAACAAAGCAACTAAATAAAGTCTCTTTTATTAAAAATCTAGTTTATCCATAGCTGCCATGCGGTTTAACCTTTTGGTCCAAACTCTCTCGTGGATTCGTTTAGGCCTTTGAATTGCCAATGCTTTAACATGTTTTTCCATACATCAGGAGAAGCCAAACTTATAACCGGCTGCTAACTTCAGTGAAGAAGACCAAAAATAAATAAAAAAATTAACAAAAAGGACATAAGACATCTTTCACCTCCTTGCTCTTAATTGAACCAAAAGCTAGTTAACTTCTTCAAGCTCCTTCAACTAACAGGTCTCAGATTTGTATGACAAGACCAGTACCATAGTTTTAGATTATAAAACTCCACACTGGTTTCATAAAAGTTTACTAGTTTAGGAATTTCAGTTAAAGGATAGGAAAGTAAAACTATGAACCCAATATATATATATGCTTCAAATACCTATTGTGGTATGAACTTCAACTTAAATCCACTCTCAGATGTGATTTTTTCCCTTTAGCTTTCTTTAATTGGTAGTAACTGCAGTTTTTCTACTAATTTAACCGTGTTAATGAACAAACAGAAAATTTGAACGGATATGGATCAAATCAAAACATGATCAAGTTTCTGATGCTACTCATGTATAATCTTCTCTTGAAGCTTAACTTATCAAGTTAATCAATTTCATTTGTCTAGCATACAAAAAAAAGATAGCTAACTGTGAGATTCAAGCATAGTAGTGCACGTAAGCATTACTCGGACATTTTAGTTTGAATGTCGTCGAACCTTGGTTTTGCTTTAAGCTTCAGTCCTTCGAAGTTATGACAAGTAATCCCAGTGCCCCAATGAGAATATACTATAAACATCATACAAAGTTAGCATTTTCTTATGTCAGATTCAAGCATGAAAAAAAAACGAAATTAAAAAGTTAAAATAGAAGTCATTTTTAGTCAAGATGGAAATAGATCAAAAAAAAAAAAAAAGAGGGTAAGCAATAAAATTTGGGAGGCTGCAGAAGTGTAATATGCCACAAGAGAATCAGGGATACTGTAAAAGGAAGATAAACAGAATCAAGGTAAAAGTGGCACTTGAAAATCAATCTAATCCAGAAAATTTTCACAAAGAAGTGAACCTTGATGATAGGCTTTTCAGTCATGACAATGGTCACCCAACCAACATATGGTAAGAACCTTCAATAAGAGGATTAATTGACATGAGAACCTCTGCATTCTTGGAACGAACATTCCACTATCAAGGTCGAGTTTGTTTAAGAATTTTACCCAATGGCACGACCCATGATGTGGTGCCGATTAAGCCAAAGCTGACCTTGTGCGTATAACAGTCTGTCATCCTCATAATTGTTATCCCCTTAGAAGTAAATAAAAGGATACAATGTGATCAAAGTTGGTCAACTTACAAATTTTAACAATATGTACCAACAGGCATAAACTACACATTACATTTAATGAGATATTTACATAAAAGAACCTTTCTAAAGTTGAAGGAATCAATCTTCACATCAAGTAGTACCTTTTGTCAAGACTTCAACTTCCCCAGTATTTTGCCTTTCATGGACCTGCCAAGTCAATTAAATGAAAGAATCACAAGACATTGACTATGATACAACTGAATGCAGGGCATAAAATATGCCTTCTTCAATTTCCCCTGCCAATTTTCACGAACCAATGATTATTCTAAAGATAAGAGTATGATAAGCCATATTAGCAACTCTTCAATGCATATAACAAGAAACCTCCCTTCATCTAACCCTTCACAGTAAACAAACCAACAAGAATTGCAAGTTCATACGCATTGTTTGAATTTTATGGGTTCACTAGCTTATCAAAAGTTGTGTTAAAAATGAATCAGCAGTAAGTAAGGTAAGGCAGTAAAACCATACCTTAATCACACGATGAACTATTGGAATGTCACGACCCTGATCAACAATTAGCAATAAGTATCTTTTAGAAGAAATGTAATCAGAACAAAAGCTAACTAAGTAACATGAAAAGCAAACATCCAAGGATAAACTCAATAACATGCCACCATACTAATACTGGAGACCAAGAGGAACAGTTCATATGTCAAAAAAAAAAAGAGAAGTCAAATGCTAAATTATGAGGTCCTAACTAGTAATTTATATAAGTAACAGTTCACTGAATATAATGCAACTGATATCATCAACACTCACAATTATTAATTCAAACATATCCATGAGAGGGAGAACAGTGTGGCCATTAAAACAATAGTAACAGGAAATCCATGCTGATTTTTCACTCTTCCTTTGTCTATTTCAAGCAGTAGGTAAGGTTTTTGCAGCACATAAATCACATGAGATAAGGAAGTGATCCATGACAAGAATAGGTTGTTATGCTCCATTAGCCATGCAAAGGCAACTCAAATGCTATCATCCCTACATGTTCGGAGTCAGTTTCTTTACTAATTGAACATTATTTAAATTACTTTATCAGTAGAAAATGGTCTAAAGGCTTACTCCTGAGAGAAACAAAGCTTAAAATAGAACAAGAAAAATTGCACTAACTAAGACAGAAACATGTTTCTAGTATAAGAAATTTTAAGACCCACCAAAACCACCAAACTTAAATCAACATGACAACACAACAAAATGATTTAATAAAGCAGGAGCAAAAAATTAGAAGTAGAGAGTGTACTTACATCAACATTGAAAACAACAATCTCCCCTGTGCGAATAGGATCTTTACTCATGTGTAAAAACAGAATATCTCCCTGTAAATAAAGATGTCAGAATGTACACATAATTTCATGGGATTCATAATCTTACAACAACATGATTAACAAAATCAACATATGGACTCCCTACTTATGTTGCATTACTAGTTCCTTAAACTAAATACACAGAAGTAAATATAAGATCTATACTTAACATACATGGAAAAGTTTTTCGTAACAAAACAACATATTGACTCCCTACTTATGTTGCATAACTATTTACTTAAACTAAATATACAGAAGTAAATGTAAGAACTATACTTTACATGGAAAAGTTTTTCGTACCCTCTGGAAGCCAGGTTCCATACTACCAGAAAGAACAACCACCACAGGAGACTCACTGCCGGTTATACACATCAATGCTTTCCATATTATTAGTGCAGAAGTGACAATCATTCCTGAAATCCACAGCAGATGACTCAGGAGACAAGATACTCTGATAGATAGGATACAATCAAATACTCCAAGATCAGATCTTTAGAAGTGTTGATTTATTACCTCAAGCCAAATGCTTGCATTATTATTTCAAGAGAATCAGTTAAAATTTAAACCAGAAAATCGTCAAAGAGAGAGCGACTTAAAGTGAAGGTATACCAACGAGGCTGACACAGAAACATACTATCAGCAGTACAGACAGAGTTCCATGTTTTAGTTTTAATGAGTCTTTAAGGCTCATTGGATGCAATGCCAGATGCATTAGGCTAATTAACATTGTGAAAATATATGGATATAGCTAGTTTGCAGAAAATCGAACAACCCAATGGCCAAAGTAATCCCTACATCTTACAGGATAAAAGGCCTCCTATATCATAGACCATGGCTTTCCTCAAACTTGTACACAAAGGTATAAACTTACCCAGACTGACAGCCTGAGTGAGGAGCTGCCGGACCTGGATGGACTTGATCGAGTCAACGGTGTCTCCGATGAAACCCATTTTCCCTTTATTCTTTTTGTTCGTTTCCTTTTCTCTCTGGGCAATCCCTGCATAGACCAATGCAACCAAATCCCAAAGCCGAGACACCGATTCAATTCAATAGATCACCATTGAAATTATCAAGCAAATAACACGAAAAACATAATAGCAAGTCAAGCAATCAAAATTAAGTAAAGAGGAAGATCATTGACAGGCCTGAGAACGAGGAGCGATGACGAAATTGAGATGGGAAGAGGACTAAGGAGAGAGAGATCTTGGGACAGCGATCTACTTCCAAGGCTCCACGAGAACTAACTATACCATTTTCTTCCTGACGTGGCTTTATAAAATATTTAAATATTTCATTAGCAAAGGAAGAAGAAACTTCCACGTCACCACACTCGTACGTTTCCAATAGCCATTCAATAATACCTCAAAAACAGCACAACTCTTTGTCGAATATTCTGACCAAGTAACTCTTGAGATTTTTCTATACAAATATGTCGGTCCTTCCTCTAGCGGTTTACGCAGGACTGAGCGTCACACCCACACCTCATCATAGACGGCGGCTCGGAGTATCTGCAACTCTATCATCATCATCACATGGCAAAGACAATGCTGTGGACTGGGTGCAGGCAACTAATAGCTATTTCCAGAGTGATTCTAGACCCATTATGTTGTTCGACGGTAATTGAATTAAACTCTATCCCAAGATGAATTCCCGTTTACCGATTGAAAAGTGAATTCCCTTTTTCTATTTTCTTCTTATTTTGGTTTTATGGGCATGCAGGTGTGTGCAACCTTTGCAATGGAGGTGTGAAGTTTGTTCGTGATAATGATCGTAGCAGGTATGCACACAATATAGTTGGTCTATACTCTTCTTCTGGTAGATATGACAATCTTTCTAGGAACAACAGTATGATAATTGACTGAGTTTGGACGTGATCAGCTGTCCATTTTATTTATTCTGTTGGATAATTGATGTGTCCTGATTGCCATTTGTTAAAGACGATATCATAGCTTAAGTTGATATTTGTTTGCAAATTTTTATACATAAATAATGATTTTTTTTTTTATTTATCCTCTAAGAAGGTTGTCTACTTGTTTGTTGATTTTAGGAGAATTAGGTTTGAAGCTCTCCAGAGTGAGGCTGGAAAAAACTTGCTCAGAAGATCAGGAAGAGCTCCTGATGATATCTCAAGCGTTGTACTTGTTGAGAAAGATAGGTATGTGATTAACATAGAGACAGAGAAATTCAATGGAAGGAGAATAGAATTTTATCAAATTCAACTTCCATACACTCTGATTTAAGGCCTTGAGGTGAACTGCAGATCATTTATCAAGTCAGACGCGGTGCTTAAGATAATGGAATACATAGATTTGCCCTTTCCTCAGCTATCTGTTTTCTTAAAGTTTGTGCCTTTGTAAGTAATACATTCAATTTCTTCTGCAATTTCATTACCTACTTTCTTGTTTAAAACAGGGAAAGTTGACCTTATAATTTAGATTTGCTTGCAGGTTTCTAAGGGACTTTGTTTATGACAATGTTGCAGACAATCGCTACAAAATTTTTGGTCGTTCTGAATCATGTGAGATTCAATATGATTAACTAAGCAGCCAGTGTACTTGCTTGGTACCACTTAAGATTAAAACTTATTAAACAATTATTAGACTACTTATGTTGTAACGGACAAAATTGTAATTAACATGTTAAGGACAAATATGTAAAAAACAAAAATTTGCATCTTCAATTTGCAGCAAAAATTTGCAAGTTCTTTTTGTGTCTTCTGCTATTGTCACCGATTATTAATTATTTTACTTCTATTATCTACCAAGCAAACACTCAAGTATCAAAGCAACCAACCATTTTTATGTCATTTGTATATTTGTTTTCTCACCTGGAATATTGTGGTTGGAGTAAAGTGCGATGTAAATTTTTTAATCACATTTAGGTATTACAAGTGTTAGTCCAACATGAATACATGTATGTATTAGTTGTAATAATTTTGGAATAATAAAATTTTAAGAGTTGCATATACATTTTATGAGGGAGAACTGGTAATGTTGTTACGAAAAATGAGATGTAGAGTTTTAGATACTTTTATTGTAAATTATTTGTAATTTGTAACATAAACTTTTGTTTAACATGAGTTTCAACATAGTTGGTATTTGTTTAGACTGGAAGTTGGTGTAGTAAGGAGAGAAGAATAGTTAGAAAAGAAGAATGAGAAAGAAGATCTAGTGTCATGTTTCACAGTTGAAATTTCAGTTTGACACGTATCCATTTAATGTCTTTGATATTTCTACAAAATTTAGTGTGATGAGGAAGATGATGAATATTTTCTAAGTAGAAATGAGGAATCGAGCATCATATGCTGAATTTGGCGACAAAACAATGTAGTTTCGGTTATGTAGGGAAAAAAACAAAGTGATAGGTACATTGACAATGTTGAAGTTTTAGCCAAGTATGTCAAAAGGCAACACCAACGTGGCGTTTGGTTGTTGTCCTTATGGGTGGGGACAAATGATAGGGACGCAAAAGTTCTGTGCCCCGTAGTATTTGCTTGCTGTCTTTACCTATTTTTGTTCCGTCTTCAGAGCACAAGGACAGAAATTTTTTGTTCCTTCTAAGACTGTGGTACAAGATTTCTTGTCCCAAGGACAAAAACGAAACACATAAGGAAATGTCAGAAATACCCCTCCTCCCACATAAGCAATTTTTTATTCTTAATTATATTATTAAACTCATCATCATTACCATCATGATTATTATTATTATTATTATTAGTAATTATTATTATTATTGAGGGGTATAAGTTGTCCAAAAGAAAGAGGGTTGTGTTTTAAGTATTCCCACTTGCATGGAATAGGTAAAGAGGAGGGGGGGTTGTCTTTAGCTATTCCTTAATTTAAGGAATAGATAATCTTTAGGAATGCTATTCCTTGGGTTATAAAATAAACCAAATAAGGGAATAAGTAATAGGTGAGAATAGAAGGGTAATAGAATTTCTATTACCCTCAACCAAACACCCCACTAGAGTATATATTGGGGCCTTACATTATAAGTCTTTTCGTTAGGTATATTATTCCAGAGCATTCGTAACAGTTCGCCTTGAGGTTGAGATAATGTTGCAAGTAAAGTCATGTACTTTACTTCAACATCTGTATAAACTAGACAACCTCTAAAGTATAACTCTTACATCATGTTATTAACTGAAATAACATGTTAGATTATCTTCTGGCATTAAATGCATGTTAACTAACTGTACATCTATGTTGTCAATACGTCTCTTTTGTGCATCACATCGAATAAGCTTAGGTGTTCGCTTAATAATAAGCATCTTCTTGAAAAACAAATTTTCAGGAATCAGAAGAGTGCGCCAAATAAACAAATTATTTTGTCCAACACATAGCAAACTCATGCACATAGAATGGAAACAATTTAATTCTATTAGCAATTTATTGAACTAATCAAATTATGCTATTAATATCTAATCAATTA
>JAOQML010000005.1:31801781-31814092 GCA_027568935.1 Erythroxylum urbanii
TTGGCATTACAAATAAGTGGAAGAAGAAAAGTGGAAAGAATGTCCTTATTTAAGCAAGGATTGAAGTGTTTGATGCTCTTTTTTTTCTTCTTTAACTGCTAGTGGTGGTTACATATAAAAAAAGGATATGCTTGGATTTTGCCACATTTCATTTTAGCTGTTATGCGAAAACGCTCCTATGTTGCAGCATTTTCGTTTTTAACTGATTAACTTCAATAAGCTCTTTAAAAAGCTGCTCTCTTAGTGTTGTTATTAGCTGTTTGAAAAGTCAAATAGCTAATAACCACCAATTAGCTAAAAAAACAGCTGATTGGTGGGCATCCAATCGAGTCCTTTAACTCTATCAAAATAATATTGGTAATCTTTTTATTAGGACAACTGGTAGGTGGGATTAAAAGCAAGATTAATGCATGATAACAAAATGAAAATCTTAAAACGAAGATCTGAGCTTACCTACCTGTTTTCTAAGACTAAGAGCATGTTTATTGCAAGTTGGGTCTCGTCTCTTAATTTACCAGTCAACTTCTGTGAGCTTAATTAGTTAACTTACGTACATTAATCACGAGTCCATAGTAATGACACAAATTAAGGAATAAAACAGACATGGCCCGGTTTCAAAGTCGTCCAAGACAAAAATACAAGTCGTCAGACACTTAAAATCAACGATTTCTGAAAGATGTTTTGGCCTATTTTACTGGCACATTTAATTGCTAATCATTATGCTACTATAAAGTTTCCAAACACGGAAAGAAAAGAAAAACAACATGTCTCAGTGTTCTAAAAAGATTTAGTCAAAAAGAAACAAAAGGAAGAAATAAAAAGTAAGACATTTAGTTGTATACATATGAAATAGAGTTACACTTCATTAGAATTTGACACGTGAAATTCGTAGTCAAAGTAATTTTAACTTTTAAAATTTTAGTAAAAAGATAATAATTAATTAAAAGTTTAATTCAACTAATTGAAAAAGTATAAAATTGAATGTGGTAGTAATTAATTAAAAACTCGTGTTAAAAAATTATATAAGAAAAAAATTTATTGCAAAAGCACGGTTTCAAATTTCAATACGATTTACCAAAATGTTTAATTATGATAAATATGTTTGTATATATACCTGTTTTATAATTTAACAAATTGCAATTTTATACATTAATAAAAGTTTAGCATATCAACCAAATCCTCTAGAGTCTATGTAGTGATTAACAAAAATATGAAATCTAAAGACTTAATATTAAATAAAGATAATTTCGTATCAAGATAAAATTATCATTGCAATATTGCTGGATGTTTACTTTTTAGTTAGAAATGAAAATTGTTTTCTCTAAATTAAGATTACACATTTGATTTGCTGCATTAAGTCGGTTTATTGTCAATTCATTTTCGAGGAAATCGATATGATCAATCATGCATATAGTCAAGGCCTCTTGGAGCTGAGTGCTTCAGATCATTGCAATTGTCCATCCAATTGGAGCAAAGCTCGAGGTATTGTCTTTCTTTGTGTGACTAATCCACCATTCCATTATCTTTTCTGGAACTTCCACTCAATTAAGTCTGACTTCAATAAACCTAGTGCTATGACTACATCTGCCGTAGGTTTTACTACAATATTCTTACCCATCATGAAAATGTCTTTCGACGAATAACAAAAACTTTTTGGCGAGGCAGAAAACAAAATCTGATGTCGGCAGATATAATTAGTCATCTCAGTAATTTATAGACTTCTTTGAGAGTTGGTTTAAAGGTATGTTTTAGTAATCCATCTCATATATGTAAGATGGATTCAGAGAATATATACATACAGTTATAGTTATTTTATTCTAAATACAATTATAGCTATTTTATCGAAGTTTGTTTTTTATCATTATTGTATAAACTAAGAATTACTTTTACCAAATTTATTTCGTTATTAGGTGACGCATGCAGTGTGTGTTTGAGGTTTCAAATTCATATAAGTATCCATGTTGTCAAAATTATGATTTGATTAGAATTGAAGATTTCCTCATAATGTCAGTTTCAAGACTAATCAATTCTACAATTACGGAAGAAGCATTCGAGTTTTGATAGGCTGATCTTATATTGCTTATTTTTATTATATGCTATTAGCTACATCTTTTATTTCCTTCAACGATAATAATCAATACCAACATCATTCTTCTAGTTACACCAAGTGAAACGCATATTTAAGAAACTCGGATCGTTCACTCTCATTCATTTTTAAACAAATTAAAACGAGATTTGAGTGGTGAAGTCTTTGCATGGCCGTATATATATATCATGTGCTTCAATCCAATTAATGGTATGTCCAACCAATTCTTAGAAAATGTTCACCAATATCCCTTATAATTAGCATAGGGTTTGGAACCAATTTAAAGTCCTGAAGATGTACGATCATCGTTTTTTATGATTCTAGAGTAATATCTTTTTCTAGATTAGATGCTTCTTCTTGTACACATTTACCTCTCTGAATTTGTTACTGCTGGCCATTCCCTCCACCAACTTTCAAAGACAAGAATGTCGATTTTAGTATAAGAAACGTACTCTATCAAATAACAACATTTTGAGAATCACATAGCTATTCGCTAACTGAAGGTGACATTCAGTTCTTTTCTTTTTTTCCTTTTTTTCCTTTTTGTGACCTTTTATCTTTCACGAATCTGAAGTAACGCTCCTTTGCATGGACCTCAAGTTATGAATCATACTTTCTTTGGCTGCTTCGTTCCAACTTTTGTATATTTCAAAGCAACACCAAATTATAAGGCTGTGTCTTTCTTCTTTCTTCTTTCTTTTTTCTTTTGGTTCCTTATTATTCGTGTTTCTTAGCCTCATCAACAAGATAAGCCATACTTGGTTCATCTCAATGTCCAACTTGAAATATTTTGAAGTCCTGAAAATGTCACAGCATAAAAATATGCTACAAGTTTAGTATTCAGTTGTTAAAATGTACTCTTAGTACCAATAGAAAGACATTCGATAAGTTTTATAACTTGGAAAATAGTTTATATCCCCATTAATTGAAGTTTCATGATATACTGCTATGAATATTACCCACAGTCCACAGTATCTGAGACAAGATAAAAGGAGCGAGTCATTAGAATTAGCTGGAAAGCTATATAATTCCTTCTCTTTAATTAGAGTATCGAACAGCTTATTGTGCTCAATTACGTATAACTATTTATAACAATTGTAATTGATGCAATCATGATTGAGAATTTAGAAATAATAGCATGTTCTCAAGGAACTCGTAAAAAAAAAAAGCAATCATAGTGCCAAAACATGCTTCCTCTTGGAATAAGCCACATTTTGACATAAACAAAAAGAAACAATAATGCTAAAAAATTATGCAAACTCATTTTTCTAACGTTTGCTAATTTATAAGGTTACAGATAATTGAATCATCTTCTCTGCAACAATCATCTGTCACTCTATTTCATACGTTTTTCTTTCAGTTTGACCAAGCTTAATCAATTTTATCTATAAAGAACTACACTAATTCTTAAAAATTAGCCAACTAACGAAGATGCTAAGTTTAATGATAAGAAGGAATGCCTTTTTGTCAATTTTATAACATCAACTTTTTGGAAAAGCCGTTTCCTGTGGTCTGAAATCAATTATGGATACATATATATATATATATATAGTGCAACGAATCTATGGCATACTAAATTAAACAGGTTACACAATGATCGACCATACACTAAGTAGTGCTAATACAACAATCCTATGATACAAATATCTAAGTAAATCCTATCAACCGCCCCGCTCCACATTATCTGTCATCAATGATCAGAAACCCAACTTTTGTCTCATATGTTAGTTTGATTTCTATCCCCACCCACTACACCATTAAGGAAAAACTAAAAGAAAGAAAAGAAAAGAGAAAAGGAAATAACAAGAAGAACAAGAACAATAACTTAAGACCCATGAGGCGAGCTTCACCACGAATGATCTTTCTCTTCTTAAGCAACTGTTAAAGCTCCTGAATTTTGAAAACAATCTGCCTGTCAACAGATCCAAGAATGTCATTCTCACTGACTGAATGATATTCAGTTCCATTATCGCCTTCCTCTTCAATGGCAATATTCAAGTCAAGTGCTGGCACAATTAACAAGCTCTTTTCCTCAAACTCTTCCTCATTGTTCTCATTGTGGCAAGGTTTTTGCTTTCTACATGGTGGCGGCGGTGAGAAGGCTCTTGACTCTGATATGAAGCTTTTGCAACTGAAAATTATAATAGCATCTTTGAGAGGAACAGTTTCACCATCACCATCACCAACTCTTACTCTTCCACTTTCAATAGCTTCCTTCATGCTCTTCTGAGAACTATAATCAACTTGGTCCACATCCTCCATGAAGAACACCCTGTGAGGATTCTGATTCAAGGCTAAACCAAACCTTTCGTAATAATTGAATCCCAACTCCTCTCTTTTCCTCTTATTGGCTTTTAAATGATCATCGTCATCGGAATCAACTCTGGTTGAAGGCGAGGAATTGCTTAGACCAATTGAAACAAAGTTGCTTTGAGAACCAAAGACAAGTCTAGCTATGTCCCTTGCAATCTTCTTTTTGCCTTCAGCATCAACTCCCAAGAAAAACAGCCAGGTTTCTTCCTTGTGATCATTTTCTTGGTTATTCCACCTGGTTTTTCGTTGTTTACTTCCAGACCTGCACTCAAGAATGGTTGTTGCAATCTCAGGAATAATACCCTTCTGCCATGGAACCCTTTTCTCCAATTCACTGCAAAGAATCTGCAAGTTGTCTGCATTCAGCTCGTTGAAGCTTTGAAGGTTTTCCAGGTCATCATCCACGGCCTCGCTTGAAGAAGCCGAATTAGGACTGGAGTTGGGATTTGATAACAGGTCTGGTTTTGTGTCAATCAGTAAATTACTGCTCTCGTCACTATACTCAGCTGTCCAAATCCGATTCTCTTTAGAAAGTTGTTTCTGTACAAAAATTTCCGGCCAACTTAGATGTACGTCACTTAAGTTTGTTTTGCGCTCATGTGAAGGGTTTGATATTGGAGAAGGAGGAGATGAAGCAAATTTGATGGTTTCCTCGGGATAAGTTGGCGGCTGTTGCTTGTCGACTGAATCACAAAATGAGCTCCATTTCTTGCAAACATCAGCGACATTTAGCGATTCCTGAATAAGAATTTAAAAGGTATTAGGCCTACATCAACTCTTAGGCGATCCATACCCAATTGTAGATTAGAATGTTGACTTATGATGGAGCAAAATAAGCGGGTACCTTGTTATCTTCAATGTCGTCCCTTGATCTGGTCTCTTCTTTATGCTGTCGAAGCCATGCAGGCAAACTTGAGATAGAGGAAATGGTAATTCTGTTAGCAGCTTGCAGTTCCTTGTTTTTGCTGCTGTTTCCTGTTAGGCTAAGGAAGTCCTTGCTGTAATTGACCGACGAATCTCTCCACCAACTCAAATGTGTATCAACTCGAGATTCAGCAGCCTGACACGTAAAAGCTTTGTTCTTGGATTCAAAGTGGGCATTATTCTCGCTGAAAGAGTAAGATTTATCAGTGAATCACTATGTTTATAATACAGAGAGAACTCTACGTAACGAACTTTATTTACCTGTCTAGATTGAGGCTTAGACTCAAGCTTCCAATTGGAACAGTGAGTGGATGAAGTTGCCAAAGGTTCTCTATAGAAGGGTGGCCTGCTTTACATTTCATGTAAGTTTGGAATGTGGCGATCCCCATAAGCCATAATCTTCCTGTTTCACCGATTCCGCTAACAAATTGCTTCAGCTCCAATATAATGTGCTCCACTGTACTGTAGTAGCTTCTCCTTTGCTCACCATAGGTAGACCAGAACTCACCAACCCATTTTAGATCACCCAAGTACAAAACAACCCCTATTCTCATGTAACTTTTCACTATGCACCTAAGCTCAATAAGCTTCTGCTCAAGCTCTTCTTTTGAGAGATTTCTCAAAGACAGGAGAGGAAGGGTTATGAACCTCACAGACATCAAATCCCCAGGAGCTTTGCCTCTCTCAAGCTTGTCCATAACTCCTCTAACTACACTCTCAGCATTGGATAGGCTCTCACTTGTAATGACAACATTTTTCTTTTTATTCATCATTGTGTTCAAAACACTTGTTACCTCCTCGTTCCTTGCTTGGTCAAATTGCTTACTAACGAGGGAGACTCCAAACTGACTAAAAGATGAAGACTGAGACATATGATTGGCAACTATCTGAGTTTTGGTGCTTTCTTTAGACAAGCTACTAGGAGTAGAGGTTTGATGACTACTAGTCTCCATAGAAACAGTTTGTTCTATCTTGTTTTTGACATGGGTGCTAGAGAAACCAGCTTCCCTCATGACCCTACTAACACTAGGGTCATCCAGAATAGATATTATGAGTTGTTCAATCTCAACCTTCAAAGCTAAGATGGGTTGCTGCTGGTTTTCAATGGAGCCTCGCCGTTGGTGTGCCTGAGCACGTTTGAAGGCTGCAACCAACGCATTGGAGAAGGAAGGATAAGAGGTGTGAGGACCTAACAAAGCGCTAGATGTTGATGCGGGAAGGCGATTTAGCGCAACATTAAAGCATAGCTCAAGAGCCTTGCATTGCAGAGGATGAGAGTGTGATTGAAGACAGGCCCTTCTTAGAAGACTAGAAGATGATGCAAGCATAGAACTTGCTACATGGAGAGGAGTGACTTGGGCATGACCTCTCCTTCTGGCAAGACTCACTGCTTGTTTTACTACGCTTACAGCCTCAATTGTAAGAGCCTGCTGGACACTGTAAATTCCTGCTCTCATCTTCAGCTGTTTCAAGTATGAATTTAGCGAACTACAAGGTATCTATCTATCTAGTAAGGAAAATACTGGAGCTGTCTCAGAGGTTTTGGCTTCATGTGTGAAGAGAACAGAGTTTCAATAATTGCTGCAAGTAGCTAAGAGGTTTATAACGAGGAAAGCAAGTTGCAACACAAAGAGGTGGGAATGTGGGATAATATTAGGGCTGGGGGTTCGTGCTTTTCTTGTTAGTGACGCAAATGTTGGAGGTCTTTGATGTGAAAGTGGCTTGCATGTGAATTGCGAGAGAGCCAGAGAAAAAAAAAAAAAGAATCGTAAAGCCCTAAGCTTTGAAAGGAATAATCACTTTGGTTCAGATAATATCAATATATTGATGACGGGTGTTATGTTACGTACATTACCATTACTAGAAGAAGAAGAGGAAAAAAAAAAAGATGAATGATTAGGAAAAAAAAAGCAGCAACGAGTTAAAAGAAAAGAGAAAAGCAAAGCATAGAAAAGAGAAAAGTTAATCCACCAATTACGAGGACCTGAAAAAGAGAAGAGAAGATAGGACTGATTGTCTGTTTGAAGGGAGTTGGGGGAATAGAGGTATATCATATGATTGCTTTAGGACGTTGTCTTTAATTTTCCTGATGCCATAAGCATAACTTCACTAATCGAATTTCCTGTATTCCTTTTGCTTTTTGTATAATTATTTTGAACAAAAAGCAAACAAACATAAAAGGAGAAGACGGCATGCTATTCAGCTTCTGGTCTTGCGTTGGGATTGGCCTCCATTCGAAAGAACAGAACTAAAATGGGTAAGGGCCTAAGGCACTTGCTCGATTGGCGCTAAAAGATTCCTCGAGCCTGTTTTAGCGAGGCCTCCATTAGACCAGTTTGGATACTGAAAATACTGACCCCTAGACCTCAAGAATGTTTAAGCTTTGCTCGTACATTTTCCCTTCAATATTCCACTTCCAAGTTTGTAGAGAAAGAGCACTTGGTCGTTGAAATTGTCCCGTTGTTCCGACAAAATTGATTGACGGATAACATACATTTTTGAAAGCCAATACAAAAGGTATCATATCTTATTTGATGATAAGTGATTATATTTTACGAAGACATGACATTGATTGAGCCAAGTTTACATTTTCCATATATTTAAAGCGATAATAATCTCAAAATACTACGATATCTCTTTTTTAAGAAAATGTGTACTAAATAATCTATAAACACAATTGGTTTTGATGAATATATAATTTTTTACGTAATTACAAAATAAAATGCTAATATTTATTAAAGATATTTCAAATTTTGAATGATTCATCATGATGACATATTATATGTCAATTTTTGGTAAATATTATTTTATCACCAAAATATGTATATGATTTAATTGTTATTAGACTGAGACATAATATAATATTTTCAAGAGAACTCAAATTTATATTTTTATATAATTTGATAGTCTAATTGAATATATAATTGGGGAAAAATTTATAACTAGAAATAATGGATATTCATATAATGAAATAGATAATGCCATTGTAAAAATGCTTCAAATCTAAATTTTTCAAGGAAGTTTGCTGGTAGATTTCCTTCCAACCTAAGCGTGATTTTCAGTAATCAAGGCTTATATAAGGATTGTCTAATATCATTGAGGATGGTAGGATATGTTGAATTGTTATTTTAAGTACTTTACAATATATTTAGACCTTGTTTAATAACGAGTAATGAAGGAGTTGAATTGAAAAACAGGAATAAGAATCAAAAGGGATAATAGAAACAAGAATAAAATTCCTAATTATACATGTTTGGTATGTAAATACTAAGAAGTTTATCATTATGTCAATATTTGGTATCAATTATAAGGAATAGTAATAAGAAAAATTTGCTCATATTTGATTATTATATAATTGACCATGAAAATATTAATAGGCCAAATTAAACTCTAAAAAATTTCTAATTCATGAATTCTAACTTATATTCATGCTTGTTAATTTTATAAAAATAAATTCTATGGAAATTTGGGGTCTAATAATAAACACAATATCATCCAACTCCGACAACCACTACACCCTTAATAACATACAATACGCCTTATGTCTATCACCAAGGCATCAGTACAAAATTTTCGACCTCCCATCTTCCAATGTAAATTTCTGCATATGTGCTTACAACTCAACTTCATTCCTCCCCCAACCATCACAGATAATTCCTTCATTTCTTCTAACTGTTTTCCCAACCTATCTATAAGTTTCTGATCCACAAAATTATGTGTACTCTCCCCATCCATCAGTACATGTATCATAATACTATTCAACATACCTTGCACCTTAATTTGTTGATATTTTGCCATTGATACTCCCATCATTGCTTACAGTGATATGTTGGGTAGATCTTCTTCTTCTGTCGAAACACTCTCTTCATTCTCCTGTTCATCTTCCACAATATACATGTATAACATCTTCTTTTTACATTTATGGCCGTGGACAAACTTGTCCTCACACCAAAAACATAATCCCTTTGTTCGTCTTTCATCTAATTCGTTGCTAGAGGTTGTTTTACTCCATTTAAGCTCCCTTTCGCCTTTTTGACCTACTAGCGACAGAGTAGGTAAAAGTCTAGGTGACCTTATGGCATTTAGAGGACTCGCAACATAAGCAACTATTTGGTGCACTCTTCCTGTAAATCCATATTGTGTCACCACCATCTCATGCTTTCGAGCCAACTTATATGCTTGTTAGAAAGTTTTTGGACTCCACAACTTCACCGGGTATTCAATTTCTGATTTCAACCGTTTTAAGAACATACTCACCAAGTATGGTTCAGGTATCACCAATTTTTGTAAAAACAAATCAAACTCTGCACAGTATTCTTTAACTGTACCTCGCTGTTTCAATTCTTTGAGTTCTCGAATTAGGTCTTCAAAAGCCGTCTCTCCAAAACGTTGTTCGAGAGCCAGCAAATATTCCCCCCAGCTAGGATGATCCCTCGTCATTATGTTCCGTACATACAACTCATGCCAAGCAAGAGCCTCTCCTTCTAAGTACATTGTTGCAAGACTCACCTTCAACTACGGTGGTGTATGATCAAGTGTAAAAATTTTCTCACATTTGAACACCCATGAATGCAAGTTTTCCCCTTTCAACACTGGTAACTCAATCTTGCTACATCTTATAGGGATCATGTAATGACTTCTATAACTTCCCTCACTATTGCCGTTTTCTGGAACCCTTTGATCAACGGTCCCTCTCACTCCATTGTCACTATGATCATGCTGAAATAATTGAGTAATCCAATCTTTAAGCTCTTCCATACGCTGTTCATGTCTCATTTCTAACTCTTGCATTTGACCCCGCAATGCTTCTTCCATCCGTCGCAACTCCTGTCCCCTTGTTCCTTCAGCCATCACACAACGTCAACTATAGACAAGAACAAATCTCTTATACCAATTTGATACAAATTTTACTATAGTCCGAAAGATTATTCTAGGTTTGGCTAAAACGTAAGAAGTAGGAAGAAAGAAAACTAGAGCTGAGTAGAAGGGAGAAGTACTTAAAGAGAGAAAATTTAGTTATACAATCGTCACCCTCCTCTTCTCCTACAACGACTATATCAACTACTACTACAACCGTTAGCAATCAAGTAATCTCGTTAAATCTTGACTCTACTTTAAACGACTACGTATTATTACTAATCACTAAACTACGTTGCATTTTCCCGCATTACTCAGCTCCCTCACCATCTTGTAACATATGGTCCAATACTACACCGTTTACATCGTCTTCCTTAAATGTCTGTATCATATATTCTTTTAGGTCTGTATTCTCGTGACGACCGGGATAGTGGCGAGGCGATGATCGACAGTGGGTGAGAAAGCTAGGAGCTGGGAGAATGGTGCGCAATGGGTGCGACGGAATGAGTTCCATCTTGCTATAAGGAAAACCAAAGCAATGGCGTGACCTAGTCAAGAGAAGAGAAACCTCTAACATCTAGAGTTTTTAAACAACTGTTATTGCTTGTGGAGCCAGAGGCAGTGGAAAATCCTACATGTTTTAGGTTAGATTCTGGTGTTATCGGTGAGAGAAAGAGTAGAAAAACAGAGAACTTTTAACTTTTGCTGTTAGTTTTACAATGGGCACTTTCCAAATTGAAGCGTACATAATGAGGAGTTCAGTGAAGCGGTATTAGCTATAGCTGTAAGTATTACCAATGGCGGACGTGAATGAAAAGTTGGTGTCTATCTCATTTTATGAGATTGTTCAGGATCTGTTGGATCAAAAGCGATGGGAAATCTCAATTTTGGACGCTAACGAGAAAATTCAACTCAAAAGGGCTTTGCTTTTAATGGATAGTTACGATTCTAGATAAGTTTGTTATGGCGGTTTATTGAATTCGACTATAATTTTCTTTTTCAGTCCCAGTGGCTTCCATGGTCGAATTTCACAAGTTATATATTACGTGGCAGGAGCCACAAAGAAGCAATTAAAAAAGTCAAATGAAATTAAAATGAAGAAGTTAGGATTAAGCCTATTTAAAAATTACGGTAAACATTTTAGAGATAAAATATTCAAAAATGTTTAACTTTTAAGATTTTTTTAATTCAATATCCAAATTTTTAGATTAAGTGATTAATTTTTTAGAACTTTAACAACTCAATTCAAAAAGTTATTTTTTGATGATTTGCATGTCTACTAAACTCCACACGTTCATCCACATTAACAAAATTGTTAAAGTTTTAAAAGATTATTCACTCAATTAAAAAATTTAAAAGTTTAGATACTGAATTAAAAAAATCTCAAAACAAGCACTTGAAAAATGATTATGTCAACATTTTAAAAATGTCAAAATTCTCTTTGAATTAATATTCCAAAATTTTTAAATCTCAAACTTCTTATTTTTTGTAAAATATTGATATTTATAATTCTATTGCTGGTATCACTTTTGCCCATTTATTTAACATCGGCGTATTTTGAGTTCCGGTCGTTCTTGACTTATTTGCCGTCCTCCAACATCGTCAAAATAAAGATCTACTTTAATATTGTTTCCAATAATTCAAGTTTAAAATGACCTAACAATTCTAATTTTTTAAAAAGATGTTAAATGATTTATAATTTATAGAAAAAAATTATTGATTAACTTTCAATTAATTATTATCAAGGTGTTACCAATGATGCGAGTACTACATCGAATTTAGTATCGGATTAGATTTTGATACGGTACTGTATCGGTACTAATTAATATCGGATATCATTTCGAATAATTTTTTAATTTATAAAATAGTCCCTAAATGCTTTAAGAAATTACAAAATAGTCCGTTATTATATTGTACAGTTGTACTGTATAGTTTATAAGTTTACATAAACCATGTTTCCAAAAATCATAATAATAAATAATAACTACAATTAATGTAAAATAATAATAATTTTTAGATATTTCATATATAAATAATAACCACAATTAATATGAAAAAAACAACTATCATCATACAAATATAAAATTAAGAACAATAAAAAGAATTTGATATATTACATTTTTATTATATA
>JAOQML010000005.1:31837699-31858396 GCA_027568935.1 Erythroxylum urbanii
ATTAATTAAAATATTGTAATTAATTAAATATTGAATTATAATATTTTAATCTTAATATTTTTTACGAACCAACCACTGTCAATGGTAATGATAATCATTCCTTCCTCTTAACCAACCATCATAATTATAATGATAATATTCATTCTCATTCCTCAGTATATTCATTCTCATTCCTATTACCATTCCCTCATGCGAACCAACCGCCCCCTAAGTATGTGAAAGATTCAACTAAGGCTATTTCTGTAGCCATTTATCCATTATGAATTGAGTAAAAAGAACTGATGAAGTTTCTACAATAGTTGTACTGAATTTTACTTCTATAATATCAATTTTGTTCTTACATTAGAACACCAACAATGTGAACCTACTCGTTTAATGTCTTAAGAGATTAAGCTGCTAAAGGGAAACATTAAAATTTAAAAATAATATAATAAAAATTATTCTAGCATTTAAAGTGATTATTTTGATATTGTCAAATAGACCTATATGTGAATTTAAGGGTAAACATTTCAACCATATCATGTAAAGCATAGATGAATAACTTTGAATGGCATTTGCTGAATAGTTATTTTTATCAATTTATAAGAAAAATTCTCTTATAGTTATCTAGAAAGATGAAATGTTCTAGTGATTAGAATATGATAAATTTTGAATGTAGAGACTTGAACATATTCTTTTACTTTTTAGAAACAAAATAATTTTTTGAGTTAAATTATAAATTTAAGAATAAGAGAGAGTGATGAATTAGCAAAGATCTAATAGGAATTAACTAGTGGAAAAATAGTACCAAACATTTAATATGAGAATGCAATTGATCTAACAAAGAGGATCAATTTTAAGGAAGTAAAACCCTAGAAACAAAGGAAAAGGAAACTAACTTTCTAAAATACAAAAGAAAATAGGATACCGAGAAACTACATAGTTTACACTAATTAAACTTCAAAACGTTCTTCTTCAAATAATAAGCTTCCTACCTTTCAACTTCAAAAATTTCAACTCTATTCCAACTTTCAAGAAGCAATTAGAATAGGGTCCATCAGTTGTAACATGAAAAAAACAATAATAAAAGAGAAACAATTTATATACATATATGGTCTCTAAATCTTAGTGTTCTTAGCTTCTTGTGTAGAGCCCTGAAGTTTGAAAGTTTTAATGAACTGGTGTGTTCCCTAGCTACCACAATTCATCATTTTCTAACGCCCCTTTGTACATGCACATGCTACGTTGACCCTTTATAATTGCCTCCTGTTTTGTATGCATAAAAGATTGTGTCATAATCACACAACTATGGAACAGAATGACTTGACATCATTGGATCTTCTCTTGCCAAAATAAATGCACCAATAAGATGGAAAAGTTGGCATAGCAACGGCAAGTTTGGATGTCAAACAAAGTTAATTGCATCATTATGGAGAAGAGCGGTAGCCGAGAATTTTGATATTGACTGAACCTCAACGCATTTTGTCTGTAAGTGAAAAAAAAAAAAAAGAACAAAAACTATAACTGAAAATGCGTGGATAATCGAATGGTAAGGTAAAACACTAAAGGCCTTAATCGTATCGTTACCTTCGAAAGAAAAGCGTCAATGAGTTGATTTATTCCGAGTACAACCAATGAAAGCGCCTGAACAGCAGGAATTCATAAATTAGTTTATAATTAGCAGCGAATCCCACTATGATGATCTGTTTCTTATTAAAAATGGGCTGGTGGGGGAAATATAGGAAATCAACTTCTTACGTTAATCGTACAAGTCAATCTTGGGGTTTTGAAATTGAAATGATGAACTAACACAAGTATCATTAGCCCACATTTGTAAGGAACGATCAATGATTCCATTTAGTGGAATTGTAACAATGAAGAGGTCACAGAACATACAGCATATTAAGAATAAAATTAAAAAAATATGCAAGGATACCCACCCATGGAACAAAGGAATTTTTTAAGGGATAAAGGAATGGAGCCTAATAAAGTTAACAGACGGAGGATGTTTTTCATTTCCAATTTAGTCGGATCTTGTTTCAGAACATCAGGATTAAATTACGTGGAGCTCGCATTTATTATGAATGAATTTCTAATTCTTACTTCTTCTTTTTTTTCCTACCTGTTTCAATCGTATGAAAGAAACATAACAAGGGAAACCCGAACCTTTAATGAAGAAATCTTTAATAAAAGCAATTTATCAGTCGTAATTCGTTGCCAAAGCTCGCCCCAACAAAATATTACCAACAATATTCATATAATTTATTGGGCCAAACTAATTCAATAATTGGTTATTGCCTTACGATCTTGTCAGTAACTCCAATATATGATTTTATTCACCCACTTGGTTTGCATGGTCACAGAATCACTTCTGCGTGATTGGATCATCAAATCATGTTTGTCTTCCAAATCTTTTCAGTTGTTGATTATTACAGGCGAGCAGCGTTTTCCCCCAGGTTCTCTACAAAGAGGTTCAAGACAAATAACTTACCAATGGGTTTTCCCCCCTAGGTTCTGTACAAAGAGGTTCAAGACAAATAACCTACCAATGGAAAATAAACCATGTACTCAGTAACTTGTTTCCCTTCTTCAAGGGGAAAGGAGAAAAGAAGAGTGCCAGGGCGTTTGTCAATCCAGTGCTCAGTCATACCCACAATCATTGGCCAAAAATCATCTTCATTCGCTATCACCATCATCTTGTGACTCCAATACTTAAGTCACACCCACAATCGTTGGCCAAATTCATCTTCATCGCTGTTATCATCATCACCATCACTATTGCCAGCTAAATACATGTCATCATAGTCATCAGTCTCAGGTTCTTCGTTATTGTCTGATTCTGAATCCATATCAAGAGCATGACGAGAACTCCAATCAGGAGGGAAAGTTTTCTGCAAGGCCTCTGTAAGCTGCCCACCTGTTCTCTCAATCTTGCGTAAACACTTAGACCAGTGAACTGCAGTCCCCATATCTACCGTTAATTCGGCTTCAATCATCTCTCTACAAATGGAAACAACGCCGTAATAAATGGAGGCTTCGGCAACAGTAGCCCGCGACAACAATGAAGTCATCAAGCAATGGTACACAGCTTTGTCAGGTTTTAGTCCAGCCAACTTCAACTCCTCAAAGCATTTCAAAGCCTTTTCAGGAAGAGATGCACGTGCCCACCCATGTATCAATGTGGTGTAGGTTTTAAGATTTGGGTTCACTCCGAGAGCTTTCATGTCCTCTAGTGTTTTTGTTGCCATCTGCAAAACATGAAAGTTTTTCATGATACCAAACTGGCACAAAAAACAAAGTCAAGTGAATGTAATGCAAAAAGTGTAAAAGCATTGAAGATCTCGGTAACTATTGATGCAATTCATTAAGGATAACTTATGACTAGAACACATATTTGGCAAACATCCCAACAAAGTACCCACATCACAAGTCAGCCTATTAAAACGAAATGAACATGCAGTTACTAAAATGAACATGGAGTTTCTAAAGTAAGTTTTATTAATTCTCTTCTCTGAACAAATAGGGAAAAGAAGTTAAATTTCACCCATTAGAAGAATTACTATGCCTGGGACTGACTCAATCATGGCATGGGTTCATTGCAACTGGTCAAGGAGTTGATTAAAGGTCTTGTTTTAATGAAAGCAAAATAAGGCCAACTATGAGTTGATCACCTTACCATCATGTCTCCAGCCTTGGTACAAGCGTTTATAAATGATGTGTAAGTGTGAATGTCTGGTTGCACTCCTTCTTGTTTCATTTGTTGCACAAGGTCAGCCGCCTCCCAAACATCACCCCTTCGAGCCCATCTATATGGAATGACAGTGAATCCAAAAATCAGACATCAACCAAAAAATAGAAAGAGAAAAGATCATTGAAGCTTTTATTATAAGATGAACTCACTAAACATACTATCTTACGTAAAAAAAATGATGAATGAAACAAAATAAGAGCAAAGAAACAATTGATGTAGTTTCTACAGAGTACGAATTAGATTAAATAATTTTCACTTTAAACAACTCATACCCATCAATCAATATGTTATAGACAAAAGTGTTTCTTGGTATCTTTTGAGCATTCATTTCTTTTGTAACTGCCAAAGCACTTTGCATCCTGCCAGCCTTGCAACACGCCTTCAGCAATGCTTCATATGTATATACATCAAGCTCTAATCCTTCATTTCTCAATTTTGTAAAATACTCGAATGCTTTTCCAGTGTCTCCCAGTGCTGCATAGCCATGCATGATAGTGGTGTATGTATGTTCATTTGGACTCACGCCTGCTAGTGCCATTTCATCCAAAATCTCAACGGCTTTCTCCATCTGCAAGATACATCACCAGAAGTTACCTCTTTCTATGATAATAAGAAAACGTTGCTAACAGTTTTGAAACTGCGATAAAGATTACACACAAGTGCATTGTAAAGAAACTTCCTAGGGCATTAAATAAAAGTTTTCTTTAGCATAGTGACCGGTCAAATAGACAGAAGATTATGTAAATTAGTAACTGATGAACCATCTACAATTTAGTAGATAGCAAGCATCAGAAAATTGGAAAATCTAAATCAGTGAAATAGGTCAGCAAGTCAAGCTGAGACCTTTTGATCCTAGTTCCTACAAGTTATGTAATCACCAAAGTTTACCTGCCGCTTCTCAACAAGGCCAAGAATAAGTGCATTGTAAGTGTGAACAGTTGGAATGCAACCATTCCGCCTCATCATATCAAAAATTTCAAGAGCTCTTCTCATTTCTCCAGCTCTAGCAAAACCATGTATGATGGGCATAAATGTCCGTGTGGTAGGCCTATGCCTTTCCTTCTGCATTTCCTTCACAGTCATAAGGGCACGATTCATATTTCCCATTCCACAGAATGCCTTTATAATGTTATTATAGAGGATAACATCAGGCTTCAAACCATCCTTAATAGCATCTTCAAATACGGCAAACGCATTACTCCAATCTTTTAACTTCAAGAAACCATTGATTAGCATGGAATAGGTCTTCATGTTATGTTTTATCCCAGCTGATTCCATCAAACTGGAGATCTCCAGGGCTTTAGAAACTTTCCCGAGCTGAAAGCATAAAAAAAATTTCTTGATCTTAAAATAAAGTAGGTCGAAAATACCAGACTAACTATAAAAGCATAGACTATTGAGATCTACTTTAACCAAGAAAATAAAGCCAATAAGTTTAGCCACAACTTTTGGACATATGCAAAAAAGGATGAACGTTTTAGGCATAAAAAAAAGCCTCCTGACAAGCAGAGCAACATAGAATAATAGCACCCAACTTCTAAGTCCGTGGTTCTAGGAAGATTTCATTTGATCCTTACTTTTTGACCAGTACTCTACATATCTGCATTTCATGAAAACTTTTACTTCATCAGACATCGTACTACAACATGTGGAATGGCAATTGGTACTTGGGATTATAGCCTGACTATATTTAAAAATTAAAGTAACTCTACAATGAAAAAAGTTGCAAATTATGGCATTGATAGAAGAGTTTGATGGTGCTCTTGCGAAGGAAATGGAATCACTGCTAAAGCAATAAAGCAGGTTGGCCTAGGCACCACCAAAGGTTGGATGTGTTTATGTTAACACTGAGGAGACTACAGCTATGTAATGTGAGCACTTCTACTGCTTGTGGCATCTAAGAGACATGCAGGGTCGGTGGATGGAAGGGCGTACAAGAAATTTTGGACGCTGTAGCATTACCACTACTGACCACAGGCTTTCGTATGGCTTGGCAGACAGGACTCCGAAATGTGTGTTGGAAAAAGATTCATGGACAGCCGTGAATCTAGTGGTCCATGAGGAACACAGTTATCATATTAATGCACCAGTGTAGGAGCTACTCATCAGCTTCTAAAAAGATGCAGACAGTGATAAAAAAACATATCTAGAGGAAGGTCCACAACTGTGTGGATCGCTTGGCTCATGAAGCATTTAAAGTTGGTGTAGGTTTTATTGAGGTTTTTACACCTCCTGTGATTTACTACTCGTTTCTATGGGGTAAAGATGCCTATGGGGTAGCATAGAGATGCCTATGACTGATTTGGATTAACGCAATTTACAACGCTTTTCTCACCCCAAAAAAAAAAAAAAGAGACACGAAGCAATGTGCACTATCCAGCGGAAACACATGCACTCACCTACACAGACATTGTAATGTATGCAATTAATTCTACCAATTAATACAAGTAATTAAAGAGGAAAAATAAGAGTATGCAGTTTTGCAGGAACCAAACGTGCAGTGGATATGTCTAAAGAGTGAAATTACTGTGCATCAGAAACGTATAACCGCAGAATGCACTTGGAATTGTTGATGAGTGGCTCTCAGACTACAAAGAACAGTCTATATGGCTTACACTTGTTTCAGAGAAAGGGTACCCAAATTAGGTGGAGTACCTTTTATTTCAGTTACAGTAACAATACATAAACCAAATTATTGCAACAATTATTATTTTCATGCATCTATGTTTTTTATTAGTTCACTACTGGCTATCATTCATACAAGAATTGTTTGCACAAAACACCAACCCCGCAAAGTACCCTTGAATTTTATATGTTTCAGTTAATAAGGCCTCACTCCCAACCTTCCTTGCAACAGACTCGCAACTTCAATGTTCAAATGCTCACAACAAATAAGTTATCTTCTGTCCTCTCTCACCAGATAGTCAGACCAGAAAATGAGACCATATATACGTCCTCATAACAATAATTCAATCAAGAACAGAAACACCTGAATCCCAAGCACTAACCCGCTTTGCTGCTAAAGCTCAACTGATAAGCAATAGACCTCGCTGTTAATCATGCCTTTCATCAATTAGCCTCCCGTACCATGCACTCTATATTCAGACCCAAAAAAAAGACAAAAAGAAAAAGATATAGAAGCATAATATAAACTTTTCCTTTTGAGTAAGTACTAATAAAAACAGTCTGTAATAAAACCCCAAGGTATTGCCACAACTTGATTTCAAGAATCATGGTGCCATATCTCTTCATGAGACTAAATTTCAAATCTTCATGCAAATGAGTTGAAAGACACATAAAGATATATGTCAAGAATGATAAAAATAAGATATAAATACTCAACTCAACGCCATCAGGCAAACTTATCCTACTCACCTTTGTGTAAAGATTGATGAGGCATCCATAGCTGACAACTGATGGTGCAAATCCACATTCCTGTACCACAAATGGAGGATTTTGGCAGGAACAAGGTAAAACACGAAGAAAGAAGAAGGGTAAGTCCTTCAATCTGAATCCTTCTTGAAGAAATAAAGGAAATCAAAGAATTCTACTTCCTTTTATAAGTAACATCATTGCTTTCCTTCATACATTCAAGTAGCTCAAACGTAAAGGAATTTTTCTTACTTAACATAAAGGAATTTTTCCTACTTTTCCTTACATGAACAGCTGACCTGAATTCACTGTATTGGGCACTGACACACACATAAAGACATATATCATTGCTTTCCTTCATACATTCAAGTAGCCCAAACGTAAAGGAATTTTTCCTACTTTTCCTTGCATGAACAGCTGACCTGAATTCACTGTATTGGGCACTGACACACACATAAAGACATAATCAATCATTTCACTTGTTTACCTTAAGTCTTTCAAATACAACAAGGCATTTCTCTACATTGCCAGTCATAGTGTAACCATCCATCATAGTATGGTATATATCAATAGGAGCATCAATGCCATCTTCTTCCATCTCCCTCACCAAAGCTTCGGCTTTATTCATATTAAACGTTTGACTGCAATTAAAGCACAAGGACTAACAAGCATGAATGCCACTCTTGAATAGTCGAAGACACACAGCTTGCCATGTAATTAAAAGTGAAGAGACCAGGATATAATTAAGGATCTGCACAAGACCTCAACAATCCAGCCACATAAGAAGTTTGGGATTCTCCTAAGCAATAATTTTTTTTCCCCGGGTTGTTATTTTGCAGAAAGGGACTTAAATATCATAAATTAAGGCCCCTCATCAAGAAACAGAGTATTGCATGAAAAACCTTCTATGAAACTAAGTTTCATTATATTGATTGCTTTATTACCCATAGATTTCTTCTCTGACAACCAGTTGAATGTGTAGGAGAAATATGAGCAGAACATTAACAAAACGGTGTGGACATTGTATGTAAACTTAAGATTATCATGCTCATAAAATTAATTAATAAGATGAAGCGCTACAATTGTTGAAATAGATAGACCTGCACAACATGGTATATTAACTACGGAGAGAAATCTTCATAAGCACAATGAACAAACTATAAGATAGACCTAAAATTAAGTCAGCCTTACTCACCAATGAGCATATATTATGTTTCCATATATGACAGCATTCAAATTCATATGTCTGGCTCTCGCCTCCTGGAACCAGTGATCTGCAGCTCTTCAGTAGCAAGAGATGATGTTAGCATACAAAGAAATCACCAGATGCCAAACTAGCAGACCTCTTCAATAAGAGAAGATTCAATAGATATATTTGCATCAGTCAACTGATGTTCAATGTGCATGAAGAAAGTAACTATGATCCAACCTCTAGGCTACAAAAGCCAACATGTTAACAACAAACATGGTTACTAATTGATTTAGAACAAACTAGCTTCAACGTCTTTTCTGTCCATCCCTATGTTTCCGAATGATGTAAAGCTTTCTGCCATAAGATCTTTCCCAACATTAAATTTTTTATAACTGAACTCATATCAGAAATAGCAACGAAATAATATACAAGTAATTGGCCTGACAATTCGAATACAACTAACGGTTATAAACCTCCATAGATACTTCCACATCAATCTCTGATGTGTACCAAATAGAAAATGCAGTGATGAAGATAATGAAACAAAGAAGAACCACAGCAGTCACTGTTATGCCATCAGCAAATCATCAAGAAGTTATTTTTTTCATAGCAGGAGCACTTTTCAGAAACAAAGAATACATCAAAGAGAACAAATTGAAACAGTATAGAATCGTGAAATCAACTGCAAATCATAGAGATAGAAGACTGATTTCCTATGCCTAAACAGACCTCTTATGTAGATGTAATTTCCTATCACAAAGTTTCCCCTTACTTGTAATCTCCATCAATTTTTTTCCTTTCAAGTTTCATTTCTTTGATTTCTATTCATATTATCTGTCTAATAATTCGTCTCAGCCCTGACTATGCTTTACTCTGCAGTTCACATTTCTTTTCTGAATGCTTTAGCATTTTAAGATTCTTTAACCCTTCAAAATCATATGAACTTGCCAGCAAGAACATTTGACATAATGGAAGCTACTTTAGCTACCAATACTAAGAAATATGCGACATTGTCAAGCGAAAGGATCCCATCAAGCATATTCTGTTATCTCAAACTGTATAAAAAATAATTGGAAAACTTGCAGAAACACCTGAGGTGTACCTTAATCCTTAATATACATTATGGTATCAAAATTTTTATAAACATCATATGACTCATAAATTTCAAATTATGCTAATTCTGTAGTCCAATTGTTGGCCTTTTTCATCACATCAAATTCAAAAATACTGTCCAAAATTAGCATCAAAAGCTGTTTTCACACTTATGTCAGGTTACGCCTTAGTCACTTGTCTTTATCTCCCCAACAATTTAGTCTATGCATTGTCACCTATTAAGCAACCATTCCGCACAATGTGATGGAAGGTGTAATGTTATCGACATTACTTTAGATCACTATCCCTTGGTTAGGTTGTGTTGTAACCTATTACATTGCATCCCACATTTCATTCCAGTCTCAATTCCATTCCATACGGTTACCTCTGAACAAAAATTATACAATAGCTTTAGCCTCAAAGAACCAAACTGATTTTCGAACGTTGTAGGCCTATATGTAACACAATTTGTTTCAATAATGACACCTAATCATAATTAGACCTCTCTTTATATGGAGATCACTGATTTATATGTTTTCAGTTTGAATAAGGCCTTCTTTAGCAATAGAAGCATGCCATGCAAACATCCAACACAAATGAAAAGAGGAAACTAGACTGAGATTTAAACATCCAACTCAAATGAAAATAAAAGTACAATGAAAATGAGAGAAAAACTATTGGAAACAAAGAAATAAAGAAAATAGGCACAATGTAGGCATCAGGAAAAGACTTGCTAAACAGTCAAACATATGAATGCAAACTAAATCAAGTTCTAGTCCAGGGAAGATCAGATTTTGGCAAACATTAACGATGTAAAATATAAGAAAACAACAAAGCAGTCAAGTTATCTAGTTAATGGTAACTAATCAGAAGAAAATTGTACTTTTCATGTCTCCAAGTGAAAAGAAACAAAAAGAGTTGAGCATATAGAATGTGCTAATCACTACCTTTAAAGTTTTGAGAGGTTTCACCCAAAAAACAAGTTTCAGTAAATATGAAGGAGAACAAGCGGTTCAATATGTGGAAGAAAGAAGTGACAATAGTATTTGACTGCAGAAGTGGAATAAAGATATCATTCTTTGAAGGCAAGTTGTGGCTTACTTACTCAGAATTGCCCATTTTGGCAAATCCGCCCACAAGAATGCTATAAGTCACCAAACTCATTTCAATGCCCTCTTCCTTCATTTTCCTAACACAAGACAATGCTTCTTCCATGTCTCTACCAACTGCATAAGCGTGAATAAGGCTGCATGAAATGAATTATTTCAATGTTGACAGTAGGCAATCTTAAAAGTGCATGACACCTACAGATGTGAGGATATGTATCTCATAGATTCAATCAATGTTCTTTTACTTTAGGAGGGAGAGCAAAGATGTGTTGTAGATATTGCAAAATTGCAAAGAATACTCCAAACAACAATCAGTTAGGATTCACTGTAATCAGTAATGTTATCTAACACATTCGTCATCTCACGTAGCCTAAATTTATTCAGGAAGACCACTGCTTTGGGAACAGTTGCCATCAAGGTGTTAATACTACCTTGAGAACAAATAAGACAACGGAAAGGAGAACAAATGGATAAATAAACAGCTGCAGAAACTCAGAAAGAGGTTACTATGAAACTAATCATCAACAATATACCTGGTGTAAACATGGGAAGTTGGTTCTATTCCCCTTGCTCGCATGCTCTCAAATGTTTGCCGTGCACGATGCATATCACCCCGTCTCGCATAATAGCTCACCATCAATCCAAATTCCCTTCTAGATGGCTGGAAGCAATGGAAAAGAACTTAAGCAACTGCAAAGACACACAAACACACACACGCACACAGAAAGAGAGAGAGAGAATATGACACACTAGATGATGTGCAACTGCTTAAACATTAGGACTTCGCTCATGATAACATAAAATTTTTAATGGAGAACCAATGGAGAAATTTGAAAATGTATCTTGCCTGTAAAAGTAATTGCAATATTACTGGAAGATTTTAGTAGCAATTGACAATTTTAGACTACTTCTAAGGCTATTTACATCTTGGCTGGGAATTAGTACTTTATCCAGGAATCTTCACAATACTTCCACCTCAAAAGATTCCAATTTCTTTAAAAATATTTTTTTATCTCAATCAGAGGAATTCTATATCTGCAAGGGACATTTCCTAAAAAAACTAAACTAAAATAATAGTTGTCCTACGAGACACGCCAAAACTGGGTTTTGTTGGGTACAGGAAATTTGTGAAACCCAGGGAGATAATCCATTATTTAAAACTCCAATAACTGAAATCCATGGAAGTCAAAGCTATCCCTGTTTGAGATACAATTCAAAAGGACCAAATTCAACAAATTCTCTGACAAACCCTCAGTACAATCAACGTCTAATGATGACAGTTCCATTTAACAACGGACTGACTAGCCATATTAACAACCACTTTTCATATTAATTATATGGTTCTTAAATGTAGTAAATTACACCAAGGTAACCAAAATTTCTAGATGATCTATTTCTGACCAGATAAAATAGATTTACTCGTTGTAAAGATAACATATAAACAAAAGTAAATAATAACGAAACACAAACTTATTTATTTAATTAGTTTAGAAGGTAATGTTGGACTTCCGATATAATTCCACCCACAAGGGAACTCATAAAACCCTCTTCTTCAACAGTTTTTGTATTCCTTAAAGACTGAAACATTGATAAGTTTCAGTAGTTCGAATAAAAAAAATGAAGAGTTCCCCCGTCTCAAAGTCACCAGAACAAATTACACCTACAACAGATCACCTCTATATCCTTATAAGACAAATGCAAATTATACGAATATATCAACCTTGGACAATTTCTACCCAAAAGTTTTCTTTTACAAGCAGACTCTATTATTCAACCTAAAACAAGCTCAAAAAGGCTTTCCAGCTTTGTGCTCTAATCTTGACAGACAACTAAAGAAAAAAAAAATGATGAGCTATGAATTCAAGCAACAAAAACTTGTGAGATTCAAAACGCGTATCAGAGAACTAAACCTTATCAATCCTCTCAAAAGCACTAACAACTCGCTGCCAATTTTCGGGCTGCGTGTCTAAAACTCTCCTAAAAGCTTTTCTAGATCCATCTCTTTCCTGGTGCCACTTGGACCTGTACTCTTCCCCAACCTGCCCTTGTACCCAACGTCTCCTTTCCTCCATTTTGGTCTTCAATCTTTTTCCATCGTCCAGTTTCACGGTCAAAACCCTCCCGTGAAATTCCACTCCATCAAATTCCACAGCTTTCATGGCGGACGTCTCCGCCGTTGGACCGTCGTAAATGATAAACCCGAAGCCGGCATTCCTTTCAGTAACATTATGGCCTTTAATCAGGATTACACTCTTTATAGGCCCGAAGTGGCGAAAGAACTCGGACAATTCATGCTTCTTTATCCAGTTGGGGAGATTCCCAACAAAAATCTTCCCCTCTTGACGGAATTCCTCTCTCCGAGCTTTATTTTCTTGATCATGTTCTACTAGGTTCTCTTTCAAGGCCTGGGTTTCCGCAGGGAATGAAGGACGCAGAGGCTGCGGAGGAGGAATGGGTGGAGAGAGTTTGCTGGAGAGCCTGAGTTTGGCGGAGAGAGTAGAGGAGGTGATGTTCGGAGCGAGGAGGGGTTTGAGAGGGTTTTTGGATAGTTTAGGGGTGTTAGGACCAGGACTAGTGGGCTTGAGGGAATTGTTGGGACGACGGAGAGAGGAGTCTATCGGATTGAGAGGCTCCGGCGGAGGAATTGGTGGTGGTGACTTGAGCGAGAAGGAGACGGAGGTGGGGCTGGTGCTGGTGCTTGTGCCCGCGGTGGGCGAAGGAGAGGGAGCCGTGCTGTGGCTGCTTGAAGTGGTCGAGAGGGGGAATAGTGTGACGGTGGATGTGAGTGACAAAATATCCATTTCACTGGTCCCTTCGTCAGCTTAACTGCCAATACATATAATATAGGATATGGAAATAAACAAGAGCACAATGTAGGTGTTAACACCTGATTTAAGTTAATTAAAGCATTTAAACGACCTTTAGTATTTATAAAATATTTATAATAAATAATAAACAAAATTTTAGATAAAATTAAATATTGTTATTATATATTATATTAACATTAACGTAATATATAGTAATATTTATTTCTTAAAATGGCATTAAAATCTCGTAATCATAATCCTAATCTTAAATCTAAAAGAAATCGTTGCAACTTTCTCGTAATAGCCATGAAATCCATTATCATCTCCTTCACCATTTTCACCTTTCAATCTCTTCCATAAAACGACTCATATACCCGAAATTGTAGAAGAGGCGGAAGGACATTGATTCACTGAATCACTTCATAACCATCCTTTTATGGGATAAAATCTTCTGCAGGCCTAAGATTTCACAATAGGCCTCGTCAAAATCCAAACTTTAGGCTTCAGGATTTGCTTGGAAGGCTCTTCTAAGGAAGATCCAATAACAAGGATTATCCCTTGTACTCAAGTTAACACGAGTACTGTTGTGGTTTTCTTTTTTTGATGTATCGTAATTATCACGACGCTTCCATAATCTTGTCTATATATTATGTGGAAATTATAGAGGCATTAGTTTTGCAAACTTTTCAATTTTATCATGGTCATCTCTAGCACAAATAAAAATAAAAAAATAACAAATAATATCAAAAATTTGGTAACGCAGTTCGGTACTATATTTGCGGAGCTCTCACCCAGATTAATACTTTCACCAAAATATAATAGATTTACTGAAGGCTTTACTGAGCCGACATCACTTAATCCTTAACACTATCTCTCAACTTCACTTCTCGTGAAAGATTTTCATCCTTAATAATACGACCAACTCGTGTTAACCTCGTCAGAAGATTTTTCTAAACAACTATTAATTAAAAGATAATTAATAAATCACTCAGATGATTAAATAAACAATTCACCACTCAAGTAGACACTTCAATAAGAGACAAAGAACAATTATCTTCACAGCCAAAAAACCACGCGCAGCTAAATAGTCACGCAAGTATCATCACTCGATCTACCCATTCACCATCGATAAGAACACTCCAAAAACACAAACCAAAAGACACGCACAAACCTTCCTCAATTTAGCGTATGTGTGTAGCAAAAATCAGATCACGCACAACCCATCAGTTTAACACTCAGCCAAAACCTGAATCACTTTTTCCATGATAAAGACATACAGAACTCTCACACAACACACCAATTAGTCCAACCGTGAGTCACTCCACAAGGATGACTGTCTAATGTGAGCAACTCCCACACAATCAATACAGAACTGTGAATCTCCCAATTAGAAAACACACACTGCACATCTTTAATTGCTATCAGTCAAGCAAAGAACACACCTAGAAAAACATAAACATACAGCACACATCCAGATCTCAACGCAGCTGTATAGGACACTCACAGCCACAATAACAACCCATCAATCATCATCCTAAGATATCTCACACATGAAATCAGTTCATCATTAAACCAACTACCAACATTTGAAAATAACGCTATCAAGATCTTTACTGTTACACGCCCATATCCAAAATAGATATGATTATATAACATCCAGAACATTATTCAAAATAGATTTTTGAATCTAAGTCAAACAAGGATTATTAGTTAGCTGCCATCATCAAATTAATATCTTATAGGTCCAGTTAATAAAGAATGCCAAAACTAATTACTTAGATATACAACATATATCTTAACATTATGACTAAAGAGAGAGAAGAGAGAGAGAGAAGAAGAAGAAGCAAACTAGATTTCCAGAATCACAAGAGAATATTTGAGGAAAGGTAACTTAATTTTATTTTTGCATATTCGTTATAACTGTTAGCATGTTGTTTAAAGACTTAGTAAGGCCTTGTTTGGTTGAGGGGTTAGTAATGGGACGGGATGGAACGTAACACTCTTTTATTATTTTGTTGAGGGTTTCATAATAGAATGGAACAGAATGAGATGAAAGCTGAGGGTTTCATGTTACATTTCATTATATACTAAACAATGAAAATAAGAAACCTCTGATTCGAGGAGTTTAGGATTGAACGTAAACTAATAAATACATACTACCTAATATATCCTCAATAATTTTTCTTAATACTAATTATTTCTAAGCATGGTAATTATGGCCCAACCTGGCTCGTTTTTAGACCAGGTTGGCAGGGCCATGGGCTGACCATGGTTGACCCGCCCATTTTTTCCAAAACGACGTCATTTTGGATTTTTTACTTTAAAAAATTAATGGGCGGGCCACCGTGGCCCGGCCCATTGACATGCCTAATTATTTCTTTTAACCTTAACCCCCTTTTACATGACTATTGACATTTCTGTTAGGACAACATTACAGAAATGTTGTCTCTATTGAAACAAAGTCATTTTCTTATAATGCCTATTTCCAGTACTTACTTCCAAACAACATAAACCACCCAAAGTTCCCACTGGACATAAAAAGAAAAAGGGCAACTTATTGGTTGTCGAAAACATAACAATAGAAAGAAGAAAAAAGTTGTAGTTGTGGCCTGTCATCGAGGTTGTTAATGTTACTGGAAATTTTGTGCGTTTTGAGTTTGTAATGCTCTAAAACTAATGAGCATGATGAGTAACATGAGTTGTTATGGCTGAGAGTGGAGTTGTCGCTGTTTAACTCATTACCTGGATGTCATCGGCGACATAGACTATGTCTGGAGCGACGACGAATCATGGCAGATGCTCTGATGACTGCATGTCATAGTGATGGAGACTTCATCATTAGCAGAAGACGTTGCATGCTCATTTGTGGTGGAGGAATTGCAACAAACTATGCATGTTATAGTGTACTCTTATATTGTTTTATTCATTATAATGATGGAGTTGATTTATTTTAATTGATCAGTGCAACAACCATTTTAATATCAGGGGTATAATAGTCATTTATTATACATTACATTCGATTCCATCTATTTTTCAAGCAACATTTCACTATATTACATTATGAACCCTTCCATCCCTCCCAAACAACTTTTCACTATATTACATTTCATTCCTTTATAAATCGTTTTGTTCCATTCCATTTTATTTCATTTCATTCCATTAATTAACATCTAACCAAATAGGACCTAAAGGACTACAATATGCACAGATATAGGATTACAATCATAGATCCTTTATTTAAATGACGTGTATCATATATAATAACTAACACTATCGTTGAGTCGATACTCGATATGTTTCCCATGTCTTAGGCTCGTTAATTTCTGCAATAATTTTCTTCCCTATAACTTCCTTGTCCAGCGGGTTAACTTCTAGAAATTGTTTCTGATGCTCGAAGAGGTACTCCTATGATGCACTTACAGATCCACCATCTGACCACTAAATTAATAACTAAGTGACAAAACGATTGTTTCTTTTAACCATCCTTCTTCCTAACACTGCTATAGGGAGATTTTCTAAAGGTGTAAAGAATTTTGGTAAGGATGTTGAAGTTCTTTCTTGATCCATATGAGCCTTCTTTAGCTGAGACATATGGAAAACTAGATAAATAAAAGCTCCTTTGGGTAACTCTAGCTTGTAAGCTACCATCCCCACTCGCTATATGATTTTGTAAGGACTATAATAAAGTGGCGATAACTTCTGATTTCCTCATCTTTGAAGCGAATGTTGCTTATAGGGTTGTAATTTTATTAATACTATTACGAAGGAAAAGATTTCTATTCTTTAATGTTGAAAAAAGAAATATATATACAAGTTTTTAGATTGTAACCCTAGCCTCCTTAGTTACGTCTTTCCTTACGCTACTCCTAAAAGATAGCTATCTAAATACAACTGGATACAACTTATTACAATATTTTTCAAAAATATAATATACACAATACACACTAATTCCCCCCCCCCCCCCAAGTTGGAGCATGAGGATTTCGAATGCCTAACTTACGAAGAAAAGAGTCGAACTGTTTCTTACCCAAGGCTTTAGTGAAAATATCAGTTAGTTAAAGATTAGTGGGTAAATATGTGGTAGTGTTGTTTCCCTGCAAAAGTTTGTCACGCAAAAAATGATAGTCCACTTCAATGTGCTTCGTGCACTCATAAAAAACAGGGCTGATTTCAATATGTAATGCGGCCTGACTATCGCAATAGAGTTTTATAGGACAGGTATGCGCAAAACCAAGACACTATAACAGTTCTTTCAACCATTTCAGCTCACATGTCGTAGTGACCATAGATCGATATTTTGCCTCAGCAGAAGAACGAGACATTGTATGCTGCATCTTAGTTTTCCAAGAGTTAGGAGAATTACCCAGCTAAATAAACCAACTAGTAAGAGAAGATCGAGTCAAGGGACAACTTGCCCATTCCGAATCACACCAAACATATAGCTGCAAATCACTGTCAGCAGGCAACATAATGCCTTGACCAGGATTCCCTTTCAAATAACACATAACGTGAAGTACAGTTTCTCAATGCTCATGCGTCGACCTTTACATAAACTGTGTAAGCATAT
Source organism: Erythroxylum urbanii (assembly GCA_027568935.1). Classification (NCBI taxonomy): domain Eukaryota; kingdom Viridiplantae; phylum Streptophyta; class Magnoliopsida; order Malpighiales; family Erythroxylaceae; genus Erythroxylum; species Erythroxylum urbanii. The sequence goes on from JAOQML010000005.1 coordinate 31,855,569, forward strand.
GCACATAATAAGAGAGGTCAGGTCTCATCACAGTAAGATAAATCAAATGCCTTACCAACCGATGATAACACTCTGAATCTTCGAGTAGCTTCTTATTCGCTAAGGGAAGGTGATGATTCTGGTCTAATAGAAACCCAACAGGCTTGACTCCTAACAAACTGACTTCGGAAATGATTGCCAGCATATATTTGCACTGGCATAAGAAGGGCTTTGGGCCACCTCAATCCCCAGAAAGTATTTTAGAGATCTAAGATCTTTCATATGGAAACATGTACTCAAATAAGTTTTGAAAGTTTGAATTACTGCACCATCATTTCCTGAAATAACGAGATCATCAACATAGACCAACATAGTCAGCCACAAGTTACCACGGTGCAATGTGAAGATAAAATATTCAGTGTGTGATTGCCAGAATCCATACTGCTGCAAAGCACTAGCTAATTTAGCAAACCAACATCTGGGAGCTTGTTTTAATCTATATAATGATTTCCAAAGTTGATAAACTTTAACTAGAGCTGGAGAATGAAAACTAGGAGGCAACTTCATATATACTTCCTCTGCAAGATCACTATGTAAAAATGCATTGTAGACATCCATCTAATGCAATTCCCATTTCTTAGCTGCTGCAACAGCCATAAAGGTGTGCACAATCACCATCTTTGCTACGGGTACAAAGGTCTCATTATAATCAACCTCTGCGACTTTTATTTCCTAATATCACGAGTCTAGCTTTAAACCTCTCAATTAAGCCATCGGAGTTATATTTAATTTTACAAACCCATTTACACCGAATAGCTTTCTTCCTAGGAGGAAGTGTGTCCACCGTCCAAGTGCCATTATTTTCTAACGCTTGAATCTCTTGTTGCATAGTATGCTGCCACCTTTCATCTTTCACGACCTCAGCAAAGGTTTGAGGTTCAGTTCCTATGGTGATAGCTACTAAAAAATTTCAATGTCGCATAGAATACCTAAAGATTACGGCTGAGCAGATGAACACATAGAGGGGCTCAACCTATAAATGATATTTGTCATCTCTTGTTGCATAGTATGCTGCCACCTTTCATCTTTCACGACCTCAGCAAAGGTTTGAGGTTCAGTTCCTACAGTGATAGCTACTAAAAAATTTCGATGTCACATAGAATACCTAAAGATTACAGCTGAGCAGATGAACACATAGAGGGGCTCAACCTATAAATGATATTTGTCACAAAATCACGTAGACGAGTGGATGGTATTTTGTTCTGATGTCTATGACCCAAATGCTCTTTATGTATGGCATCCCCATAACCCCCTTGTGTCACCATCCTCACAACTCCTAGTACCCGTGGCTGCTATAACATTATCATGAGTAGCAACAATGCCAGTCTCGCCATCTCCATTGACATCTACAAATCGTTCAGTCTCCTGAGGTTCTAAGTTATACGTCATAGCTACCATGTCACCATTCTCGCCCACACCTCCCCAATCCTTCATATTACTTGATGCATCATTATTATGTGCACACAACCCAACTCTTAAAGCATCTGGTAGATAAGGGAATTCATGCTCACAAAACACAACATCCTGTGACACCAAGAACTTCTATCAGCAAAAAACAAAATGTACACATATCATAGAGGCTGATAAATGCACATGATATTTTCATACAGTCGCCAAGAAGAAGGGTTTGAGAAATGCTATTTCACATATAATTAAGTAGGATATAACTTCAACTAAATCGTTGGCAGAAGTTGTAGGTTGCTTTATGAACTTCTTTAGAGAGCTCTTTGGAACTTCAATTCCTTCGAATAGGTTGGACTTTAGTGTGATCAGAAATGGACCAAATCTGGATATGGAATTATATGACTCATTGACTGCCCCATTTCTGGAGGAGGAGATTAAGCATACGATGTTTGATATTAGAGATGATAAGGCTCCGAGGTCGGATGGATTGACTTCTACTTTCTTCAAAAGACATTGGAGCATTGTTGGTTCAAATATAGTGTCGGCTGTGAAGGAATTCTTTACTAATGGTTGATTGCTTAAGCAATTGAATCACACCATCATTACACTTATCCCTAAAATGAAGGAAGAGCTGAAAGTATCTGACTTTAGACTGATTTCTTATACATATATTATGTATAAGGTGATTACCAAGATATTGATGGAGTGTATGACATCTATAATTGGTGACATTGTAGACCCAACTTAGGCTGCCTTTGTGCCAGTAGAAATATGATGGATAACATATTTCTAGTGCAGGAATTAGTAAAAGGATACACCAGGAAAAGAATTTCCCCACTGCGAATGATCAAGCTTGACATCACAAAAACTTATGACACTGTTTCTTGGGTCTTTCTTGAGGATATCCTAAATGGCTTGGGATTTCCTACTAAGTTTGTTGGATGGATCATGGAATGCGTTACCACAGCATCATTCTCGATCTCAGTGAATGGTGCATTACATGGTATGTTCAAAGGTAGGCGTGGATTGAGACAAGGTGATCTTATGTCACCCATCTTATTTCTTCTTTGCTTGGAATACTTCTCGAGATTGTTTAAAATGTAAACCATGAACACCCATTTTAACTTCCATCTGAAGTGTAACAAGTTGGGCTTCTCTCACTTGCTTTTTCTGATGATTTAATGTTATTTTCGAGAGGAGATATCTGCTCTATTAAAATTCTGGTGGATGTTTTGAGAGATTTAGAAGGGGTATTAGGACTGAAGGTGAGCCCTTCCAAATCAAATCTATATTTGGCTGGAGTTTTTGGTAAAGATAGGGATGACATTGAGGAGATGGTTGAATATCCTATGGGGGAATTTCCTGTTTGGTATTTAGGGGTTCCT
>JAOQML010000005.1:31912009-31923062 GCA_027568935.1 Erythroxylum urbanii
TTTTTGTTAGTTATTCCTTTGTCATTCCAAGTTTATATTTTCAAACCAAACACTGACATAGAAATTCCTTATCTATTACATTCCTTGAACCAAACAAAATAATATTCATTCTATTCTATTCCTCATCTTTTCTATTCTTAAAAATAACTATTCTATTCCTTATCTATTCCATTCTTTGAACCAAACAGCCTTTAAATACTTAATGTTTGACTTTCTTGGATTTACTTTCAACAATCATAAATAACCTAAAGTCAAGTCCATCAACGCGGTAAGCTTGTCGTCTCACTTGTCGTGTCCTGTTGGCTTAAGTGCGCCAAGAGGCTCATGTTTAGATAAGGCCTCCACATATTTCACACACGCGTAAAGAGATTTGACGTCAAAAGAAATTTTATAGGAAGCGAGTTTGTGTGAATCTGTGATTTTATATTTATCAGAATTTCCTTACTAAAAATATCGATTTACGAAACGGAGAGGGTGGGTTGAAATGAGTCGGGTCAATGCATCGGGTTGAGTCTTGATCTTGAATTGCTCCTAGCTGATTGTTCAGCTTGATATTTTCCTATCATCAACCCGACCTTCAATTCATTTATCCAATTTTCTTCTCATCTAATATGCGCTAGTTTCTCTTTTTTCTATAGTTTCATTGTCTCCTGGTTTGCCTTCCTCCATTGCAAACCTCGACGTTAATAACGAATAAGGTATCATACAGCTTCCTTTCTTTAAGTCTTCAACCGCAGGTGATCCATTTCCTCTTCTGTAAGTGGCTATTTTCGTTATTCAAATTCGTCTCTTGGGAACGTGTCTTTTGTTCTCATATCACTTCTCATTGATTTAGTACATTAAATTTTGAATCCCAAGTAAGAGGGGATTCTTGAACTCAACTGGTATCTCCAGTTTCAGGTCTCAACCTTGTAAAATTTGGATCAAATCCAAACATGGGATTGGGTTTATCAATCTTAATGGGACTGAAAGCGACAGCGCTGTTCCTCATTTTTACCTACCTTAGAAGCTTTGGTTTCACCTTTTTGTCAATGCCCTTGTTGTATGCGTCGTTGGTTAGCGTCCTGATATCCATAGCTTCTCATCCTTTTATCGATCTCCCAATGCTGTTGGGGAAAAATCCAGATGGGAGTTTCCCAGTTTGGTCGATTATCATGTTCAGTCCATACTTGTATTTTGTTAGGATCTTTTCATTGCTTAGAAGGTTCACAAGTGGTGAGGAGCCTTACACACAGATTTCTGAGGGTCTGTATGTTGGTGGGTGGCCTTATTCGTCCGATAAGTTGCCACCTGGTAATCCTGCAATTATAGACTGCACCTGTGAATTCCCAAGAAAAGCAGAGTTTAAGGGGCATTCTTATTTGTGTGTTCCAACTTGGGATACCAGAGCACCTCAACCAGGGGATATTGAATCTGCAGTTAAGTGGGCTTGCAGGAAGAGATCTCAAGATAGGCCTATTTTTATTCATTGTGCTTATGGTATGATATTAGTGTTTTATGGCTCTTCAATACCTATTTTCTGTTTTTGATAATCAAACAAATTGAAAGCTCTGGAGCTATAGGTTTCACCTCTTTCTGGATCATTAATTAGGTTCTTTATATTTATGTATTGCCACGTTATCAAGTGTTCTGATTTAGGTTAATCTCTATCAAAGAGGGAAAAATATGACTAGGTTGAAGCAAAATCATCATGACTCTGTATTGCGATGTGTCTGAGAAGTAATTTGTATGGAGTTGGAATTCATGACGCTTCTTTTTTTATTTTGCAGTGGTTGATCTTAGTTTGTTGCTTAGTTCTGATTTTTCAGTCAAAGAGGACTAGATTTTGTTCAGTATTTGCTTATCAGACTTTGTCATTTTTTTAGGCATGCTAGCAAATAATTGGAAAGGATTTTGCATTAGGTTCCATCTCAATTGCAATAAACTGGAAAAGTGTCATTACGTATAGTTCCCACTGCGATGTAATGACGTGTAGACCTAGTGAGTCTCATTTGTGGCAAAATAAGTTTGATAAGCATTTGTCTACTACCTTCAATGTGGATGGAAAAAAGTATTTAGTAACAGAAACACAAGCTTATAAAATCATTCTACATTATTTGAGGGATATCATTGCTTAATCAAGTGGTAATCAGTGAATTCCAGTTTGAATAGGCAAAGACAAATAAAGGATTCTTGGGGGAAGGCAAAGATACTGGATTGTTGGTTATGCATAAATAGTGTTTGAGCTTTCTTTGTATATGAGTCTCGCATGGGATCGACATATGTTTTAATGCATCGTCATCTGATTCTGTAGGCTTGTATTCTATTCTGACTTTTGAATATGCTGTGCGACCCAACTGAATATTCCAAATGGGAGTCTAGTTTAATTGTCCTTAGATGTTGCAAGCTATGCCCCTGCATGTGTGCCTTCAAAGATAAGTCCACGAGCATTGCTTCTCCATCATGCAACTTGCGTTAAAATAACTTAATTGACATCTGATTACATCAAAATGTCAGACGATCAAAATCTAAGCAAGTAAACTGGAGAAAGAATGTTAAAAAAGTATTAATTATTGTAGGATGGGCTATATTAGTTGATGGAAATAACGTGCAAGGGAGAAGGTCAAATGAGTGTCATCTCTGCAAATATTTCTTTGTGTGGCTCATAAAAGTACTTTTTGGACGCTTTTGCACATGCCATTTTTTTAACTAAAGTCTGATTAGAGGTCTACAAAATATTTACATTTCCCCTTGCAATGATCTATACGTATGAGCTTCCTTTTCTTTTTAACCTTAAATGATCTTATTGTTCCTTTAGGGCATGGAAGAAGTGTTGCTCTGATGTGTGCACTGTTGGTGGCTTTGGGTGTAGTGGAAGATTGGAAAAAGGCTGAAGAGTTCATCAAAGAAAGACGCCCTTATATTCGTCTGAACTCCCTCCACCGCAAAAGCTTAAAAGAATGGTCTAAGCATCGACTATCTTCTCCAAGGAGGAACGAGCAATGAAGGCAAGTTGTGTAGCTCTACCTAATCCTACTAAGATAATCGCGGTCAAATTAATGTTACAGAAAAGAAGTCATTAACATCCTTTATTAACTTATGATTGATATGATCATTCTTATGCCTTGTACTTTTTAAGTGGTTGTACTTTATTCTGACATTGGCCAGCTCAACTTGCATCAAAGCTCAACAAAAATGCAGTTGCATATCATTTTGTGTTAGCAATCCATACCAATCATACAGTTGATGCATCTTAATGCTTCAAGTAAAAGCATCATTGTCAGCGTGACTTTGATCTCGCACATGGCTCCATTTTCCAAACCCAAAGAGAGTTTTGCATTGTTTACTGGATTTTGGTTTGTTGGACATGACAAGTTAACATTTGCTTTTGTTTGGGGGAATGACATGATAGCCTTAAGTGTGGTAAGCTATGCTCTCTAGTTGGATATTTGCTCAAAGTTTCGATTTCCAGTTGGCAGAGATGGAGAGAGGAGAAACTGGTAGATTCCGATGCTCAGTGTATTGCTGGGGCAAGCGTGAAGATGAGAAGGAGAGAGAAAAAGAGAGGATAAAACACTGGGATGAGAGCGGCCAAAATTATGTAAGAGAGTGAGCAAGGACTTTGGAGTAGCCTCCTGCTATCTCAGATAATGATCCAATTAGTCCATGTTTTCTGTTTCCGAATCCGATCATATGCATCAACGCATTGTGTTTAATTAGTATTGGTTTCTCGCACCTTTCCCTTATCTCCAATCAACTCATTAAGGTCTACTACTTGTCGTAGTCTGAAGAAACTCATTCCTCCATCTTCCTAGCCTCAGCATCTAGGCATAATTTTTCAAAAAACCAATATGGTTTTTGGTATAATTAAGACCGAGGATGTTCGATATCTAGTTCCGTTAAGGTTACCCAATTAAACGTCCAAGTTTTTTTTGAAAAATTAAATGTTTGTATTAAAATAGTCAGATGATACCCAAAATTTGTACAAGACCACCAAAATAACACCAACGTGTCAATTAAACCCATATATGCCACGTGTCCTAACTTTCACCTCACACTTCTTGTTTCCGTGTTATTAGAATAGCAAGTTTTCTTAATGTTGAACTTCAACATTAGGAGCTCCCACTCTCCGTGCCCTCGGGATTGGTGGAGGATGTAAATCGCGAAATGTGCCTCAATTGACCAGGGACTTGGGCTTACCAACTGATCTCACCATACAAGGGGCTCAAATCTTAAAGGTTGTCCCTAAGATTCGAACCCCCAACCTGCAGGTTGCCAGCATGGCAGGCACCACACCACCCAAGCCTTTGCCAGTTGAGCTATGCCCCGGGGGCTAGAATAGCCAGTTTTCTTACACCTAGTGGAGGAGGTTCTTGATATAAGATTGTGATGCAAAAATGAGCCGAGACTGAATAGGGTTAACTTTTTTTTTATATCCTTTCTTAAGAGTTTATTATTTGTTGACTTCACTATGATTTAATGGTCAATACTAGTTCCTTATACAAGTAAGAATTCCTATATTATAACTATATTCTCTCTCGAGCAATATAATTTCTATTTCTAAATTTGAATTTACCAAATCTCTTTCTAATCAAAACAATGTAAGAATGCAATAATTTGATTCATGAACTCTCGTGATAGGTTTCATCTTAACTCAGAAAGATTATATAGTTCTCTCTCGAACAACCCTTTCATTATTCTTGTTGTGATCTAAACATATGCATCATCTTTGAATCTCATTGTATTAATTCAATTATTGAATCTTCAACTTTTGTTTCCTCCATTCAACACAATATTCGAGTATGAACAAATATCAAGAAAACTAGAAGTTTCATTAAATCAAAACATAAGTTTTCCTAATGTCCATCTTATCTAAATCTATATCCTAATTTGTTAATGATAAGGCAATGGAAAATCACATAAAAGAAGAAACAATAAAAGATAAAGAAAAATATCTTTATAGTTCTTAAATCTTTAAATTCTTGTTGGGTCTTGATAGATATCTTGTTCTTTTTTTTAAGAGTGTATTTCCTACTGATTTCCAACTGCTTAATATAGCTTATAACAAACTCTTTTTTGTCAAAAACTGATTCGCCAATACATCCCTTTCTGTTATTAGCTGTCTCCCTTTTGGTAGTGCAAAACCCTAAATTTAAGTCTTAGATGACCCTAACTCTAGACCTTGTTTGGTTCTGTGTTACTTTACCTTCCATTCTAGAGCTTTTATATAATTAATTAATGCTAACATAAGGATGAAGATTTGTGTAACCACTGTGTTGGTGAACATAGGCTAAACATGAAAACATACCTCATGCATTCAAAGAAACAAAATGTCCCTAAACACAACCTAAATACAGGGCATGTTGGTGACGTGTTTCCTTAGTGTAAATCTTCTTGAGAAATAGAATAGGATATGTTGAAATATGACTAGTAACATGTTATCATATTGTTGTGTGTTCTGAGTTCTTTCTTTAAATTCCGCCAAAGTTGCACCAAAATGACTTAGATCATCTCTAAATTCATTACTTTTCCTTTAAGAGGCTAAAAAGGACTTAAAATAAAACATGAATCATTTAAAAAGGACTTAAAATAAAATATGAATCATTTTAAGTATCAAATCTTATGAAAATATCCAAAATACAAGTAAATGCTTTCAAATCATGCTAAAATAAAGTCTATTTAGCACATATCTAAATTTTGCACACTTAATCAGTCACTTGTCCTCAAGTAAGTCAATTTAATTATCCTAACTCAAGTAAGAGGCAACTCTTCAAAAAACATTAAACAAATCAAATATATCGATCAATATTCTCCACCACTCATTCAATTGTAAAGTCATCAAAGTATTAGGCAATTAGATACTTGTACCAATTCATAAAGTAACTCAATTCACCTTAAAGTTCTTCAAACTTCAATCCGATTCACAAAATTCAACTCATTGAATAAAATGAACATTCAAGAAAGAGATATGTTAACTCTCAAACACATCCATGCTCCTTATTAACATAAAAAAAACATCAAAATTTTTTTTGAAAAAAGAGCATTTAGACACTTGTTTGAAAAGTCACCTAGACTTTTAATATGATATTAAACACCTTGTTATGAATACGCCTGGTTACTCAACTAGTTCACTATCTTAAAAGGCCATTATCACCACTCTTTAATTCCAACCTTTTTATTTGTATAAAGACAGTAAAGTGAAATTATTTAATGCTCAGTTATTCACAATGATTTCATTTTTATATGTGTGGGATAACGAAAATACTTAAAAGAAATCACATTTACTTAATATAAAAAGGGTTCTGATGTAAATCAAATATCCACTGTCCAATTTCATTAAATAAATTGAATTCAACTTAGTCATCAAAAACTATGGCTAATTGCCTAAGCACTTCAATTCATAAAGACACTGAAACTTATGGGAAATTATCTCAATAAGTATGCTTTTAATGAAAATAAATTTCCAAGAATTTATCCATATTGAGAAATTTATAATAAAATTGATAAGCATGGTATCAAAGTATATGGGCAATCCCTCCTTAACACTTAAGTTGCACATTCACCTCAATGAAAAAAACATGCAAGAACTATAAAAATAAATGAATACATGGAGAAACAAGGATAAATAACTAGTACTTCCCTAACATAAGATATAAAACTCCAAGTCGTTTTGAATTTTTGTCGAAATCATTTTTTCATTAATTTTTTTGACATAGTTGAGACATATGAGAAAAAATGAAATATAATATAGGAGGAAACTAAAACAAAAAAGTCTTAGGAAGGGGGATCCAATGGCAGTACATATGGGACTATCACCACGTGTCAATGATATCATCCATTGAAATCATGTCTATCAAATCCCCTAATGGCAATTTTATATCAATTGTCTCCATCTCCACTTGATCCTTAATCTCCTACTTTGATCTGGCAACTGCGAGCTCTATCTCTCTGTAGTCCACTAGTACTATAAGATTATATGTGTCCTCCTCAACTATAACTTCGTTGTTATTGGCTCTCCTTGAGGCTTTAGTTACTGCTTCGTTACTGTAGGAGCAAGCTTTCCTTACATAGGCTCAAATGGTCAGACTAGAGGCAGTAAGGTCTCCACTCCTAAGTATTATACCAATCTCACCACTATATCTCCTATTGAATGCATGTGCTGCTCTATACATGTTGAAGTGGGTGGCAGAGGTGCCAATGCACGACTCAGATCCTGGGATGGTGTCAATACTATCACATGCTTTTTACCCTTAGATTGGTCTCCTTGTGCCTAAGTCTCCTCCATTACTCATAGTAGGGCGCTAACAAGTATAAAGTGCTAGCCATATTCATCAACCCGAAGCTTAACCATCCTCATTGCTTGTAAGATATACATGGAAAGCGAGATGGGAGTGCCATCCACTATTAACTTGTGCTCATCATCGAGTACTCTCTATCTCCTTAATATTGTGTGATGATCGACTCACTGTCGATCACATTGAATTTATATTAATGCAAGTACCCTAGATAAGCTACACAAATGCATGCCTTAAATATGTCCTCACCCAATGATGCATGCAATAAAGGAAGAATAAATGATGGTAAGTGATGACATATGTACTCTCATGCTGATTGATTGGTTTTAGTTGTCAATATTTGAATTAACAGCAAGTGCATGACATAGCTATAGCTAGCACAAGCAAGTACGAGTTGATCTCATAAAGACAGTAATTACTAATGATTACCTTTCTCCTATTATCTAGTCTACGAATTGAATATTAGATTTTTAATTAAAAATAATACTTAAACAAATAAAATAAAATAGGAAACAATAATTAACAAAGAACAAAGAAAATCACTTAGAAAACTCAATATCAAATATTAGTGTCTAGGTGTGAATTCCTTTAAAAATTATTAAATAGTTAACCTTTTATCATGCAATTATTTTATTGACTATTGGATTGTGAAAATTCCTATCTCATGTTAATAACTCTCTCGAGACTACTACCAACTAATACATATGTTTATTAACCGAAATCATTCAAGTTAAAGTTTCTAGGATTGTTTTATTGATTTATGAATTACACTATTACCTTTACCCCTAATCCAAAGGACTTATGTCGACTTATTTCTAGGTTTGCAATTAACTCTTTTCATTTATGATAGATCTATTCATACACTTGATTTCTCAATCTCTATGTTATGAAATCAGATTATGTAATAATATTCTAGATCTATTAGAACATGCATAAAACACATAATTGAATCACAATAGGTCAATCAAAAAATTTTCATTAAATAAAAGAATCAAGACATATTGTTATCCTAACTAGGGTTCATCATACCTAAACACTAAAAAATGTTTAGTTACACATAATAGAAAACAAAATCAAAGATAAACAGGAAGAAAAATGAATTGAAAACAAAGAATCATAATTCTAAATCTCCCTTTCTATTATATTGGATGTTCTTGCAAGTTTGAGGTTTGATGTTGTAATATATTGAATCTCTTGATGAATTCTTCATGTTCTTCATGTTCCTAGATCAATATTGTCCTTTCTAAATGTTCTTCGCATCTGGAATTGGATTTAAAAGTCTGATCTCTTTTTTAATTGCCTTTGCTCACGTTCTTTTATAGTAATTTTTAGTGAATCTCCGAAATTCGTGATTATGCACAGATGTGAGACTTACATGGGCATAGACATGATCGTGTATCTCTTAATTGCTTTAAAATTATGTTTTATGTTGCGTTTTTATTTGAATTTTTCTCCTTTTGGTCAATGAAGGCACTTATAACTTATAACTTATAAATGCACTTAGAATGAATTAATTACAAAATATACAACAACATTACAAAATATCAAGCAAAATATATCAAAAATGAGTGTATAAATATAGCCAAATATGCATTTATGAAACATCCTCATGCTTAAGCAAATCATAATCAAAATTATAAATCTTACAATATCCATCTTTCATTAATCTTAACATGTCCTTTCATACTCTAAATCATAATATCATATTAATCAAATTAACATACAATTAAATTCAAGTTATCCTAAAACTAACTTCATAAGTTAATATTAATAGTCATCACATCAATAACCTCACTAAAACCAAAAACATAAAACTTTACATCCTCACCAAGATTTTACTCAATGCATTCAATTGTTTAGGCTAAAAAGTATCAAAACTCTCAAGTCAATGCATAGTAGAACTCTTACCATAGGCTTGCAATTTTATCACATCTCCACTACTTATATGTAAACTAGATGTAAAAATCAAAAAGTCTTTATAGGGTTGTAATGAGATTTAGGTACAATATGATTGGGATAACAAAAAAGGTTATTTGAAGGATATTTACAAAAGAAACATTACAAGAAACTTATTCACAATACACATGTTCATTCACATAAATCTGTCGGTACCATATATTCATTCACATTTTTTCTATGCTTGCAAATTTTTTTATCACAACAATTTCGTGCATTCATCATGTACCAATATTAAAGGACTATTAAACCTTTTAAAATTTAAAGTTTCAAACAATTAAATAATGTAAATAACTTTTAGGGTTCAAAACAATAAAAAAGTTTCAAAGAAAAATATGATAATGGTTAATAATTTGGTTATAATCAATAAAAAAGGCTAAGGCTCAAACTTGGTTATTCCAAGGATAAATTATAGCTAACGTAATTGTCAAAGAAATAGGCTTAAACAAATGTTGAATCTAAATGCCTTCATCATTTCAATGCTTCTAATTTAACAAATATGATATATATACATAATAAAAGCAAATTACATTCTAGAATTACTCAACTATGCATGATAACACATATGAAAGAAGAAAAGAGCTTAAAAATTTTAAATTTTTTTGGCTTAAATCTCACGAAAAGTATTGGTTGATATGTATAAATAGTATGCAATTTCATTCAACTTAATTATTTTAATGATTACCAATAACATGACCTATAAAAGCAAATTTAGTTTAACTATCATCCTTTTGCATACTAATTCAAATTAATATTCAATAATGAAGTAAATTATTAATGGGCAGATTTCATGCATTATTTGAAATAATAATTTCCAGTCCACCATTATTTATCAATCATTCTATGGTTGATCTGATTGACATGAAACTATATAACGGTTCTATTGGATGCCAATTATTGTATTAAAATGAGCCTTCTTACAATTTCCTATTTTGAACTTTATGTTTTCCCTTATACATTCCCTCATTTTAAAGATTTGTTTTAAGGTCTAAGAGGTATTTACACCCAATTTAATCTCCTAAAAACTTTTCCCTTTTAGAAATTGTGAAAGCATCCATCATATATACAATAATTCATTGTCTGTGAGTAATTTAATATATGTTCAGTAAGTAACATCTTGTTGACTATTACGATGGAGTCTGTTCTTAGTCCACCTTCCTCTTTTATGGTACAATGCTCAATCCATTTTGCCTTAGTCTAAGATGAGTAACTTTTACTTCCTATGTATAGAAAAATTTTCAAAATTCTTTTAACGATTTTGATAAAGCTTTCAAGAAATAGTAAGTAAACACTTTAGTAGATATGTAGTCCATTTAGAACCAAGATAATGATTTGGTACCTCTCAATAAACTATAGTTTTCTAGTGATCTAATTTTCTAAAGTTTTCTTTCAATTGACTTATGAGAGAATAGCAACATTCGTAAGTGAATCTTGAGTCAATCTCAAAGCCAAATGAGAGTTTCCCATTGAAACAAAAAGGAGAATTTTATTGTTATTAGTTAAAAGGCCTGAAAATTTTAAAATTCTTACAAGTAATTAATAAAAAATCATATAGAGGATATACTAGCATGAAAAAATAACAATAGATGGTCTACAAATTAAAGGTTAAATATAATTGATGTTGATCATTTATAGTGGCATTTAATCATACTGCAATTGACTATGGCCTTAAACATAAGAAAGAAAAGGACTTCAATGCATATTGTAAACAAATATGAGAAATTTGGGTCTCTTTCCGTAGAAATTTTGTAACACCCCACTCCCGCTGGACCCGAACCCGATATCGATGGTGATATCCGAATCCGTGTCCCGCGAGGGTGGCG
>JAOQML010000005.1:31933551-31946471 GCA_027568935.1 Erythroxylum urbanii
AGAGAACATTTTTAAGGATTAAACAAAATTTAATAATTAAAAATTACACATTTTAATTTAATTTAGAATTTGATAAAATTAAGTTCTTAAATTTATAATACAAATATTTGGTTAAATCATCGGACATATACATATCACTTCCATTAAATTTGATTAAAAAATACACTCGATTAATTAAATTGTTAATTTTTAAGATCCCACATGCCAAACATTTTTGTTTAAGTAGTATTTTTTTTGTAATATAAATTCAAACATCAACAAGTATGATATCACTAAAATACGATATAAGGATAGGATGAATCAACCTATTCATTTACAGAAGCATTTAAAATGATTAATACAAAAAAAGGTAACATGATGATAGGAAATTAAAAATATTTTCGTAACTTTATGAAATGAGAAAATTTTGTCTAAGATAAACTCAACTTGCTCTTTCAATTATATTTAAAAGTTTAATCATGCGTTTAATTTTTGAATTTATGTTTAAATATATTCTTAGATTAAATTAAATTAAATATATCTTTTAAAAATATTTAAGATGACATACACTTTAAAAATAACAATGACGAGACATAATGTTTATTTAATGGTCTTGAGTTATTTTCTGACATTAAATTTTTAACTAATTAATATCAAAATAAAGTCAAAGCCTCAAAATATAACTAATAAAATAAATAATCAATATAATTAAACTTTAGATAAAATTGGAAGGTCAGTTTAGGTAAAATTGGTTTTCGTGTATATATATGTTGTGATCTTTTATTTAAAAATGTCCAAAATAGGCGATGGCAAAGTAATTTATTGGGACCAATGGTTGAAAACCTCAATGCAGTAATGGAATGCTCAATCACAAGTTGATGTTAGTATTGAATTGGAAGATTAAGTAAATAGTGCCACTAATTGAGGAAGACAATATATTCAGGCAATGAGCATATGAAAATAATTACTCAACTTGTGTGTACTGACGACCAAAAAAGCCGCAAATGGCATTGGCAATGTGCCCTTTGCTTTAAAAGAAATACGGCCAGTCCACTCGTTGTCGCTATACCCAACTAAAACACGCAAATACCTTATATATTTTAGTAATTTGATGAAAGTGACCCTCCAGCAAATTCCTCCACTTCAAGACCCTGTTCACATCTCCACGCCTCAAATTGAAGCTTTCTTCGCGGCTTTAATTATTTTACTGGCATTGTTGGTTTTCCAAAAAGTAGCCATAGTTTGAAATGTAGTTGGCAAAGAACCAAGTAAAATAATTTATCAATATTTTGTAATACAGTTAAAACTGACTCACCTTTATCTAACAAATAGAGATAGACCAACAATCGTCACTTTCTTTTTTTTCTTAAATAATACACAGTCTGGTCCAGTCTTAGTCTAGTCTAGTCACTACCAGGCACCAGGGGTCAGAAGCACGAACGTGTCAGGCTCCAAACGCCCCGTTGAAATTGTTAAGACATTCATTTCCTTTCATTCACACCTGTTTTATATTATAAACAGTATTAATTGTACAGCTGCCAACTTACCTCTCAGCCGACCGTTTTAATCTCATTCTGTGTCTCCAATGTCGAAAATCTGTGTTGTCCTAATATAGCTGCGTAATGCTTCCTTGCTCCAAACTCTACTCCGCAAGCTTCTATTTACGTTCCCTTGCGCCCCAACAAAGTGACGCAAGTATGAACTATGGTCGGTGTCATTTCTTGCTGTTATGTTGCTCCTTTGCATGTTTATCTGCTGTGTCTGGTCTCAACTCTGATGGGTTGGCCCTTCTGTCGCTTTTGAGGCGCTGGAGTCCTGTGCCTCCTATATCTTCAAGTTGGAATGCGTCACACTCAAATCCATGTTCCTGGGTCGGCGTTGGATGTGACTCTAGCTTCCAACATGTGCTCAGATTAAACCTTTCCGGGTATGCAATTTCTGGCCAGTTGGGACCAGAAATTGGTCGGTTAAATCGTTTGCAGACGGTAGATTTGAGTTACAACGATTTATCAGGAGAAATACCTTCAGACTTGGGTAGTTGCACTTTGCTTGAGTACCTGGATTTGTCGATAAATAGCTTCACTGGGGGAATACCTCAGAGCTTCAAGTATCTGCGGAACTTGTTTAACTTGGGGCTGTATTCCAATTCACTGTCTGGTGAAATACCTGATTCATTGTTTCTGCTTTCGGGTTTACAAAATGTTTATTTGCAAGATAACAATCTCAATGGTTCAATTCCTAGCAATGTTGGTAACTTGACGGACGTTTTGCAGCTATGGTTATACGGTAACCAGTTATCTGGTACCATTCCCGAGTCCATTGGGAACTGTAGGAAACTGCAAGGGCTCTATTTGGAGGACAATCAATTGGTTGGTTCTTTGCCCAAGACTCTGACAAATCTTGAAAGTATTGTTGACTTGTACATAGGTCCTAATAACCTTGAGGGTAGTATTCCTTTAGGTTTTGGAAACTGCAAGAATTTGACTACCCTAGATTTGTCATACAATGGCTTTAGAGGGGCCATTCCACCAGATTTGGGCAACTGTAGTAGCTTAGCAACTTTGGCAATTGTCCATAGCAACTTGACAGGGTCCATTCCTTCTTCCTTTGGCCTCCTAGATAAGCTTTCTAAACTTGACCTCTCCGAAAATCAGTTGTCTGGTAGGATTCCTCCAGAACTTGGAAATTGCAAATCCTTGACTCAGTTACTGTTATATACAAACCAACTCGAAGGACATATTCCAAGCGAACTAGGAGAACTAATTATGTTAGAGGACCTTGAATTGTTTAGCAATCATTTGAGTGGTGAGATTCCCATCAGTATTTGGAAGATTCCTAACCTTAAGTACCTTCTTGTCTATAATAACAGTCTTTCTGGTGAACTGCCTCTTGATATCACTGAGTTGAAGCAACTAAAGAATATCTCCTTGTATCGAAATCGGTTTTCTGGTGTCATACCCCAGAGTTTAGGTATTAACAGCAGCTTATTGCAGCTTGACTTCACCAATAATAAGTTCACTGGTGAAATTCCACCGAAGTTATGCTCTGGTAACCAATTGAGGGTTCTGAATTTGGGCAGAAATGAACTTCAAGGCAGCATTCCTCCTGACATAGGCAGGTGTTCATCTCTCAGGCGACTGAACCTGAATGAGAACAGGCTATCAGGGCCACTTCCAGATTTTGCAATGAATTCAAACCTTTCTCATATGGACATCAGCAAAAATAATATCAAAGGTCCGATTCCACCAAGCCTCAGGGACTGCACCAACCTCACTTCTATTGATCTGTCCATGAACAAGCTTACTGGTGTTATACCTCCAGAACTAGGCAATCTTGTTGCGCTAGTGATCTTGAATCTTTCTCATAACCAATTGGTAGGCCCTCTTCCAGGTCAATTGGCAACTTGCTTGAAACTGGACAAGTTTGATGTGGGTTTTAATTCATTGAAGGGTTCTGTGCCATTGGCTTTGAGGAACTGGAAATCTTTATCCACTCTCATTTTAAGTGAAAATCATTTTACTGGCGGCATTCCTTCTTTTCTGTCAGAGCTTGAAAAGCTTACAGAGCTAGATATTGGAGGAAATTTGTTTGGAGGTGAAATCCCTTCATCACTTGGTTCACTGAGAAATCTGCGATATGGATTGAACCTTAGCAACAATGGATTGAGTGGTGAGATTCCTTCCAGTATGGGGGACTTGAACTATTTAGAACGGCTTGATATATCTAACAACAATCTGACAGGAACATTAGCAGCTCTTGGTGGAACTCATGACTGGATTGAGATAAATATCTCAAAAAATCTTTTCAGTGGTCCAATACCAGAAACACTTATGACCTTACTGGACTCATCTCCGTCATCATTCTTGCACAATCCTGGCTTATGTGTCCAATGTCTTCCATCAGGTGGCATATCATGCAATGCTAACAAAAGTTTCAAGCGATGTGAAAATATATCAAGCCATGGGAAGGGCCTTACTAGAGGGGAAATTGTGAGTGTTGCCCTTGCATCACTTGTTGTTTCTCTTGTTCTTATTGTACTGGTTTACGTGTATGTGTCACACAGAACAGTCAAGCTGGATATTGAGATTGCTGCTCAAGAAGGACCAGCTTCCTTACTTAGCAAAGTGATGGAAGCTACTGAAAACCTAAGCAGCAGATATGTCATCGCAAGAGGAGCCCATGGGACAGTTTATAGGGCTACTTTGAGTGCAGACAAACAGTTTGCAGTGAAGAAGATTGTGTTTACTGGCCATAAAGGAGCAGAAAAGACTATGATGAAAGAAATTCAAACCATTGGAAAAATTAAGCACCGAAATCTTACTAAGTTAGAAGACTTCTGGTTGAAAAATGATTATGGTTTAATCCTGTACAGGTACATGCCAAATGGAAGCCTTCATGATGTTTTACATGGAACAAATCCTTCACCAACGCTAGAATGGAGTGTCCGTTATAAAATAGCCATCGGAACTGCTCATGGATTGGAATATCTCCATTATGATTGTGATCCTCCCATAGTGCACCGAGATATAAAGCCAGAGAACATTCTTTTAGACTTTGACATGGAGCCTCATATCTCTGACTTTGGTATTGCCAAGCTTTTGGATCATGCTTCTACTTGGACACAATCCAACTCAGTTGTTGGTACAGTTGGATATATTGCACCAGGTAACTTCTTCTTCACACATTCCTCAAATAGGTCTCATGTATTCTGTTATCTGACACTAAAAGTATGGTTGTTGCTTTGACAGAAAATGCATTCACGAAAACAAAGAGCAAGGAGTCTGATGTATATGGTTTCGGTGTTGTGCTGCTTGAACTGATGACAAGAAGAAAGGCATTGGATCCGTCATTTGAGGAGGGCACCGACATTGTAGGGTGGGTTAGTTGTATATGTAACAATGCAGAAGATATCAATGAGATTGTTGATTCAGGTCTGGCACAGGAATTCTTGGATTCCAGTGTCAAATATCAAGTTAGTAATGTGCTAATGGTGGCTTTGAGATGCACTGAAAGAGAGCCTGGGAAGAGACCCACAATGAGGGACGTAGTGAAGCAACTAATAAATGCAAGTCTTCATTGTAGAAGCAAAGACAGCTAGAAGAAAACCAGGTCGGTTTTTCTTGAAGCCTAACATCAATTTCTGCAAAAGATCAGCAACGTGCTTATTTGTTATCGGCTCACTTTTTTCTGGAGTCAATAAAACTTTTGTCCTAATTGGCATACGAAGTTTTGAAGAGATGAATCATTTTGCTTTCTTTGGTTTCTAATTTATAAAGCAACCTGAAAGAGTTAGCTTGAAGATTTGGGAAATTAGAATTCGATTTTGTAAAGCAAATGGTTATCGAAAATTATGGTTAATTAGCTAGTGAGTAGTGACAAATTATGACTCAATAATTGATCTCAAGTCACATTACCTGGAAAAAAAAAAGGTGACAAGTAGGAATTACGTAATGAGTTGCAACTCTTCACTTCAATCTATCTTTTGTAAGAGGTCTTAAGTTTGAGTCATTAAAAAGAGAAGAGATGGGGTTTCTTTGTTGATGATCCTCTAGCTCCTGGAATGTTCCTTGGTCAAATTAATTATGGACGTGGAACTACTGGAAACTTGAGCTGACGGGAATCTGATGCTGACTAGAAAGCAGTAATCAATCAGTAGTCGACCAATCAGTATATGAAGACTCTTTGCGCGCAGAAGTATAAAGGTTACGTAAGAACTTGAGGGACTTTAAAATTCCAAATTTACCTTTTTAGGATTCTAAAGGTGACGTTTTAAGGGATTAGGATTAGTCCAATAAAATCGAGATACTTAATATATATTAAAAAAGAAAAAAAGTTACGTAAACCTTTTTATGTGGCCCATGAACCAACTGCAATGACAGGCAAAACAGTGTTCAAAAGATTATCGGCCTTAAAAAATTAAAACAGACTACTTTTAATCTTTTACATGACTCATAAAGTTTTTTTTAAAAAAAGAATGACTCATAAAGTTAACCAAACTGATAAGGTTTCTTTTCGACGGATTCCATGTACAGGCTTCTTTTATCAGTTCAAAGCTATAAGATGCAGTGAGCAATTTGTTAATAAGGTCTAGAAGCTCATGTTTCATGCACAACAAAGAGAAAAGACAAATGGGAAGCAAAAAGTTGGGGTTGTTCCTGGTTTTCATCAACTACTTGTATCTTTTTGCCTCTTCTTCTCCACTCCAGAGATCCCTGCTCTCAGGTATCCTTCTTTTCCTCTTTTGGCTTTGGCTTTATCTCCCTTTGCTTAACCCTTTCAAGCTGTGAATCATATTCCATCTCAGGATACAAATCTCATAACTAACTTTTCGCTTGTAATATGTGAGAGTTTTTGGTATATGGCCTTATAGGCATGAAAGAGATAACATGTGTAAAGATACTCTTGGCAATTTCATCTCATATGAGTGAACAGGTAACATGCAAAATGACCCGCAGAGAAACTTGTTCTGTAGTCAAAAAAAGGTTTAAGATGAGATAAAAAAGACTGTTTGGTAGTAAAATTCGATCAAATATTGAAAAGATGAGAAATCGGGTTAGCTATAAAACAAGGGAAGTTTGAATTTCTTTTTCTCTTCACAATTATAAACATTTCTCTAATTGTTTGAAGATGAACTCAAAAGTTGGAGATCATATAACTTGTTTTGCACTTTTTGAGTTCTTATATTTCTTCCATAAAAAAAAGATGAAGACTAAAGAGAGCAGCATAAAGAAGAAAATGGGAAAGTGGAGAATCAGATGCCTTTAATACTTAAATCTCTTTTTCTAAAGTATTGGCATGAAAATATTAATGAACAATGATTATGACTTTCACTCTCGTCTTATTGTTCTGTTACGACAGTCTCGATACCTTAAATGTGAAAGATCTAAGATTTAAATAGAAATGTCTGCGAGGTGATGCTTAAAAAAAAAAAAAGAGCAACAAATATAAGTGATTGGACAAGCCAGGAATCAGTTGGCAGTGTGAAATCATACCATTCAAGTTTTGTGATTCTCATTATTTTATTCAATCATATCATAAAACTCTTTTATCATATAAACCGTTGAAGAATTCTCGTATCGTTTTCGTATGATGGTATGTTCTCTAAGAATCAAAGGGTCTCTGTAAGAATCTGTACCATCCTTGATCAGTATAAGTGTTTAACAACCAGTAACTTTTGTGCTTGATCTACCTTCTTGATGTATTTTAATATGCTAAAAAAAGTAAGGTTTATTACCGTATTCATTTGCATATCCTTGACTATTTATGGAGGTACATCGAAGGAGCTTAATGTCAATGATATTGACTGTGGTAATGAATGCAACGGAGATATGAAACTGGCACGTGGAGGTGGCGGCCAAGGTAGCCGTGATGGTGGATCAACTGAGAATGGAAATGGTAACCAAAACATGCCAGGAGGTACAGCAGCTATTCCCGTGATCATAGCAGGTGCGGCAAATAATAACCGCCACCATAACAACCAACATGGTGCCGCCAGCAGCAGCAAAAACTTCACATACTTTCTCACCATGGTTTTGGTCACCTTGACCTCTCTCATTGTGCATCCACACACTAATAGTTATTAATTCTCAACTTTTAAGTTGTTGGCGTTTGTATTTGGATTGTGCTTGTTATATAAGCTGCTATCTTTCAAGGTATGCTTCGTGTGTAAAGATCGACAAAGTTAAACTTGTAGCATATATATACTATCTTGGATTGCGACACTTACCGACGACGGAATGCAGCTGATGATTAAGCAAGCTACCTACAGAGCAGTGCAATTAAAGGGAATGTGTGAAACAATAATAGCTAGAAATGAGCAAGTTGCTCAAGTTTACGTGACTGAAAAAATTTGCACCGTCCCTTGCCACTTGATTCAATCTCTTCTATCTTCCTCTTGGAAGTTGAAATGCCTAGACTACTCAATTTCAGTTGCCGCTTGCCACTGCCACCGCCACCGCCATCTTCATCTATTTTCTCAGGCTCCCTACAATTACAGGGGTAAGAGACTCCAAAAATTATAACCAAGTCAAACCTGGACATAATTAGCTTTCATCTCTCATGAAGCATATGCGTAGGAAAACAACACAAAGCTTAAATAACATTTTATGGCATGCATTCAAAAGATCATCGGAAATCTGTTCCATATGTGGGTGACGATCATGCAATTGCTACATACAATGCATCTTTCCCAATCAACTAATGAAACATCTGGCATCTCTTTTAAATATGAAGAGATTATAAAGCAGCTTATAAGCTGAAGCTCCCGAATTACCTAGAAGTGAGCCAATTTAAGTTTATAAAGAGTTGATAATAGCAATCCACTCACAATAACAAGGGTACCGTAGTTCTATGCACAACGAACTCCTCTCAGATTCAAGGATGATAAACAAAAATGATGCCCAAATATGTAGATAAGTTCATACAATATTTCCCTAAACATGGAGGTGATGCATATTGGGACTCTTTATCTCACAGAGTTCAGACCAAGTTCCATATTGATGCCACACATGATAAACATATGAGCTAACCAATCCTAAAATGCTCAACTTTTTGGATATACTTGCATATCCGCTAGCTGGATATAGTGGCATAAGCATGCCTACAAACTTAGCAGACATAAATAAGCAACTACACACTACAAAGGTACCCAAGATGCATTTAACTGGCACAAGAGTTGCAGCTTTGAATAAAAGTATATGGACTGACCACAAGACTTCAACTATGTCCTTGAAATGAGAATTGCATGTGCCCCAACTGAAGCGAACCAAAGATGGGAAACCAAAAACTGCGTGTTTGTGCTGCTCCAGCCAGGCTTTAGTTTCAGGATCTAAGCACATGAATTCAACCATATTTCACATATAACATAATTTTTCAAAGTTAAGACCAAAAAGAATCAACATCAGTTCAGCGCTTCTAACCTCCAGGGTATCCAGAACCAAAGTTTCTTTTCATGCCTTCAGCTGTTTCATCATGCACCCATTCTCTTAAGGCTCGGTCTCTTGTGACCTGCTTAGATAGGTTCATGATACAAATGTGAGTAGAAGGGCTCAGATTGAGAACAGTTTACCAGATAAAAACTTCTTAACTGCAAATCAATATAATAGCCTATATGCCACCAAAATAAAAATCCAACAGAATTAGTTATTAACAAAAAATACACTTTCACTACTATTAGTTATGCAGAAGGGCATTTGGAAAAGTTGATGTCCATACCTTTGCGACTATGCTTGCTCCACTAACAACTGGATAAAGACTGTCAGCTTTCTTTGAAACAACAAATTTTATTGAAGGAAATCTTTCAGATAATTTTAACCTATACTTCTCAGCATCTCCCACAGTATCCAGATAAACCTGAACAATTTTAACATGCATACATGTTTAACATCCATAACAATCCCGTGTTATGTTTCAATTCACCTAAAGATAATTTATATTAAATACAATAGTTACAGCTTAGTCATGACAATAATTTCCGGTGGCTTTGTTATGTAGAAATGCAAAGTTAAATGTGGAGAAAGTTACCAATTTCCACAAACAATGTGAAACTTCAAATAATCCATCCATATTTCTTAATGCAATAAAATAATTTTACTAATCATATGAAGGCAATTCAAAACCATTTTCATTTCCGGTAGCTAGTCCGTTTTTTTTCATGAATATGTAATTCCTTGTTGAATAACTAAAAACTCAACGTGGAAGGCCATCTTGGCCTTGTTCATAGTAAGCATGAAGTATCACTATCCATCGTCAAGATTGAAATTCCCATATCTGAAGCACAAACATGTAATAGGTAAGAAACTTTTCTTGCAAGATGAAATAGTTATACCTCAGTTAAAAGTACTCCCATGTTTAGCACTCTATTGACAAGACCAATGGCAGATTCGTGTGATATCTCATTTAAATTTACCTTAATCCTGATAAGTGCAAATAAAGAGAATCATACATACGAAAAAACTTAATAGATTATGAAGAAAGACAATATGTATTCTACTAACTTCTTCAGCATTTTAGCAGACAGCTCCCTTGGATCAATGACATCCACAGCCCATCCAATTGATTCATCAGCTTTTAGATTTTCAAATAACTCCTCCCTTTTCTCTTCTCTTAATGTCTTTGAATCTGCAGACAGAAGAACAGAAATTGAACAACATATGATGCATATAAGAACCCAAACTTTTTAATCATTACTTATTTCTGAACCACAATATGGAAGAACACATGGTCCATTATCTAATCCAATCTTTGGAATGCATGCCCAAACTTTGGGGAACCACATCTTTTCCTTGATGATTAGAATGAAATGAAGTTGCAAATTTCACCCCTGAAGCTAATAAGACCGACTCCAATCCTCCTCCAAAATGGAGGAAAAAAAGGATCCAATCCAGCTCCAAATTTGGTATGGCACTGTAGCACCTCTCCAAAATGGAGGAAAAAAAGCACTAGATTGGAGCCAGTTTTTCCTCCATCTTGGCGTTTTTCCTCCATTTTGGAGGAGGATTGGAGTTGGTCTAAGAGATGCATGCCCTCAATTTTTCTTTTGGAAATTTTCAAAGGTAACAAGCTTAAGGAACAGATTGAAAGATGAGAAACAAAGGCATCTAAGTTCAACGTTTCACATTAAAATTCCACCAGATTGTTAAAGAAGGTTTGAGCGAAAAGAATCATTGAGCAAGTCATCAAAATGTCCTGAACATGAAGAGAACCAACGTCTAAAAAAGAGCGAAAATATGGAAAGAAAGCAATGTATCTTATGTTGGGATTTCAAGTGTGAGCGGGAATTTCACATTGGAAAAAGATGTAACTGGTGAGGGGCATATAAATGGAAAGGACTCATAAACCTAATGTCTCAAGGTTTTAGGTTAGAGTGTGGTCTTAGGCTCACGAGTATGTTCCCTCGCTAGGCTCATGAAGTAGATCTCCCATGAAAGTGGACTCTTTAGATCCAACATCTTACAATCCTAACTTAACGTTATATGAGGTATCAGGCAGAATGAATTTACTAAAAATTCAACTGCAACAAAAATGAAGATGACAAATCCGGCAACTTGAATGCTTCTTCTACATTCTTTTTACTCACTAAAGTACGTTAACAGACAGTAAATTTAGGATCATTCACAATACTGAAGTGGATTCAGGAGCTAAAGTCAACAAATTTGTGCAAAATATATAAAACCCAATACGATTGGAAATGTGAGACCTGCAAAATTCAAGGTAGAAAGAGTCTCGGCATAAGAGCAGGCACAGTACAAGCATCCGTACACCATGGGCCCTGACGAAAATCAATTTGCCGACCCACCAAATGAATAAACTTTCTGAGTGCCCAGAAGGAAAGATAATCGAACTTTTGTTTAAATGATCACAGATAACGAATTGGGTGAAGATATACATATACATATAGAGAGAGAGAGAGTTTATGGTAAAAGAGCAAACCAAGAACGGGACCACGACCAGCTTCATCGATGCCCATAATGCAAGGCTTGGATGCCCATTTTGGGAGTGTTGGTTCCGATCCCATTTTCCTCACTCTCAACTTAATTGTTCCTCCTCCTCCTCCGCCTCTTTTCTCTCCCTATGCGTGTATACATAAATTGCATAGGTAAAACCACTTTTCATTTTAATTTTTACACCATTCAATAATTTTAATTCTAATATTTGAGAGTAAATAATTATAATCATAATATTTAAAAAATGTTAAATTTTCACCTCAACGAAAATTATAAATTCTTATATTAATTACCAGATTAATGTTGACTTGATAATTTTTAAATTAGTTTTATCATTGTTACCCTTGTGCCACATATTTAGTAAGATGGATCAACTTTTTTTAAAAAAATTAAAAATTTAATTTATTTATAAATGGAAAGTTTTCTTTTTTATTTAATTTATTTATAAATCTTCTGTCCTATCTCATTATACTTCTTCTTCTCCGGCATCCATTACTCCCGAAGCAATTCTTATTACTCCATTTATGTAGCAGTATTCTTGATGTAGAATTATAAACAGTGCTTAATAGACATCGACCTCGTTTTAAATAAAAAGCTGATTGCATTAGCTGTTAGCTGATTTGACCAGCTGATTGCATTAGCTGTTTGTTAGAGATGTTTAGTAAAATTAGTTGTTTAAAATTAGTTTATATGTAAAATGACTTATGAGGATATAACTTTTAAAAAAATTATAAATGTATGAATATTATATATCTTAGTATTTCATTGAATATTTTTGTAGGATTTTAGATTTCAAATATTTAATTCTACACAAATTAAGTTTATAACTCTAATAAAAAATATTAAACATATAATAATATTAAATGTAGTGAGATTGTTGAAAGTGTTTGTCTCAGGTAGTGTTTCTCACGTGAATTACTTAAAAGTCTTCCCTGTACGTTGCATTTTTTGCCAAGTCTTCTGTACTCCTTGGTTTTTACTTATATTCTGCGTTTTGCCTGATTCTCCTTCAGATCCTCTACTATGCGTTTTATGTAATAAACCCTTAACACATGTATATCACAGACTTCTCTCATCTGTGAACATTCTCAACACTTGCACACACGCACTCAAGAAATTCTTAAATCCCAAATGTCAGCCCTAAACTTTGTAACTCAAATCTACTGGTTTGCGTCAAATATTGATGGAGAACTGTGAATTTCTTCACAATAACTTATTTGTATAGAAGGGCAAGGGTCGTCTGTTATACCCCATTTTCGGAGTCTAACTCCTGCTTGCTCTAATACTAAACATGTTGGGCCCTGTTTCCGGAGTCCAACTCAGAGGTTATAAACGTGAGATTATTACCATAACGTGGGCGTAATCCAATAGAAAACACCGTAACCATTATTAATTCATCATCATGCTTTTATCCCATAATGCATCTTACTTATATGTAACCATAATTCCTGTTCAAAATTCATCATCTCTAATCGATAGCTTTTTCAAGTATACCTA
>JAOQML010000005.1:31953236-31976256 GCA_027568935.1 Erythroxylum urbanii
ATAATAAAACAATAAGACTTTTATTAAAATTTTTATTATTTTAAAATAGAAAATATATAAAAATTATTTGTCACGATTATGCGTGATTTTTTAGTTAGACACGATTTCTGTTTTAAAATCATAAAATTAAACTCCTTGCAACAACCATTATAATATCAGGGGTAGAATAATTGTTTATTATACATTCCATTCCATTCCATCCATCTTCCAAACAATGTTCCACTACATTACATTATGAATCCTTCCATCCTTCCCAAACAACTTTTCACTATATTACATTCCATTTCATTATAAACGTTTCCTTCGGTTCCATTCCGTTCCAATAATTAACGTCTAACTAAATAGGCCCTTAGGTTTCATATGCAACTAAAATCACACAATTTGGAGGTTTGTAGGCTGATTTATGACTCAAACAATGTTACTGATTCAAACAAACCCTAAACAAAATTCCACCACACAATACTCTCTTGTCATATTCAACCAATTCTATGTAAGATAACACTAAAGCAACATCCCAGAAACCATTCCACATCCAAATAAATTCTTATGTCCATTCAATCATACACAAATACAGAAACCAACTAAGAGAAGTCCAAACCTGAAAATTGGTAAAGTAGGTCTTTTATTGCCTTTCCTTCCCTTCCTCTTTGGCTTTGCTTGACTCACCAACTAAAAACACAAAAAATACACCTCTTAATCCCACTTCCATCCTTATAATTTCATTCCTTCAACTTCTCAGTCCCATTTCCATCTTTATAATTTTGTTCCTTCATAAGCAAAGTAAGAAGAGATAAAGATGAAGAGAAAATCCCTAACTTTTACCTTGATTTTCATTTACGAGTGAATTGATTCTTACATGAAAAATGATGGGATGAAGAAGGTGAAATGGAGAGGAGAAAAATCTGAAATTAGGACCCCTAAAATGTCATGCATCTCCTTCACTATATCCCCATTCTAGAACTTTCAAGACTCACACATATGCTGAATTCCTATTGGATACACATGCTTTATTATTATTGGTCACACATGCCTTAATCCAATTGGTCCAAGTGTTAACTTCAGAAAAATTGCATATTGGTCCTTCTTTTTTCCTTACTTCCCACATTAGCCTACAATATGATCAACTAATTTCATTCCCTTATGTCTTAATTTTCTAATGTAATAAATTTCATGCAGATTGTTTAATTATTCTGGGAGTTATACCTAAAACACAACAGGTTGTTCGAAAATAGGGACAGCAACTCAACTTCAAGCCAGAATTAAAAAATCTTAGAGACATAATAAAACTTTGGTTCTTTCATGAAAGTTTTAGATCTATGTATCTAGATTAATTTCTAATTAGAATCATCCAATTTAGAGTTATACAAGTGATAGTTGCAATTTGTATTGTGTTTTAGGGTTAGATTTAATAAGTATTTTAACGTCATTTCAAGTGTTTAGTATTCATTTAGAGTTTAATTAGGTTAGTTTTTGTGTTTAAGTGTTTTTATAGGTTAGCTTGAATCTTTGAGCTTAAATTGTATATTTTTTAGGTACCTTGATCTGTGTGCTAGTGTTGCAGGATAAACAGGGAAGAATAGGAAGAGTTAAAGAGTTTTCGGGCTAAAAAGCATAGGCCACGATCATGATGAAGAGACATTCCATATGAATGACGTATTTAAGAATTCGAAGGTTAGTAACTCATTCAGGATACTTGATGTGTTTGAATCTTATGATGAACAAGAGGACGATGAATAGATGAAATCAGACATCGAGTTTGAAGAAGTGATAAAGGTCTCTGTTTATGAAGCGGAAGATGCAAAGGAGACGAAGGTGATGAAGGAAGAAGGAAAGCAATTCACCTTCGTACAAAACAAGCTGTTACGATCGATGAAATATTCAGGGAGTTTTGTTATTCCCTATTTTATTAACAGTCTGTTAGTAAAAAGGAAATTATTGAGCTTTATTGGTTTTCATAATTTTATCAATATTGTCTTTCTGATATTTTGCAATATGTAGCTTACTCACAAGCTAAAAAATTGATGTTAAATGAGAAGGGTGGAAGCAAGCCACTCATAATTAGTCCTGGCTGAGTTTTAAAGGATGAAGGTCAAGCTAATGACCATAAATTAGCACGTTTAGTAGTAGGTTTAAATTTTTATGTAGTTAGGTTTGTTTTAAATTCTTAAATAGGTCGTGAATAATTTGGAATGGTTTAGAGTGCTAATTCTTGTGTTCTTTTGACTCACTTATAAGATAAGGAAATATTTTCGATGTTAAGCTGATTTGGTCTCAACACTATAGCCATCACCACCTCCTTCACCATAAACGATTTCGTGTTATAACCGTTTTCATTTCATTTTGTGCTAGTATTTTCTTCTTATTTTTTTCGTATATTGTATTTATTTCCCCTAGGTGTGTGCTCTCTTCTCACATTGAAGACAATGTGTTGTTCAAATATATGGAGGATTCTGTGTCTTTTATTTTGTATTTGAACTTTTGCATATTGTATAATAGTATTAGGTTGCATAATGTGAAGTGTGTCAATGTGTCAATGGCCTAGATTGAGTAATTTTTTTTAAAATTTTGGACATAGCCTATTAGGTTGTGAAAAATCATTAGCTTACGAAATTAGTAATTTAGAGGGCCTTTGGATAATTATAAAGCCTAATTAGGACTTAGTGAAAATTTAGCACCCTATAGATTGTCGCATTCATTCATAATTTGAGGCCTTTTAGGTTAAGTAGCTCAACTAGTATTTTTCATGGAAATGAATAGTTAAAAGCAACAAGGTAGGCAAAAAAAGTTTAATTCAATAATCACTATTTCGCTGACCTTCAGATTATGAGTGGAGCTAGTAGCTAGTTGAAAACGTGATGTTGCTGAGTAACTGGATCAACATGCATCCCAAATGTGTGCCTTCACGTAAAAAGGCTATAATGACATTTCAACCAAGCTGTGAACAATTAGTTTAGTCGAGTAACTGGATTGACATTCATCACAAATGTTTGCCTCCGAGTAAAAGGCTAGGTCCTAAAAAAATATAATAAATAATAAATAAATAAAATTTGTTTTAAATAAAAAACTATCGGACTTGTAGTAAGCTTGGATTTTCATGAAAAATGTACTTAGGAACAGTTACGAAGTCTGAGGGATTGAAAAATTATTAATTTATATGTAAAATTGAAAAGGGTAAATAAGTTAACACTTAGGTCTCGATTAAGTTATATATTTAGTTCAAAGCCTCTAGACACATATTTTGCATGTTAATGATTTGACATAACTAAATGATTGTGTTCGAGATTAAATTTATTTCACAAAGTCGAAGCCATTGCCTTATTACTGCATTGCGTCTTTTTATATTTATTATGTGTTGTTGTTAGAAACATTTAAGTATGGGATATTGATAGTTGCAATTTTTATTTTGTTTTAGGGTTACATTTGACAAGTATTTTAATGTCATTTCAAGTGTTTAGAATGCATTTAGAGTTTAATTAGGTTAGTTTTTGTATCTAAGTGTTTTTATAGGTTAGTTTGAATCTTTGAGCTTAAATTGTATATTTTTTAGGTACCTTGATGTGTGTGCTAGTGTTGCAGGGTAAACAGGGAAGAACGGGAAGAGTTAAAGAGTTTTCAGGCCAAAAAGCATAGGCCACAATCGTGATAGAGAGCGTTAATTCAGGGCATGATTGTGCACTATAGGCCACGATCGTGACCAAAAGGAAAAAACATAGGCCACGATTGTTCACTGTGTCAAGCAGACAGAAAAACTCAAGTTTCGAATAAATTTTTAGATCATTTTGACCCTAACTTTGACCTAGAGCCTCTGAGATATAAATAGAATATGATGTGATAGAAAGAGGAGGATAGCCAAGAGCTGCAAAAGAGAGAGACTCTATAGAAAATTTGAGTGAAAACTTAGTTAGAGATCAATCGTTCGAGGAAGGAGATAAAGGAAGGGAGGCATGCTTGACGCGACGTACTTCCCGAAACAGGTGGGTTCCTGCAGTCATGACTTTGAGATCCATTCTGAAAGTATATTCTAATTGTTATTTCAATTTCATTGATGTATGGAATTTTGGAGATTGATTAGAAATATTTTTCGTAGAGTGTTGATGCTTTTGTCTAAACTCACCTTCAGGTTGATTTATTTTTAAGATTAATAAGATTGTTTTGATTGTGTTTTATTTTGATTTATTGTGATTCTTCATAACTGGGTAATAAACTGAGAGGGTAAGCTGGTAAAAATCATCGATTTAGATTAACGAGAGTTAGGTAAATCGATAGGTAGAGAATTGAATCAAACTGGTCGAGTCTTGTAACGAGACATCGAGCACAAATTCCCAGTAGGTTAATAGACAAAGTTAGAACTAATTTAGGTTTTAGATAAATTGCAGATCGAGAGATCACAATTTTCATAATTTGAATTAGGGAATATTAATTAGGGTTAAGAATTATAACTCGAGAAAGAGTAATTCACCCTAGGACCGTCCAGGCCTATTAAATCAAAAAATTCATAATTGGATAGATTTCCTTTATTTTCGAATAATTTTCCCCTTTCTCTCAATTGGTCATTTCTAGGTTGAAATTTGGATTATTTGTGTGAATTGCTTCTGTTTGTTCTTTTGGTGATTTAAATTCTCATATTTGATTCTTGATTAGTTTTAATTCCTGTAATAGTTGTTTAATTAGGTTTTGCGAACTTAGTTGCCGTTAGATTTTAGGACTAGTTATCTTCCTTGTGGGATCGACACCTTAGGTACTATGCGAATGACCCATGCTCTTGCAGTAATTACCAAGGTTAAAAATATTAAAACTTAGAGCATGTAACCTTGAGCGAACAGCAGGACAAGATATGGCCAAATTATAGAGGTATGTTCATGCTAAAACGAACAAATTACCCATTTACCCAAATCTTTTACATTAATTAGCAGTATGTCTCTTACTATACTTAGATGCACTTAATTTATTTTTTATGTTCACTTCTTAATTCACCCTACATATGCTATAATACTTTTAGGGTATATGTTGGGGGCTTATATTTCTCTCCCCCTTAAAAAAGAATTTCGTCTTTGAAATTCATACCTGTATTGAATAGCTACGGGTGTTGAATTCTCATCATCGATTCAGGTTCCCAAGTTGCCTCTTCAATACAATGATGTTTCCAGAGCACCTTTACAAGAGGAATTTGCTTATTCCTTAACTGTCTTACTTCTCTAGCTAGGATTTCCTCTGGCTCTTCATCATATGAGAAGTCTAGTTGGATTTTATTTCTTGTAAGTGTAACATATGTGAATCATCCGATCGGTAACTCCGTAGCATTGACACATGGAATACATCGTGCAACTTGGATAGTTCCATAGGAAGAGCTAACCTATATGCCACTGGTCTAATCCTTTCAAGGATTTCATATGGACCAATAAATCTAGGACTATGTTTGCGTTATTTCTCGAATCTTAGCACCTTTCTCTAGGGTGAAACTTTTAAGAAAACTTTGTCACCGACCGCATATTCAATATCTTTCCTCTTTAAATCAGTATATGAATTCTATCTATCTCTTGCAACCTTCAATATTTGTTGAATAACCCTCACTTTATCTTATGTGTCTTTGACTATGTCAAGCCTAATCATCTTATTCTCAGTCAGTTTTGTCCAATAAACTGGGGTTCTACATTTTCTGTCATATAATGCTTCATATGGTGCCTTGCCTATATTAGACTGATAACGATTATTGTAGGCAAATTCCATCAAAGGAATGTATCCATCCTAACTGCCCAAAAATTCCATAACATATGCCCTAAGTATGTCTTCCAACACTTGTATAACTCTCTCAGATTCCCATCCGTTGTGGGTGAAAAGCTATGCTAAAGCTTAGATGAGTACCCAAAGCTATTTGAAAACTTGTCCAAAACTTTGACGTAAACTATATCACTCAGTTAGAAACAATTGAAAATGGTACTCCATGCAGCCAAATAATCTCATTCACATACAACCCAACTAATCGATTGATAGAATAATCAGATCGAATCGGTATAAAGTGAGCTGATTTGGTGAGCCTCTCCACTATAACCCATACTACATTATGTTTTCTTTGTGTAAGGAGTAGACCTGTAACAAAGTCCATGGTGGTATTATCCCATTTCCACTATAGAATTGGAATGGGATTCAAAAGGCCAAATGAGACTTGATGTTTAGCTTTCACCTATTGACAAGTCAAGCACTTGGTCACATAGTCCACTACATCAAGCTTCATTCCTAGCCACCAGTAATGTTGTTTCAAGTCCTAATACATCTTGTTACCCCCAGGATGTATTGTGAACACAGTCTTATGGGCTTAATGTAATAACTTCTTTAAGTTCTTTACTGTCGATTCACATAATATGCTCTTAAAGTAGAGACTTCTGTCATCTTTCACTAAAAAATCAGTCTGTTTCTCTTCTTGTACCACTTGTATAATTTGTTGCAACTTGATATCATCTTTTTGTGTATGTGCTATCATCTGTCTTAAGTCAAGACTCACTTTTAACTGAGCTATCAAAGCTCCATTTGGTGCAAATGTGCATCTATTATGCTATAATGAAAGTGTTGAAATAGACTTCCTACTCAAAGCATCTGTGACCATATTAGCTTTTCCTAGGTGGTAGTTAATTATGCAATCATAGTCCTTAAACAATTCTAGCCAACACCATAGTTCCTTATATGTGAGCAGGTACATCAAACTTTTATGGTCCATTTATACCCTACATCTTTCTCTATATAAGTACTACCGCCAAATTTTCAGGGCAAACAACATTACTGCAATTCTAAATCATATGTAAGGTAGTTATGTTCATGTGGCTTTAACTACCTTCAGGCAATAAGCTACCACTTTCTTATCTTGCATCAATACACAACCCAGACCATTCCTAGAAGCATCACTGTATATGGCATATTCTTTGGTAGGAGTTGGTTATGTTAACACTGGAGCTTCAGTGAGCATCTTCTTTAACTGCTCAAAACTGGCTTAGCATCTGTCATTCCATTCAAACTTTGTTCCTTTCCAAAGTAACTTTGTGATTAGAGAAGCAATTACTAAGAACCCTTTGACAAAGTGCCGATAATAACTAGCTAAGCTAAAAAAAATTCTCACTTCTTTCATATTCTAAGACGGCTTCAAATTGAGAATCGCCTCAATTTTATTGGGATCTACCCTGATACCTTCCAAAGAGATGATATGCTTGAGGAAAGAAACCTCCTTTAGCTAAAAATCACATTTGTGCAATTTAACAAATAATTGCTTCTCTTTCAAAGTCTAAAGCACAATTCTCAAATGTTGAACATGTTCCTCTTTATTCCTCGAATAGACTAATATATCACCTATAAAAATCACAACAAATTGGTCTAAGTAGGGCCAAAACACTCTATTCATCAAATACATGAAAGCATCCGGTGCATTAGTTAGTTTGAAAGGTATAACCAAGAACTCATAGTGGCCATATCGAGTCCTGAATGCAGTTTTTGGAACATCTGCTCCTTTTACTTGAAGCTGGTATAACTCAACCACAAATCAATCTTAGAGAACAGTCTTGCACCTTTCAACTGATCAAATAAATATTATATTATGGGCAATGGGTAATTATTCTTTACAGTCACTTTATTCAATTGTCTATAGTCTATATAGATTTGTAAGGTGTCATCCTTCTTTTTGACAAAAAAGACTGGCACTCCCCATGGTGATACACTGAGTCGAATAAAACCCTTCTCCAAAAGCTTTTATAACTGAGTTTTCAACTATTTTAACTTTATAGGAGCCATTCTATAAGGTGGCCTTAAAAAAGGAGCAGTACTAGGTACAATTTCAATAGATAATTCTACCTGCCGATGGCAAACTTGGTAACTCTTCTAGGAATATGTTAGGAAACTCATTTACTACTGGTAACTCTTGTAAATTCACATTCTCCCTTTTTGAATCAAGTATTAAAGCCAAATATGCCTCACAACTCTTTCTAAGAAGTCATCTTACTTGCATGACTGATATTACATTAGTCAAAGGACCAGGCTAAATACCAAGCACCAATGTTTATATACAATTAGAATCTTTGAGCATAACTGTTTTCAACCCATAATCAACTATAACTTGGTGTTTGGATAACCAATCCATGCCTAAGTTCAAGTCAAATTTATGGAAAGATAGTTTTATTAAATCAACAGCAAATTCTTTGCCATAGATCATAATATGGCAGTCTCTATACACTCTAGTCACATATTATAGTCTCTATACACTCCCCCGATACAAATGTATGAATGAGTAGAACTGGGATTTATCAATACATGCATATCAAGATTAAAAAGAGAGAAAGTACCAGTTATAACTTCTGAGGTGTCTTGCTCCTCACGAGCCTTCATAGCATATGCCTATGCTCGAGTGGCTGATGCTGCAGGACAGTCAACAGACTCAGATGTTATACTCATAATGGCCCTAGACTGGCCTAGTCCACCTCTGCCTCTACCTCATCCTCTAGATGTCATAGGTGCATTGGATGCCCCTCTACTCTCCTGTGATGCTCTAATATGTCCCGGGCCTTGTGGATAATTAGCCATGAAATGATCCGTACCCCTACATTTAAAACAAGCCTTAGTTAACCACCTATAAGTGCCCCAATGTCTCCTGGTACAGTGTGGGTAATCTGGTGGTCCATCTCCTTGTCTAGTTGAAAAGCCTTTACCAGTATTAGTTGTTATGAACTGGCCTTGACGTCTTCCTCTGTTGCCTTGACTATAACTTCTGGGACATCCTATTCCTTATGATCCTTTGCATATGCCCATACTGGACCAATTAATGTTGCAGGATGGTCAATAGACTCAGATGTTGTACTCATAATGGCCCTAGACTGGCCTAGTCCATCTCTGCCTCTACCGCGTCCTCTAGATTTCATAGCTGCATTGGATGCCCTTTTACTCCCCTAGGATGCTCTAATATTTCCCGGGACTTATGGAAAATTAGCAATCAAATGATCCATACCCCTAAATTTAAAACAAGCCCCAGTAAACCATTTGCAAGTTCCCCAATGTCTCCTGGTATAGTGTGGGCACTCGGTGGTCCATCTCCTTGTCTAGTTGAAAAGCCTCTACCAAAATTAGTTGTTGTGAACTGGCTTTGACTTCTTCCTCTGGTGGCTTGGCTATAAACTGAGATCTACTAGGGACATACCCTGTGAGTCTCGGGTTCTCTTACCTGAAGATGAGCCACCTCTGATGAAACTCCTCTTTTGTATCCTTTTTCTCTTGGTTATCTCTTGTTTCTCCACTTTGATGACGACTTCAACTAGATGATAATAGTCACCTATTGTAAAGAAGTTACTGTCACTAGATACTCTTTCATGGAATCATTTAATCCATCATCAAATTTTTGACATTGGAAGGCCTTTGTTAGAACTGGCTCTGGAGCATAGCTGCTAAGCCAGTTGAACTCCTTTCCATACTTAGCCATAGATAGGTTTCTTTGTCTCAAATTCAAGAACTGCTTCCATTTAGCAATTTTATAAGCTTCTGTGACATATTTCTTCTTGAAATATTGGGTCAAGAATTCCCAAGTCAGAGGGTTAGGCAGTTGAGGATGAAGTAGGACTAATTTCCACTAATTATAAGCTGGCCCTTGTAAGAGAGAGACAACACAGGTAACCATTTTTTCAGGTGGACACCTAATCTCATCCACAACCTTCTGTGTCTGTTGTAACTAGTTTTCTGCTTTATCTGATTCTTCTAGAGTCACGCCTGTAAATTCTTTAACCCTATGCTTTCTCAAAGCTTCTATGGGAGTTTTAGGTGTAGTCATTCTATCCATCAACCTCACCATATCATATGAAAGCATTAGAAACATCTCCCCAGGTATTGATGGTACTGGTACTTCACACCTTGGAGGCTCAAGAGGGTCCAAAATTGACTGATCTCCCCTTACCACTATTAGCTAACTTCTCTTCAGCTTCATGAGATCTTTCCATCTCTACTATCTAAAAGAAAATAAAGACATTTAGATTATGGCAACATAGCACCAAACCCTATCACACATCACTGGACTCTTATCGGCCAGAATAACCAAAATTACGCTTTAATACCAAAAAATGTAACACCCCCTATACGGAACCTACAACCATCCACAAAAAAGACAACCAATTTCTTCTACATACATTCACAACATGCATTTCAGTTCATCACTATATATATACACATTACAAAACTCCCTGATACTTAACATTGTTATTTAATAGTAGTAAAACATTTTTACATTTACATGGTAATCCAAAAGAAAACATACAATTTCCTTTAACCATTCCATGTACAATCATATTTAACTAAGAATGCATTCCAAAAGTACTTTTTCATGACATCACACAAATATAAATAAAGATGGCATAATTAATCAAATAACTAATGCAAACATGCTTCTATTTTTTTCATCATATGCCATAAATTTACCTTCAATACTCGTACATTGATATTCAATACTCAATGATACAAATTATCAATAAAAATGTAAATGCTCATTCATATACTGATTATTTATGTTGTCATACTGTATTTCTTTTTTATATATCTTTACTTTATTTTTTATGTTAGGGCTGCACATTTTCTGTAGATGTAGATAATGAGTGTTGTGGATATCCGAAGATATCGAACTGTGGATACTTAAAAGTATCGAATTATGAATACCTAAAGGTATCAAACTGTGGACACTAATGGTGTCAAACTGTAGCAGCTACATTATAACCCTATAGGCGTGCCTGTCTATCCACAATCACGACAATAGAGTTGGCACTATAACATTTTTTTAACCATTTGCAAATTTCACAATTCATATATTAACAAATCATATGAAATATATTTCAAGTCATAAAATCTATATATGTGTTCATACATGCAAGTCATAACTTACCACCAGTAAGAGGGTGTCAAATCACACTTTTATAATCATACTATATATATATATAAGCAATAAATATGCATACCAATCATTTATGTACAAGTAAGTTTTCTTTGGAATGCATTATGCTCAAAATTCCATTGTTCAATCACCCAATTCACACATGGTAAGTCCTACTTCATTTATTTGGAATTGTTTGAAAGATCTCTTACACATTCAAAAAGATTCAGATAAGATTTGATAAAATAATCATAAACAAAAATAATGCCACGGTCGTGACAAACACTCTCTCCATTCATACCACTACTTGTTCCTTAATATGTAAATAGAAAAAGTTAGCACTGGATTTCGAGGCCTTCTAGAAAATTTTTCCTCTATATCTATATTTTCTGTAGCACAACAATCAGACCATTTAGAGTTTTACATCATGAGATATAAGCAAAATTTCACATGCTGCTCCAAAACAGGGACAATATCATCTCACCTTTGTCGATCTCAATTTTAAAGGTCATCAAGCTAGAATTAAGTCATATTCCCTCTAGGGATATTTAGCTTTATGTATTAGGTTTCATATGCAACTAAAATCACACAATTTGGAGGTCTGTAGCCTGAGTTATAACTCAAACAAACCCTAGATAGAATTCCACCACACAATACTCTCTTGTCATATTCAACCAATTCTATGTAAGATAACACTAAAGCAACATCCCAAAAACCATTCCACATCCAAATGAATCTTTATATCCGTTCAATCATATATAAATACAGAAATTAACTAAGTGAAGTCCCAAACCTGAAAATTGACAAAGCAGGTCTTCTATTACCTTTCCTTCCCTTCCTTTTTGGCTTTGTTTGACTTACCAACTAAAAACACCAAAAATATATCTCTTAATCCCACTTCCATCCTTATAATTTCATTCCTTCATAAGAAAAGTAAGAAGAGATAAAGGTGAAGAGAAAATCCATAAAATTTACTTTGATTTTCACCTAAGAATAGCTTGATTTTTTACATGAAAAATGATGGGATGAAGAAGGTGAAATAGAGAGGAGAAAAATCTGAAATTAGAAACCCCAAAATGTCAGGCATCTCCCTTCCTCATATCCCTATCCCAGAACTTTCAAGACTCACACATATGCTTAATTCCTATTAAACACACATGCTTTATTATTATTGGTCAAACATGCCTTAATTCAATTAGTCCATGTGTTAACTTTAGAAAAATTGCATATTGATCCTTCTTCTTCCCCTCTATAAAGGAAAATAAGTTCAAACATTAGTAAAACCGCAACAAAGCTGTAAGTTTAGCTTGTTTTGATTCTTTTTATTCCACCATATACCAAAATTGAAATATGAACCAAAATAAGTATCTTAGACACACCATAATCATTAATCATTAAAAATAAATAATTAATTAAGCATTGATCAAGTTCCCCAACATATAGCTTTTAGCTGTCCTTGGGTAAAACACTTCCTCTTTGTCCATATTTTCTAAGAATAGAAAGATAATAAAAGAGGAATAACTTTCAAAACCTATAGTAAGAATTGAACATTTAATGTTTTGCTTATGATTAGTCAACAACCATTCCTTTCAAAAACTAAACAATCTAGGGGTAGACTTTCATAAGTTACATTTTAAAAGATAGCAATCTATGGGTACACTTAAATACCTTTCATAATTAAGACATTCTATGACTTTGCATATCTTTTCAGTTATTCACGATTAAAGATTCATTTGCATTACACAATTCAAAGGAATTTTTAAGTTATAATGAGGTCAAAGGTTAAGGTGAGAATTATTTGGGTCATATAGTTCAAAAGTCATCAAAACTAGTTAAGAAAGAAGAACACATAATAGAGTATTGAGTGCAAAAGTTAACATCCAATCACTATACTATCAATTATGATGAATGTAAAAACTTTGTTCAATAGCTTGGACTCAGGCATTTAGACTACCAACCATATGAAACTTAAAGAATTAGAAGAAATCACCTATAAAAATAATGATGAACAATCCATTATAACCATTAGGAGTGACCCTTCATAACAACTTCTCCCTTATATACATCACAATTAAGTCACCCATTTATTTCAAATTTAAGAGGAAAGACTAACATGAATTACTTAAAAAATGATTTTGCTCGTTGATAACTTCTTTTCTTTTTTGAATTTAATAAAGGTAAGAGAAAGAGAAAAATATAAAGAAACTATATCAACAATGGAAATTATTTATAAGAAATGAAGATCATATTCCATCAGCTATAACTAACTTGTATATATAAGCATCCTCACACTTATTCTCTTATGTATCCATAAATGTCAATAAACAATAATGCTCCACTATCTTTAAAGCTTGGGTAAAAAATTTTATTAAGTTAAAGGTTTATAATATGGTAAACATATAAAGAAAAGGCTAATAAAGATCAAAGAGGCTTAATAATAAGAAAAATAATGTCATTACGTAGGGTATTTGGCTAATATATCTTGCAAAACAAAGAATGCCTATATCATTTTCATGTTAATGTTTAAAAATGTGGTCTTAAATAGAAAATGAAAGCAAATTCAGAAAGCACATTTCATGAAGGTCATATATAAAAGAAAAACAATGAGATTGATACGGATCTATCAGTTTAAGAGGTTTAAAATCTTTTTGACTTATATCTACCTACTAGTCACTACTCCTCTAAAGGAAACGTATATTGACTAACCAAAAGAGTAAAATACATGCCCAAGTTCTATGATTTCTCTAGTTAATTCAAAATTCTAATTATAACTGTACAATTCTAGAAGCAATAGAAAAAGATAGCATTGTTTAATTAAAATATGCAAAAGGAACTTAAAAACATATATAAGAACCAAGTTCTCCTCCCCCAAACTAAAAAATTACATTATACCCAATGAAACCATGAATGAACGAGAGAAGAAACTCATTAAAAATAAAAAGGACAAGTAATAAATTCCCCTTATGTTGCCTCATGAGTAGTGCCCTTATTTACTTTTGTTTGGTTGACTCTCTACTTTCTTCATCCAGTTCTATAATTTTGGTTTTCAATGACCACTACTTCCACATTCTCCACTTGAAATCCTTTATAGTAAGGCTTTAGGTGATGACCATTCACGTTAACTATCTTCCCTATTTACAGACTCTTTATCTCTACTATACCATATAGAAAAACACTAAAAACCACAAAGGACCTACCTAATGAGAATATAACTTACTTAGAAACAATTTAATTCTAGAATGATAAATAGAAGAACTTTTTACCAATAAAAAAGCTTTTCCTTTAGATCATATTATCATGGAAAGCTTAATTATTTTCCTTATAGATCATTGCATTCTTATTGGAGTCATTCTGCATATCCTCAAACTCTTATAATTGCAGCTTTCTATGTAGTCCCGCTTTATTAGGATTCATGTTGCAACACTTTATAACCTAATATGCCTTGTGTTCCTGCAATCAATACAAAATTGCTGCCCAGTTTGCATATAAGTGGGAACAAACTCACCATCCTGATTTGCTACCATTGTGATTCTAGATTTTTTTAGAACCATTTGAACTAGACTTACCCACTTATTATCTGAAATATGATAAACTACTCCAATATAAAGAAGCTTAAGAACTTCCTTCTTTATAAATTTCTTCATTACATGATTTACCCTATCTTGTGCTTGTCCAGTTGGCTTGGCACCCTCTTTAAACAAAATTCATTGCATGCACATAGAATGGCTTATTCCTCTAATATCTAGAATTATGCACCTAAAGGTCTTCTTGTGCTCCCTTAATATATAAACTAATTTATTTATTGATCAAAAGTCAACATTGTTGAAATAATCATAAGGAGAGTCTGATTGTCTCCCAAGTTTGCATATTTGAAATGAGAGGGTGGTGGTTGTAACTCCATATCAAGTATTTTCATATTAAAAGGTAATCAATGTCTAATAAGATTTAGATAATTATACGAAAGCAAGTTCATACCTATTAAAAGCTAGTTTCAAGAAGTGCAAAGTAACCATCATCTCAATAAGCTCTTCTCCTAATTCAACGTTATTATTGGCCTCCAACTTCATATGCTTAGTTAACACTACTTTAAATTTATACCTGCAATTTAACTTAAAAATTTCCAACACTAAAGGATCAGTCACATCAATAGAAAAGCAAAAAGATCATTTTGGGGATGTTTCAAGGCACTAAAAATATTGAAATGAATCACTTTACCATTAAATTCCATTATGAGGGTACCCTTACAAACATCTATCTTAATTTAGGCAGTGTTAAAGAATGGTCTCCCTAATATGATATGCGTGGGTTTAGGAATATCAACATCCATATTTACTACGTAAAAATCTGTAAGAAACACTAATTCATTCACCTGTACTAGAACATCCTCAGTCACTCCATCTGGATAAGAATTAGCACGATAAGCTAATTTTATGATAACATTAATTTCTTTCAAAAGGATCAAGTTTAAAGAAGCATAAATAAAATAAGGCATAACAATAATTAATGCTCATAAATATGGCATGGCTCTCTTAATTTTAGTGTTACTAATCTTATAGAGAATAGTTAACATACCTAGATCCTTACACTTAAGGGGTAATTTCTCTTAGAAGAATGTAAAAACATTGTTACCCTTTATAATCTTCTTGTTCCTTCTTAACTTCCTCTCATTAGTGCATAATTCCTTAAATTATTTTTCATACCTTCTCAACTTACAAAAGTCTCCAAGATTTATACTTTTCCTCTTTGTTTGACTTCACTAACCTTATAGAACAATATGAAGGGTTAGTCTTAACCATATTTGGAGGTTTAGAATTTACCTTTGAACTAGATAAGGCATCTCCTTCTTCTTTAAGTTCCTTTATCTCCTTTTAATTTGCAATCACATGTTTTGTCCTTTTAGGATTCTCAATCTTCCTTGGACTCCTTAAGGTCATCGTACTAACATTCCTTAAATTTAACTCAGGTTAAGATGACAAATTTTCTCCACGTTAGGCTTTTAAATGGTTGATAGCAACTACCATTTAACCCACCTTATTCTCCAAATTTTGAATGCTAGACCTTGTCTTTTGGATTTAAGATCTTGTCTTCTATTGAAATTGTTTCACATCCTACTGAAATGGAAAAGCATTAGTAGTAGGAGACATAACCATATCAGCCAATGACATACTTAAGTTAGGGGAGGAAATTTGTGGTTTATATTGAAATTGTTATATAACCTTTGACCTATTTAGGAAATAATTATATTACCTATTCCTCCATAACTCTAATTTGGCTTATCTCTCCAACTTGGGTTATTGTTTTGGAAATATGGATTATATTATTAGGAAAATTTTCCTCCTTTAGCATTAACATGTTCTATGTTTCCTTTATACATAGTTGGGCATCCTCTATCAAATGTTTCATATTGGCACATATCTCACAAGCTTTCACTTATGCCTGCCCTACAATAGTCTATCTAATAAAGAAGTTAGCTTATCTAAATGATGTTTAATGGATTAATTGTTTACCTTATTTACTCTATAAACATCACTACAAATGCCAAACTATTGGGAGTTTGCTGCCATATGCTCGATTAAAGTTCTTTCCTCCTCGAAAGTCTTTTCACCTAATGCTTGACCAATTACTACATCAACTAAACTCTGATCTATAGGAAATAATACTTCATAGGAATATTAGATAAGGAGTTACTCCATGGTATTGTAATGGGTGAATTTAGTATATAACTTCTTGAAGCACTATCGATACTCGTACATTGGATTCTCCATAATGTTGCTTAATTTTCTTATGCTTGTTGTCTTTAATGCTAGAATATACTTTTCTAAAAAATCACTTTCATTTATGTCCATGTGGTAACATTCCTCGTAGGTAAATCAAAAAGTCAATCCTTTGTTGCATCTTTTAATGAGAATAAAAAAGCTCTCAATATGAGTTGCTCTTGCGTTACCCTTAGAGGTTTCTTGCTTAAACAAGACACATCGAGCTCCTTAAGATGCTTATTAGCATCCTTAATTGTAAGAACATAAAAGTTATGCAAAAGATGGATCAAACCAGAGTTAAGCTCAAGAGTAACATGCTTAGTGGAACTAAGGAAAGTAATGCAAAAAGGTCTTTGGTTAACATTTGGAGCAACCAACTACCTTAGAGTTTTAGTATTAACCATAAATTCTTCTAAATCAATTCCCTGCTTTATTTTTGGGTTGTTATTTTCTCCCTACATAATTTACAGATTTTCTTTCAATCTCTAGATTAAATTATAAAGTAACTTGAAGAGGAGACCTAGTCATTGTCATGTACAAACACTAACAAACGTAAAAGATCAAAAAACAAATATAAAAACCTCTTATAACCAAATATAAAAATATGAAGTAATTTCAAATACAAAAACTAAATGAACTTCACTCCTCTATGAGGGTGCCAAAATTTTGATGCATGCTAAACACACTAAAAA
Organism: Erythroxylum urbanii; assembly: GCA_027568935.1. Taxonomy (NCBI): domain Eukaryota; kingdom Viridiplantae; phylum Streptophyta; class Magnoliopsida; order Malpighiales; family Erythroxylaceae; genus Erythroxylum; species Erythroxylum urbanii. Next base: position 31,970,564 of record JAOQML010000005.1, read on the forward strand.
TTAAGACCTAACTCTACACAACTAAACTTGTGGTAATCGTGAGAAAGGATTGTATCCATAGAGAGTAATTAACTAATTTTTATAATGAACTAATCTTTGAAATAATATTGAAGGGTTTGGATGAATTTAATTGATGTAATTAAATAAAATTAGACTATGAAAGATAAATTAAATCAAATTATTCAAAATTTTAAGGAGTAATTAATATCTTAAAGTCCAATTCTTATTTCAATCTCAACCTTCATATGAATATGCATCATCAAATGTAAAATTGTTCTCATCCATCTCTTTGAAACTGTTAACTGTGGATTAACAACAAGCTTTATTAATCTTAGTTTTTCCTTAGATTATAACTAATTAAAACAAGCCTTTCCAACTATATCTAATTATTAGACAACCTAAAATAATCTCTCTAGATTTAATGTGATATCAGTATTAAGAAATTAGGAAAATAGGTTAATATAAGCAATAATCACAGAAGCATATATTATTTAACTTATGAAATGTTATCCTTAATGATGCAGAATCATTAATTTTCCACAAATGAATCAGATTAATAACAATTACAGATTGTAATTATAATTTTAGTTATAAATTCATATATGAATGATCTAGTTGGCCCTTTCTAAAATGTTCATACGTAAATCATAAACTTTAAACATAAAATAACATAATCAATTCTGAAGGAGAGATATGAACAATGTTATTGGGACAGATCAATGTACAAACATATTACCTCGATATCTCTGTAGAACTAAAAGGAACTCTTAGTTCTTCAAGGCAAATGTCCAAAGTGAATAATATGTGTAACTTTTTGTCTCTTTTATATAACCCTTTAATTGTCCTCTTAATTGCCTTTTATGATTTATAATTGGGACTTCTAGAGTGTGCATGATTAGCTACATAGTTGTGTAGGTGACTGTGTACCTTAAGCTTGCATTAATCTTCAAAAATTGTGAACATAAATGTTTCTAAAGAGTCATATAGGAAACATACACAACCTTGTAAATATTTATATGGATGTGTATGTTTTCACAAGGTCTAATAATGACATCAATTTCATACATATTTATAGTGACTTACACGATTCCTCACATAACCCTATAGATCACTCACACAAGAATGTACTTCTTTATATAGGCGTGTGGCTCCAAAATGACTCTAATTCTTATTTTTTTAATTCTAATTTCACCCTAACTCATTTCCTTTAGCTCCATGAAGGCAAATAAGGATGCATCTCAATAAAATTGGACCAAAGCTGTGAGTTTAGCTTGTTTTTGGTTCTTTTTCTTCCATCATGTACCTGAACAAAAATATAAACCAAAATAAGTATCTTAGATGCATAATAAACATTAATCACTAAGCATTAGGGAATAAATAAATAATCAATTAAGAATTTATTAGCATTAGTGTGGTTGTGAACTTATAGACTGAAATTATTATTATTATTATTATTATTATTATTATTATTATTATTATTATTATTATTATTATTATTATTCTTGCTGTTGTTATTGTTGTTGTTGTTGTTGTCATCGTCGTCGTTATTAGTACTAGTATTACTACTACTACTACTACTACTATTACTATTATTATGTTTCCAAATACGATTTGAACTTATGTATTAAATGATGACATGATTATACTTAGACTATTATGATGAATGAATTATGCCTATTTGGAAGTAAAATATCTTGATAATTGAATGATGATTAGATGGATAGAATATATGAATAGGATGGGATGTGAAAGTTAATTGGGAACTAATTTTATTCTTATTCAAAGGTAATTGGCATATAGTCTCATGTGTAAGAATTTATCATGATAAATGTTAGGTCACTGTTGAATTATATTTATGGATAATTACTAATATGTATTTAAAGAATATGCCCCAAAGAAAGGATGAAAAAGTAAGGTATTAGGTAAATATATGATGGTGGATGTGTTAAGAATAAGTATGAGCTTAATTAACTAATTTTGATGATTATTTGCCTTATGAATGACCAGGTTTAAGGTGAAGTGTGACATGACATTATGTTTCAAATAGGATCTTTGCATTAAGATTATAAATTGTAGCCGAGGTATGGATTAGTTTAAATATCTGTTGGTTTTGTTAATCAAAATGTCTCGGGTTATGTTATTAATGTTAATTGTTACTGTTGATTAAGGATACACTGGGAAGATATTAATGAAAAGAATGAGTTGAGGTACTTAATGAAAATGTAAGTGGCTAATAAAGGATAACTGGAATGAGGAAAAGTTAATGATGATTAATTGACATAAAGTGATAGTGTGATGGCCTATGAAAGTGATTTATTGGGAAGAGATAAGTATAGAAAAAAGGGCGAGGTAGTAAGTAAGAAAGAAGATGATTGATTATAAGGAAAAGTATGACATTAGTACTGAATTTTATGGCATAGTTAAATGAAGAATGCAATGTAGATTGTAATTAGTTAATAAAATCTAAGTGTGGCTAGAGGAAATGATGAGGTATAATAGAAGTATAATTGGGTAATAATGTAGGACATTAGAGGTATGGGGAACTATTTATTAACGTGAGAATGTAAGATATACTCAAATGAACATTAATTGATATGAGTGATACATAATGATATGGAATTAATAAATAAGATTTTTAGGTTAAAGTGGATGATGATGATTGTTATTGGAAACCCATTCGCGATGATGAATAATATTTTAAAGTTGAAATTATATTGTAGAAATACTAAAGGTAAATAATAAATGGAGTTTAAAAGTGATTGTATTATAGATATGTAATAGATTTGAATAATGAATAAGGATATATGATAGGTTAATTGGTAAGGCAGTATATATGGAAGCAAAGATGCGAAGTACTAAACAAAACTTTAAGGTGATCAATTAGCATTAAAGTGAGATTTAACTACAATTTTGGGTGATTGATGTTGGATATGTAGGAAGTATTTAAATGCTAAAGAGGATGTTAATTACAATGAAATAAAATGAAAATCTATAGATGTTCATAGGCAAATAGACTAGATGTATGGATATATCGGATTACTAGATAAAGATATTTATAAAATGATGATTAATAAATAGTTAGAGTTAGATTGAATAGTAACGATTAAAATGAGTGATATTAAACATATTTAAAACAACTAGGTAATGTTCAAAAAGGATAGAGAATTAATATAGACAGTATTATTATTTAGAGATTTGGTAAATGAAAGATGATAAGGGTTTTTGAAGTCACAAGTGAATGAAAGATGTTTAAAATTTGATAATGGTTTTACAATGAGTAAATGCACAAGAATGGTTAGAAATATATTCTAAGTGGAGAGATAATACATGGAGATGGGAGGCTATTTTTGAGGGATAACATAGGAGCGGGTGGTGATTAGTTTTGGGAGAATAACTAAAATTTTAACAAGGAAAGAGTTAAAACATGGAATTAAAAGGATTATATATGTTTTACATGTTTAAAAATAAGGGTATGGAAAAATTTGTAATGATTTGGGGTTATGACCAGTGTGCCACAAATTGTTTAAGAGTGATTAAGTCATAAGATTTTATTATTTTAGAGGTTAATTTGGGGGCTATAGAAACCGAATATGAAAAACATTAAATATGAAGAATGTGGATTTAAGTATGAATGAATTTATCGGTAAGTGGGGGTGCATGGAATTTTTATGTGAGTTATGGTTTAAGAACGACATGTTTTAAATGAAATTATGATTAGTTGAAATTGTCTAATGGATTTAGGGTTGAATTTATGCTATTGTTTATTTATGACTTGTCAAAAGAGAACTAGAAATGATAAGAGATTTGAAAATTATATTAGACGGCAACTGGAAAGAAATAATTTGAAATCTTATTTTATTACGAATTAATGATGCATTTTAAATAGAATAAGGTAAATTGATGGTATTTTAATTTTACTTTATGAACTAAAGATTATGATGTGAATTTGATAAATTGACATAAGTTTTTCAATCAATTTTATCGTAAGTGATTATTTTTGAGATTAAAGATATTTTGGGAATGTTTTAACAAGAAAGAGAATTGTACTACTTTGAATAGATAAAATGTTATACATGATTTTAAGATGTTGACTAGATTCTATTTTCAATTGTGTTAAGAATGAAATAAATGTTTAAGTTTTGGAGTAACGCCAAATGTTATGTTTAATAATTATAGTCAAATTTCCATTATTTGATACGCTTTTTTAAAAGGATTTTTCCAAGATTTGTTAAATAAAATATAGTTTTGTTTTCATATGTATATTTCTGGAATGATGATTTCATAATTACCTTATAAAATATTACATTTTTTTAGAGTAACACTTTTAAATTTTGAGAACAAAATTTTATTAAATGGGGGGAGAGTTTTTATGCCCTGAATTTTCTTTCTCAATTACTACTTAGTACAATTAATTTATATTTCTTCATACGTGTGTTTTTTATATTATTTTCATTCTTGAACTAGAATTTTTATGTATTTTGCATTTTGGTTCTTAGTATAACAATTTTCTATTTTTTACCATAATTAGTTTAATAAGGAAATATTTTATGAATTTAAGGATAAATTTGGTGACTTAGAATTTTTGCATAAAAGAATAAGAATAATTGATGTTGGTGAATAAATTGTAGAAAAAAGCATTAAAGGTTAAATAAATTGTATTTATTAGAGGAAAATTATTTTGAGGTAATTAGTGTTCCTATAAGTAAAACTTTTTTGAAAATATATTAAAATAAAAATAAGAAAGTGAATGAACAATTGAGGAAAAAAAGGAAGAAATAGGTGGAGAGATGCTCATTAAAGTCATAGTTAAAATTTCACAGTATGGGATATTGATGGAATTTTTAAAAAATATGTCACTAAGTGTTTAAGAGCTATAAAAGAAGGACACTTGGAAGAGAAGGGGACAACACTCCTAGTGGAGAAGAGGGATAAGAGTGAAGGAAGAAAAAGGAAGAGGCCTGAATGAGGAAGAAGACTTAATTTCCAATAATTAGTTAGGTGAGTGTAATTGCATCCCTTCTTAAACACTTCTCAAAATGAATTTTTGTGTGATGCTTTTAAGTAAAATTTTGTTAGGATTACTGATCTTTCATGGCTATTTATATGTGTTCTAAATGGTTGCAAAAGGGTTTAAAGAAATATGATATGGTTTGTGATATATATGTTAATAAGTTTAGTTGTTCTACTTTGGACGTGAATGACTAAACTATTTTTCCTAATTATTTTAGGGTCAAGAGGTGAGATTTTGACAAAGTGTAGAATATAAAAAGTTATGGATTTACGTATCTATTTTATTCTCATAAAAGGTAAGTGCCTAGATTTTATAGGTTAAGAGATATGGCTAAATTCCTAAAACTGGTCTATCTAGTAGGATTGAAGTTGAGTCTAAGAATGTACTCATTATTTAAGGGCCTAAAGAACTAATTTAGAAGTTGGTTAAAATATGAAATTTTTAGGTGGATATTTTTTGTAATTATTTGTAAAAGATTTTAGGTAAAACTCTTAATAGGATTTATCTATAGTGGATTTATCATAGGTTGTTTAGGGCGCTACAATATCATATATATTTTGTTGTAGGACATGATTTCGGGGACTGTAGGAGTTAAAGGAGCCAATTTTGGAGATTGTAGGAATTGAACTTGGGAAGGTATTCAACATAAAATTATGTATGTGTGTGTGTGTGGGTGGGTGGG
>JAOQML010000005.1:32047442-32074398 GCA_027568935.1 Erythroxylum urbanii
TAATTAATTACAATATTTAAATTAATTAACATGTTGTAATTAATTAATTACAATATAATTAATTAAAATAAAATAATATTTTATTTCTCAATATTTTTTACAAACCAACCATTATCAACAGCAATAGTAATCATTCATTCCTCTTAACTAACTATAATAATAATAATAATAATATTCATTCCCATTTTTGTGAATGGGAATGAATATTTTACTTTGGCTTGGTCCAATTTTTGTGAACTAACATGTAATAAATTATTTATTTATTTATTTTCATATGGAGGTAGACAAATTTTGAAAATATATTTTAAAATAAAATAAAACTTATTTAAACTATTAGTTTTCATGAGTTCAGTTCAAATGAACTTTTTATCTAATTTGAATTTATACCTAAAGTCCAAGTATATGTTGTAGGGGCAAATTTTAAAAATGAAAACTAAAATTTACTTTTTTCGTCTTATTTTTAATATATGCTTACTTAAATGCATGGTCCAAAAAGGATAGATAAGTGAGAACTTAATAAATTTTTAATTAAAATATTTTCTCACAAGTTTAATTGTTCTTTGCTAAAAACTTATTTCCATTTATTAATTGAGATTAAAAATTATAGTTGGACTTATTAACTCAATAGCATTAAAACTACAATTTCTTTTATTTAAATTAAAATAAAAACTAATTGGGTTGTTAAGCCTATTAGGATTAAATTTCTAATTTTGACTAAAATATGGGTTCTCAACTCATTAAAATTGTTTTAAAAATATTTTTATTTCTTTTAAGTTAGGACTCAATAGCACATTATTCAGTTTTTCATTTCACAAATCCTAACCAATAAACATTTAGGTCCATCTATCTTTATATTCAAAATTCAAAAAAAAACTTTTAGTCTAATAAACTCAATTCTATGTTTTTGTTCCTCGATATTTAAAGGTGCATGACAATGTGATTTTATGTTTTAATCGCAAGTGCATGGTGTAGCTAACATTGATAAGTACATATCAATCCCGTAAAGACTACAATTGTTAGTCCTTATCGTCTTTCTATTATCTAGTCTAACAAATTATGGTGATAAAAAACGTAAAATTCAGACAACAAAATACAATAAACCAACATAATTGACAAACAAGAAAAAAGATTAAATTTAAACAGTGGTACTTGAACTTTGAGTCCCTATAAGACTTTTTACGCAATTATGATTTCATTAATCAATTTAATCTATAGTTCATTGGACCTTGAAAATTCCTCAATTATGTTAATATCTTTCTCAAGATTATTAACACTCAGTCCTCAATTGATTAACTAAAATATCTTTCTATTAAAATCCTACGATTGCATTAATCGATTCCTAAATTTTACTATTAATCGATTCCTAAATTTTACTGTCAGGTTTGACCTTAATCCAAAAAATTTATGCAATCTATCTCTAGATTTGCATGTAGCCCATTTCAATTATAATACATCTATTTATATAAAAGGATTTCTCAATTTCGATTGCACGAAATCATACATTAAAATAATATCCCAAACATATTAATTCAAGAGTAATTAAAAACACATAATTGAATCACAATAAAACTAAGAATGAATTAAGTTAAAATAAAATCACTACAAGGTCTACCCCAGGGTTCATCTAATCTAAGTACCAACAAAAGTTTAGTTTATAATTATAACATGAAGACTAAAGGAAATATACAAAACTAAATTACTGGTACAGAGCTAGTAGAATAAAATTATTTATAGTCATTTATTCAAATACTATTATATTTTTTCTTATTATTTTCCTTTTTTATATATATGTGGAGTAATAAGAATTCATACTTAATGCATGTACAAATTATATATAAAATATAATAATGCAAATCAAGTATCCATTCTTAGAATTAGTGAACTAAATTGAAATCAACTTATTCATCAAAACTCATATCTATTTGCCTAAATAAATTAAATCATAATCATAACCAAACTCATAATGAATCACCTTGGTCAACATCTTATTTATAAAAATTTCTTAATTTTCATTATTAAGCTAACTATAACGAAATTTAAAAGCTTCATAGCTAAATCTCTCCCTCACACTTAAGTTGTATGTTGTCCTGCAAAATGAAAAATGAAAAATATGGAAATAAAGGAGGGAGTAATGATAATCGGTACTCCTCTGATAGTAAAATATTTTTACCCTTGTCTAATGTTGATAACTTCCATCCCATACTGGAGAAATCTTTTATACTCTAAATAAAGGGTTGATGTTGCCTTCATAACATGTGGAACTCCAACAAATCTCAAGTAAAAAATTATGACCATCAAACTAAAACTAAAAATAACTAAACTACTAATGAAAATCATATAAACTACTTAATCAAAATATTTTAAAAAAACCTAATTGCTAGTGCCTCCCAACCAATGCTTCTTTATGAGTCTTGTATCTGGACTTCTTAACAAGTCCTTCTTTCTTAGCAAGTCTATCTTCAAACCAGATCTATAATCAACAGCTTGCTTCCAACCATTTTCCCACATAAAGGTTCAATATCCTACAAATAGGATAAATGTCGTAAGATAATAAGGACATAAAATAATAAAATTAAGTGAATCCATAAATATCCCTTTTAGTGACAAACTATCAATATAATAAAGAATAATAAAACTCCCTAAATCTTCAATTGACTATGACATTTTTCTTTGTGGGAAGTAGGAGATAACTACTAATAATTCATTAATAGCCTCCTTATTTAGCTCCTCTTCATCTTGCTCAATCTCATCTTCCTTCGCTTCTTCCTTCTTTTCTTAAACATCATCTTCCTTCATGTCTTCTTCCTCTATCTTCTCTGTCATCTCTCCTGCCTTCTCTTCTTGAACAAAAGCTTCCTCCTTTTCTTTAACCTCTAGCTCCTCTATATTTTGTAAAGTTATTGTATCTATATGTTTCTTCAAACTTAGATTGGTGCATCCAGATGATGTATCTCATAGGTTGTTTGGAGAGAAGCCTTGGTTATTGTAATGAATTTCAAATAGCATCTTTAAGATGTTGATACTCTTTTTGTTTCTATTTTTATAAAAGCACAGATGTAGAAAATCGTAATAATTGCTCCACTATAGATTATAAATATACTTTTATGGGATGTTTTGAGGATGCTTTTACATGCAAATTGGGTACTCCCATATATAGTCTGGTGTCGGACATTCATGATTAAGTTGATCACCCCTTCAAATGTCACAATATGCCATGAATGTCGATTGAGATTCTACATATATGTCTGATCGACTTATTTCGTGATAGTCAATATTGTAATAACCACAAGTGCATGGCATAGCTATAGCTAGTACTGGCAAGTACAAGTTGATCGCACGAAGAATACGAATACTAATACTTACCTTTCCCCTATTATCTATCATAAGGATTGATTTTAAACTTTTAATAAAAAGAAAATAAAACTAAACAATTAAAGAAATAGGAAACGATAATGAATGTAAAGACAGTGGAATTTACTTAGAAAACTATCGTTATCAGAAATTAGTATCTAGGTTCGAATCCCCTTAAATTCTTAACATATTGATCTTTTATCATGCAATTGTTTTTTGATGTATTAGACCATGGAGACTTCTATGGTATGCTAATAGCTAACCTTGAATCTACTAACAGCTAATCCTAAAGTCTCTAACAGAATTACTCAGGTTAAATTTTATAAGATTGTGTTACCAATTTATGAGTCCCTCTATTAGATTTGACCCTAATACGGGAGATTTATGTCATCCTATCTTTAGGGGTACAATCAACTCCTAATTACAGTAAATCTATTCATATTAGGATTTCTCAATCTCTACGTATGAAATCAGATTATGATATAATATTCTTGGGTTATTAGAACATAAATAAATAATCAGATCACAACATATTAGTAAACTGATTGCATTAATAAAAGAATCAAATCATATCAAACTATTAACATAAGGTTCATCTAACTTAAATACTAACTAGACATTTAATTACATATGATTGAATGTGAAATCAAGCATACAATGAAAGAAAAACGAATCGAAAACAATGGAATCATAATTTTAAATCTCCCTGATTATCTTCTATCGAATGTTCTTACAATATAGAGGGTTGATCTTGAATTCTGATAGATCTCTTGATGATTTCTTCGTGTTTTTCACTTCTCTAGACCAAAATTGCACTTAGAGAACGCCTCCACGCCTGGAAATCACCTCCCAAAGTCTCCTCTTTTCTTCTCCTCCTGAAAATTTCTTTTTGTCATGAATTTCAAGGGTCTGGGGAGATATACAGTCCATTTCATAGCTGTGCATCAGACCATGCATAACCAAAATTGTCTGAAAATCGTGAAAGTGCACAACCGTGTAAAAGTGCATGGGCAGATGCATATCCTGCATTCCTTCAGGTTATTGACCTTAATATCTTCATATTTATTCTCAACTTCTTCAAATAAATTATAGCTCCACTTCTCATCTTTCCAAAGGACTCTCTTTTTCTTAAAACAAAGACTTGTAGCTAAAGCTATAGGCCAAAAACTAAGGGAAGATCAGACTGGGCATAGAAATATTTTGTATCTCATTCTCAGCCTTTTCAGCCTCCTAAAACAAAACTTTGGGGCCTCGAGTTGTACATAAGAATTATGCCCATGATTTTAGATTGAATTTGAGCTTTTGAATCACCTTATTTGGATTTCATAAGCCTCATATATGTCCATATAAAGCTCCAGTGTTCTGGCTACCAATTCAGTAAAAATAAGCTTTATGCCATGCTTTCATTTGAATTCTTCTTCTTTAAGTCCATAAAGAAAATTATCACTTATGAAAGCACTTGGAGCAAATTAAGTACCAAATATAAGATTAAAGTATGAATATAAAACAAAATAATCAAATATGGGTGTAAAAATTTAGTCAAATATCCATCCATCAAGCATCCTCACATTTAAGCTTTTGCTTGTCCTCAAGCAAACCATAATCAAAAATATAAATTTTACAACATCAATCCATCATCCATGTCAACCTGTCCATTCATATTGTACATCATCGTATCCTTTTGGATCAAATTAACATGAAATCAGAATCAAATTGTCATAAAATTAATTTCCTAAGTAATATTAATAGTAATCACATCAATAATCGCATTGAAACCAAAAGCATATCTCTTTACAGACTCAACAAGATTTCCACAATGCGCATAAGTGTTTAGGGTGAAAAGTAGCAAGATTCTTAATCAATGCATAGCAGAATTTTTAACACAGGCCTGTAGTAAAATCACATCTCCTCCATTTATATACAAACTAGAAACAAAAATAAAAAGGTCTTTATACAGGTTGTAATGGGACTTAGGTACATTATGAATAGGACAATAAAAATGGTTAAATTGAAAGAAATTTACTACACAATATGTTTCAAGACTTGTTTTCAAGTATACATATTCATTGCAAAACTAATGGTACTATATATTTGTTCATTTTTTTCTCCCTCTTTTTTTCTTTTTTTCTTTTCTTTTCTTTTTTTAGTATTCCATTCAATACCACAATTCAACAACTATTGGACCTTTCAAGAATTTCAAGTCTTAACAAATAAATAATGTAAATAACCTTCAAGATTCAAAATGATAAATAACTTTTCAAAGAAAAATAGGAATAAGGTTAATATATGGGTAAAATCAAGAAAATGGCTTAGGCTCAACTAAGTTATTCCTAAAGGTAAATTTTTGGGTATGGTAATTTTCAAAGAAATAGGCTAAAACAATTTGTTAATTCTAAATGCTTCATCATATTGATGATTCTAATCCAATAAATATGGTCTCAATATGTATAATGAAAGCAAGTTCTAGAATTATTCTCCTACACAATGATAACACACATGAAAGAATAACAAGAGCTTTGAAAATTTTGCTCTTAGGCTCAAAAGCTCACAAAAAAATTGGGTATATTTATGTGTAAATAATATTCAAATTTCATTCAACTTGAACATTTCAATGATTATGGAAAATATGACTTAGAAAACTAATTTTATTATAGGCAAAATGATATAAAATCCCACCCTATCTCCAACCAAAACAATGGATTCCTTTCCTCCACTTCCCTCACATCCTAACTAACAGCCTTCTCTATTAGATCTACAAAGATCTCCATGTCTTGCCACAAACACGTAACCTCCTAACACCCAAAACATATATCACACCGCTTGTTGGTCAGGCAATGGCTATAGCCCAAAACATTGAATCATCGAAGAAAGCCTGGTGTTAATTATTGAACAACTCTTAAAGATCCATTATACTCCTGTTATTCCCACCCGAAAGCAAAGATGAGTAGAAGATTGTTGCTCCCCCAATACAGGTCCTTCAAGATGGAATGACATATTGAAAATCTTCTTTGATCAGATGTTTTACGAACAAAAGACTAGCATTTCCCCTAGTTCATGCTCGGGCCTTCAAAACATGGAAAATGTTTGGATTAATGGATGTCCTCATTTCATATGAAGAAAAATTCATTTTTAAAATTTCCTCTAAAGTTGATGCATAAAGAGTTGCAGACTATAGTTTGTGGAATTTTAATAGCAGACCAAATTTCCTTCAAAAATAGTAGTCAATAGTACTATCTCATGATATTAGAAATAGAAGGATACTATTATGAATCAATCTATATGGCATTCCTCTTGAATACTGGAACATTGAGGGTGTAAGCTATATTTCTAGTTTCATCAGAAAACCAATAGGAATGGGTGAGCCAACTGCCACATTCAGGAGAATCAGCTGTGCAAAGATATGTGTCCTAATAGAAGCTACACAATCCCTTTCGAATTTTACCCCAATAATGAGACTAATCGACCAGGGACATCTGTATAAAGATTCCATAAAAGTCACTTATCAATGGAGACCCTACATCATCTCTTTAGATTCAATAATTATCTTTTATTAGAGAACGATTTTGAGGAAGCATTAAGGAGAGGATTGAATCCATATGTTAGAGTTCTCCTTCCTTTGTCTGCAATAAGAAGTTAAAGTTTATAAAGAAGGAACTCAAGTGCCTTAATCTAGTTAGATACGTAAATCTCAGCACAACCATCGAGGAAATAAAAGGTAAGTTAGATACAACACAAAACCTCTTATACTTAGATCCTATAAATAACTCACTAAAGGATAAAGAGAAATATGCTTTGGAGAATCACAAAATGACTCTGAAAGCACACTACTCACTGACCAAGCAAAGATCCAGGATTCAACGGCTCACCGATGGAGATAGAAGTACAACCTTCTTTTACAAATCAGTGTTGGATAGAAAAACAAAAACATAATTTCTTCTATGTAAACGGTTATTGTAACTATAGTCACTTCCCAGGAAGTACTTTTAAAAGCTGCACTTATCCACTTCTCAATGTTTATAGGCACTTAAGACTAGTCTCTATCATTAACCAATCTGCTAAAATTCTTCATATCAGATACAATCTCCCAGGAGACTTTCAATAATCTAACTGTCCCCTTCACATCAGTAGTATGGAGAAAGTAGTTTTCAGTCTCAAATTTGACAAGGTTCCTAGCCCTAATGGGTTCAACGGGCTATTTTACCAAAAATGTCGGCATCTAATTAAGGATACATTCATTACGGTAATCTTAAGTTTTTTCAATAGGGGGTAGATCCTAAGGGAGTTTAGCAAGACAATTGTGACTCTTATTATTAAGAAACAAAATCTTAGTTCCTTTAAAGACTTCAAACCTATCTCGTACTATAATTTCATACATAAATTCATTTATCAAATGTTGGCTAATAGACTCAAACAGGCCATAAAACCATTAATTGATGGATCATAATAAGCTTTTATTGAAAGAAGGAATATTGAGGACAATATCCTTTTGCTCCAAGATCTATTCAAGAATTATGGAAGGAAAGGGGTCTCCTAAGAGTTGTGCAATCAAAGTTGAATTTCAGAAGGCCTTTGACAACCTTAATTGAAGCTTTATCATTCTATCAACTGGATATGATAATGTATCTCAACGGTGTTATATAGCATTCTCGTTAATGGAATCCCTATCCCAACATTCAAACGTGGGAAAGGAGTGAGATAAGGGGCCCTATACTTGCTATGGAAGTACTTTTAAGGCCTATTGGATACATAATCAACCTAGAGAGGAAATTGAAATATAATAAGGAATGAAAAAGCTAAAGATATGTAACTTGTCTTTTGTTGATGATCTCCTGCTACTTTTGGCAACTAACCTACACTCTATTAAAGATTTAATGAATGCAATAGAGTTGTTTAGAAGCATATTTGGTCTAACTATGAATAAAGGCAAGAGCCATTTCTTCTTATTTGCATCAGCTTCCTACTTATCTCCCTATATCTCCTCCATTATAGGACTCGTGCAACACCTTACCCCATTTCCGTATCTAAGAATTCACATTTCTCATAAGAGACCCTTTTTCAGGGAATTTATGCCCCTAATAGAATAGATCAAATTAAGGATTGACAATTGGTGTAATCAATCTTTATCCTTACAGTTCAAGTACAACCCATAGATTATATATTAAATTCTTTACAGTTATATTTTTCAACCCACATTGCACTTCGTTGTACCATTATCAAAACTATAGAGAGACTCATAAGGATATTTCTTTGATCTGGATCCTCACAGGGTGCTAGAATAATTAAGATGGCTCGTAAGATTGCTTGCTTTCGAATGGAGGAAGGAGGGTCAAGCATTATCACATTAAAATTAAGTAACAACGCTCCACTAATCAAGAGAATATGGAAATTGTTGACATATATGGAATCTTTATAGATAAGGTGGGTACACTGCTATCATATAGGGTAAACAAGATTCTGGCCTCACACACTTAAATCAGACACTCCATTAAATCTCAAGGACAAAGTTCAAGGCTAGTTTAAGACCAACGTAGGAGATAGTGCAAAGACCCTTTTTTAGACAAATTTATGGTCTCCTAGTACCCCCTCCTGGATAATGCCAACTACTCTTATCTCAAACAGTTTGTTCTCATAAATGCCACAGTCATGTATGTTATATAGTGAAACTCATATTCTTGATCCACAAGCTCTAAATATAATAACCAGATTAGGTGCTTCTGAATGGACCCCTGGCAATTTCGAGGACACCATAAGATGGGCCCATCAATCTTCTAGTTTATTCTCTAATAAATCTTGTAAGGAAGCTCTCAGAACAAGAAACCCGAAAGTTCCATGGATAAAATTAGTCTAGTACCCTTAAGCTATAACCAACTTTCATTCATTTTATGGCTTTTTGTTTAGGGTAAGCTACTACTAAGGATAAATGGAAGTTATTTGCTAAAAACCTAAACTGCCTCTTATGTAACAACTCTGCAAAGATTATTAAGCACCTATACATCCTATGCCCTTGCTCGGATTAATTAAGAAGCACTCTCCTACCATACATATCCCTTATCCAAAATATCCCATGAAACATGCAAGAAGCAGTTCCTGGCTCAAATGGTTTGTACCTAATAGGTGAGTGTTTAATCACTGTTAGAATACCAATCATCGACACAAGAATTACCAGCAAGAGTACTAGTAAATAAAGCAATGAAGCAAGGCATATAATTGACTGGATGCCATACCTAGACAAAAATTCAACCTCTAGAGCCAAAACTGACCCAAGACTTCTTACTTCCTTGACTTGCAATTGGCTTGAGAAGAAGAAAATATGTTAAAGAAGCAAGTTAATTAACATACATCCTTGGTAACTACCAATGCTTACCTTAAACACATCATCTTTATATCTCTGGAAGAAAGGAGCTCACTAGCTTTCTATTTAGGGTTAAGTAGATGAAAAGGCTACTCATGAGTGTTAATTGTATATTGTTAGACACAGAAGTCCTAATAGTAGAATTGTTCGGGCATTGGTGAGTCTTGAACAATGTTTAACACTCGGGACTATCGAACAATGTAAAGACTTACAATTAGGCAAGAAAATGGGGCAACGTTAGGCGTTGGCATGCATTAGTAAAAAGTGGTGAAAATCATGGACAAGATGCAAAATTCAGATGTGAGACTAAAAGAAGACTTGAGATAGACATCGAGCGGAAGGTTAATTGGATCACATGTATGGTGGTGGCATGTGAGAATTTCAAGGTAACTTAGCAAATTAGATCAAGCTTGGTATTAGTTTTAGTAGATTTTTGGATCTTGCACGAGTTGGCATAGCTAAAGCTAGGTTCTTAATAGACTAAGGACTTAGTATATGCTCAAAGGAACGAAACATTGCTAAAGGAATTGACCGAGGGAAGCATTAGACCAAACCAATGTCCTCTGACAGGCTTTAGGCTTAGATGATTCATCATCAACGGATAGAGATCCTGGATGATGTGGCAGATAAGATTACAGAGGATAAACATCAACTATAAGAGATAAAGACCATGTGGGAGAATCATCTGAAGATAGTGGATATCTTCATGGATATGGATAGGTCATTCCTAGACAGTTGTAATCTTTTATCTTGATAGTTATAATGTAACTTAATCCTATAAGATAAAGTCCTAGTTAGATGGGAGTGTCATTCTATTCATTACTATGATGTAATATGATAAGAATAAGATAGGATAAGATGTGATCTTAGCTAATAGAGTTCTATTAGGATTCTAACTTGGCCATCCAGAGATGCCTATAAATAACTCATTTAAGCCTTACTTCTCTCAATGTTAAAGAGTGTGAGACATAAATTTTGAGAGAGTATACTTTGTATACTTTGAGGGAAGTAATAAAGGTTAACGTTTGCTTTATCTCTTTCGTGCTTATTGTTTTTGTAAGAGTGTGAGAGTTAAACACTGCGAGAGTTATGAGGCGTTAAAGAACAAGATGTTGTTGGTTCACGACCACAAGGGAAGGTTGAATCTTACTTAAATAGATCTAAGTACGATTGTTGTACAAAAGGGTAGGTGCAAATTGCAGATAAGTTTGGTGCTTTAAGAAAAACCTTTGTAACAACTAGTATTAGAGCCACATTTCGGTATAAAGGTAAGTAGCAATTTAACGGAGCATGTAAACAGAGTGGAGGAACTCATTAGGCTAATTCCTCAAGGGGAGGAAGAGATCAGGTCTTATAATACTCAATTTGAAATGTTGGAGGCGTGAATCCTACAATTGCAGCATCAAGTAGCATAGTTGATGAAGGCACAAGAGGAATCTAAGTTCGAGATCACTATCATAAGGCGTGCTATTACAATATAAGATATTGGACGTATTGAAAGAACTTTAGTGAAATTGCAAAGGCCATAAAGTTTCGATGACAAACGGAGTGCCAAGGAGCTTGAAAATATCTTGTGGGATAGGGAATAATACTTTGCAGCAGCAAAGGTGTCCAATTCAAAGAAGACATCGATCACAACTATGTATTTAGTGGAAAATGAAAAGTTGTGGTAGAGAACGATAACCTCCAAAGATATCAGTGCAGGTAGACCTCCCATTGACACTTGGAAGAAGAAGAAGAAGGAGTTAAAGTCAATTCATCCCCAACAATAAGTCATGGCTGGCAAGGGAAGCTTTGAAGAGATTAAAGCAAGATGACTCAGTGCTGGAATATGTGAGGAAATTCACATCTTTGATGTTGGACGTGCAAAACATATTTGGGGAAGACAGTTGTTCAACTTCATAAACGATTGGGAACAAACAGAGGTTCGGAGGTAAAACGTAAAAAACCTCCCAAGTGTAATAGTGACTGCGGATGCCTTGGTGGATCTCTAGATGCCACCACCAATTCGAACTAGCAACAAGGACAAGAAGAATGGTGGGAAATGAAAGGGCTTGTAGAAAGGCAAGGAGTATATGAATCTTCTCAATGTAAGTCTAAGAAACAAGCAAAACGAGATATTGCTTGTTTCATTTTTGAAGGATCACACTTTGCTTATGAATGCCCAAAATAGAAGGTGGATCAAGAGCAAATAAATTTTATGATTACGAAGGATTAAGGAGAAGGAGAGGATGAGTCCACGGAAAAAGTTTACCTCAATAGTTATGCTATGTTGGGCGCAATGAACCTTATGAAGGAGCGTTCAAATAAAAGCAAGGATAAACTCGACAAAGAGGGAATATGATACGTAGGAGATGTAGTAATAGCTAAAGAGTCTTCAAGAAAACCAAATTTGAAGGAGTGTCCATAGATTATTTCAACGAGGGCGTCAAGTTCTTCTGATAGAGGTGGTTTGTTAAACCCTTAAGTCCTAACAACGGAATTGTGTAGGCATTGGCGAGCCTTAATCAATGTTTGACACTCAGAACTACAGAACAAGGCAAAGACATGCGAGTAGATAAGAAAAAAGGGCAATGTCAGGCATTGACATGCATTGGTGCACATTGGCGAAAATCTTCGATAAAATACAAGATTCGAATGTAAGACCAAAGAAGGCTTGAGATGGACATTGAGTGGAAAGTTAATTGGATCCCACGCATGATAGTGGCATACGAGAGTTCCAAGGTGACTTAGCAAGTTAGATTAAGTTTGGTGCAAGTTTTGGTAGAGTTTCAGACCTTCTACGAGTTAACTTAGCTAAGGCTGAGTTTTTAATGGACTAAAGACTTAGTATATGCTCAAATGAATAGACCATAACTAATGGACTTAACATGGGGAAGCACTAGACCAGAGCAATGTGTGATGATAGACTTTAGGCTTGGATGACTCATCATCAACTGATAAAGATCATGAAAAGATCTTGAATGATGTAGCGAATAAGATAACAAAGGATAAACATTAGCTCTAAGAGATAAAGACCATGTGGAGGATCATCTAAAAATAGTGAAGATCTTCGTAGATATGGATAGACCGTTTCTAGATAAATGTAATATTTTATCTTGGTAGTTGTGATATATCTTATTCCTAGATAGACTCCTAATTAGATAGAGATGTTAGTGCAATGTAATCCGATAAGGATAACATGTGATTTTAGCTAATGGAGTTCTATTAGGATTCTATATAACAAAATTCATTATTTGTAGACATGTTATGGATTATAATAATATATAGATTCAATGGCCTTGTAAAAGACAATAAAAGTTTACATGTCCAATCTTTTCTTTTATCTCACCTGACTAACTAAACTTTTTGTTAACCAGAAAAAAAAAGAAACAAACTTAAAAACTTCAATTGCAATTTTAGAAGAGAAGTGAGAATGTAAATACATGAATAATAAGCAAATAATAATTAGAAAGAGGGAAAGAAGAATGCTTACAAAAATATATACTCTATTTTGAGATTGCCTTCCAGTCTCAGTGAAAACTCTAAGAATGGGAGTAATGGTGGCTAAAGAAGGAATCAAGACTTCCAGACAAGTAATCATTTGTATTGATGAATTAATTAAGTCCATAAAATAAAATAAAAAAGACTGACATCATAAAACGTAAATGTATACCAATAATAATCCCTTTAGAATTGATAAAGGAAGACTATTTAAGTTTATCTTGAACAAGGAAAAACAG
The DNA here is from genome assembly GCA_027568935.1 of Erythroxylum urbanii. NCBI lineage: Eukaryota > Viridiplantae > Streptophyta > Magnoliopsida > Malpighiales > Erythroxylaceae > Erythroxylum > Erythroxylum urbanii. The sequence goes on from JAOQML010000005.1 coordinate 32,060,868, forward strand.
TGACGGTATTTTATTTTTATAAATTTTTCAACCTTGCATTGTTCGTCTACAAATGTCATCCTCTTCTTAGCAGCTTCTCACCACCGGGGCATAGCTCAACTGGCAAAAGCTTGGGTAGTGTGGTGCCTGCCATACTGGCGGCCTGCAGGGTGGGGGTTCGAATCTTGGGAGCAACCTTTAAGATTTGGGCCCCTTGTATGGTAAGATCAATAGGTAAGTCCAAGTCCCTGATCAGTTGAGGCACATCTCGCGATTTATATCCTCCACCAATCCCGAGGGCATGGAGGATAGAGACTCCTAATGTTGGAGTTCAACATTTTTTTTTTCTCACCACCTTCACGGTGGAGAGTGATTCTCAGTTTCATACCAAAATGAGGAGGTAGTTTTCTTGCTTCTATTCTTTTTTCTTTTTCACTTCTTTCCCTTTATGATACCTAAAAAGTCAGTGAATCGCATTAAGAAATCTTAATGCACGCTGTCTGTTCTCCAGGTACAAGTATGACTCTGCATCAAATATCAAATTAAGGACTCAGGACCCAAAAATCTTTATGAATTACATGCACATCTAAGAATGTCCCATACACGACTCTTCAGACAAAATCACAATCAGCTGATATCAGTTCTGTTCGTAAAAATTGGTCGCAGTCAAATGATTACCAGCTTCCTAAAACCGGAATCGCACAATATGATCCGATGGAATCGTCAATACACAACTTTACAAAATTTAGGAGAGTTAAAAATTATTTCCTCACGTTCATTTTGTCCTACATAGATCACCAGAGAATTAAACTAACATCACAAACTTCGGATGATACTAGTCTTCCGTTGCAGCCAACATCCGAATAACATCATGGAATTACTGCAATAAATCCTTTGCCATTTACTGCTTTCCAACATCCTTCTACTTTCCGAGGAATTCTAATGCAATACAATCATTTGTTAGTTCAAATCTCATTTTATATAAAATTATATCTTCTGAAAACAGTAAAGACTCGGTTAACTTGTCAAGCCCAGAAAACCAAATAAGTTGACTTGAGTAAACAACAAAAATTACAGAAGAAACAGGAGGTGCAAAGTGTTATTATGTGCTTCCTATTTAACTGATCAGAGGGGTCAAAACTAATGTTCTTCTACTGCATCGGTTTAGGTATATAATGCTCCATATGAAAACCCATGATTCAATTAATATGGATAACTGAAGCAGTTTCATAGCTGTAAACAATGTCAAATACCAACAACATTACCGGAGCTAGATTGAAGTCCCAAAGGTGAGAGTGTGGCACTCAAGATTCCTCATGTTAAGCTAAAAAAAAGAAGTACAATTGAGAACCAATTAGTGAATAATAAGGAAAGGTTGAAAAAAGAACAGATCATGCCAAACTGTTCATCTGTTTTCACCATTTAGTGATATCACATATTCAAGTCTTGATCCTTTTCTTCAAAAAAGTGACAATGAGAGCATATTTCAAACTTTTTTGTTTTGCAGGATGTGCCTTTAAGCTACAAAATGACTATATTATTTATATTATTTATTTTTGCGCTGAAATAATAATTTTGAAGTTTTCTGGCCAAAATTAAGGGAAATCTAAAAAGAACATCTTTTATCATAAATATGTTTCTAAGTTTCCCAATTAAAAGGTAGGAAAAATCTGGAAGCAACAAACTTTAAGGATATACATCTTGTTTTTCATACTCTTATCACTTCTCTTTCTTTTGACAATGATCTCACTGCATAACACAATAACTATTGCAAGTTAAAGAAAAATTAATTATACATGTACATTAAAACAGATATCATGTGCTTCCTGTCCTATTTTTGTATAAAATAGTTTTATAGAACGTTAGCAAGCATGTTGTTCACCAAATGCCGTCTCCTATCCAGAACTTTTTTAACTCCTATGCAATAATGATTCACATTATTAGCGAAAGTCATGGATACAAATGTTTTTAGGTCTGCAAGTATTTGATTTCATTTATCTTAAACATTTCTAGGTCAATTCAGAAACTTACACAGAAGGTAGAGAACTCACCACAACAGCAATTCCAGTTTCAGAGAATTTAGGAATTGAAATAATTCTTACCACCTGCCCTTCTGAACCTGCATTTTCAAATTACCATAAACAAACATTCCCTTTCAACTTACAATGCAAACACGACACAAAAACAAACTGCAAACATCAAGACAAAAGCTTAACCAACCGGATATCTATTAAGGTTAAATAACAATACCTGTGATGAGGCGTGTTCCATATTTATCCTGATTGCCAGCAAAATAAACATGGGGACAGCTCTCAATAAGGAAAGGATCTTTATCAATGAAAGGATAACAACCTGAAAAAAAGGGGGCATTCATAAACACAACTTGAAGAAAACAAAACCAAAGTTACATACAGTTCCATCTCTTAAATAATACAGTATTTACCTAAGATCTCCAAAAAAACTAGTTAAAGAATTACCCAATGTATTAGGTGCTGTTGGTGCCAAATGCCTCCACTTCAGTGTTCTTTCCATAAAATCAAGCTTATCATCTGCATCAGAATATATTGAAAGATCATCAATATTCTGACCTGATGTTCCCAGAAACCTGATAAATTCGAAGTCGTATGCTGTCAATGTCTCAGTATCATAGAAACATATTTTCAAACAATCTATTCCATTAATATTTTACCTCATATTATCAAGCTCAAAACAATGGGGATTTGTGCAAGATCTGAAAGTGTTATAAGTTGCTGATCCAGGGAGAAGGCATCTATTCAAAGGCTGCAAGAGAAAGGAGCTTAGATTAAAAAAGAAGAATAAATAACATGAAATTTTGTACATTCTCAAAAAAAAAAAAGATCTAAGAAAATGCAAACCTGCTGAGGCAAAGAAAAATTTGCAGGGTCATTAGAACCTGGCATGATATCTACAGGCACACCTGCAGCGATCTAAACAGAAATGTTAGTAACATGGCTCTAATTAAGAACTGAAAAAAAAATAGAAGTTGGAAGATATGAAAGAAGCCGGCTCAAAGACACCAATCAACACCACAAAACAACCTGAGTCAACAATATGTCAAGCTCTGTGATCGGTTCAGACAGTCTTGTTTGCTCCTTTGAAGTCAAATTCTGAAAATAAAAAAGAAAATTGCTTTCATATAAGGGAAGAAAGGTCATGGAAAACTAAAATCTTCAGAAGCAAGCCCAAGAATTTCACTGCACCAAAATAATCAATGCCAGCTGGAAAACATAGCAAGTGAAAGGACTTCTCTAACAAACCTTTCCAAGTTTGGGCACTTTGAGAAACAATATGAAACATAAACAGGAATAAATTTCATAGAAAGTACTTCTTCAGAACTGATGAATTAAAGGAGATAACAAGTATTAAGTGGTCACCTGTCCGTTAAGAAGTCCAGCAGGAATTTCCACAGAATTTCCTGCAACCACAACATGAACAATTTCTGCTGCACTCCCTTGCTCCTGAGAAGTTGATGAGTAAAATGCAGTAAATAATAGACGGCTACAACAGAAGAAGCAAAATAGGTTGCATAATGAGAAAGAAACTGCACAAACCTTTTCATCCCCCAAATGGCCAGTAATATGATCAACAAGAAGCTGATACTGAAGGGGGTTAGATGCATTGTTGCCGACACTAAGCCCAGAAACAAAAACAACATACTTATCTTCTCCTGTTCAGTGGCATATAATATATTCAAAAATGGCTATAAACACATAAAATCAAACAGTAGTAGAAACATTGAAGTAATACAAAAGGTAAGTAGCAGAATTTGAATTGATGATCACCTCAACTTGAGATTGATAATTTCAATATATAATCATGGGTTAATTGCTCCAGACCCTCTATGATTTGGACATCAAAGACAAAAAAATCTTGTCGTTTAAAATCTATCACTTAACCCATTAAACTTTCACAATGTTATCACATTAACCCCTATTGTCAACTCCTGCTAAGCTATCTGACGCACTTAAGCATAAACAAAATCATTTCTCACAAACCTATCCTACATGGAGGCTCGACAACCTAGCCTTTTGCTAGATCACCCCAAGGGTACAATGTCGTCTCCAACACTGTTCAAGGCAAGCTGAGACGATGTCATTTGAACAAAATCAGACCTCGCCATTGCCATTGTCTGAACAAAACAGAAGCTCGCTTAGAAAGTGGCAATGGCAATGTCTGTCCCGTTTTGTTCAGACAGGGGCAATGAGGTTCAGATGGTGTTGTGCAACTTGTGAGTAAGTGCAGTGTGCACAAAATCGTCTCATCTTTTCTTAGAGATGACAGCATATAGCAAAGGGTTAGGTCACCGAGCCTTCACGCAAGACAAGGTTATGAGAGTTCATGGTAGGGGATCACATGATAATATTGTGAAAGTTAAAGGGTTAAGTGATAGATTTTAAACTACGAGGGGGTCTTAGATAATTTTACAAATCAAAGGGGGTTAGGAGCAATTAACCCTATAATCATTTATTCAACATTCACTACTATGACTTGTATGCTTCGGCTAGAGAAATTACATTCATATATTTTGTCCACCATTTTTATGACGTCATTCTAACGTGACTCATGATACCACAATGCTTCTGATTATAATTTCCTTCCAGTTAATTGTATTTAACTTTCAATTTCTACACGGATTAGTACCCTTCTAGAATTAGTATATGAACAATTTGGAATACTTTTCTATTTATTCTATGGCAAGGTAACAGAGAACATGAATCAAGAAGGAAGAAAAATGAGTGCATACTTGAATTAAGTGGCACATCTACTTGAGGTGCTAAGCCAGCTTCAAGGAAATCTAGGACTAGGAAATCTCCTGCATCAGTTTCCTTTCCATGCAAAGCAACGACAACACCTATTACATATAGTGAATCATTGAAAGTCAACAAGCTTAAAGTAAATGGTATGCATTTCCAAAACAACAAGAGAACAAAGAAGACACTATTTTAGTCATCACCACAACAATTAACATACAGGCAATTACATATAACAGCATTCATGGTGATGCACTGGTGTAGACATGAGAAACAATGGTATTAAGGTATCCCAAAGAATGAACTTAACGTCTAATCAAGGATTCTTACTCAAATTGCCTATGGGAAATCAGAATAAATTTCAATGATATCCCAAGCACTTGATCAATAACTAAAAGCCTGTCAAATGAAGGATCCAACAGAAGGTCCATAAAGTAGACTCCACCAAAATAAATAGATGTGTGAAAAATCGTCCTTCAAATTTCAACCAAAATGACTCAGAACATGACAATGAATCAGGACTAAAAGTTGTTAAAAACTCAAAACCTCCAGTACTTGCCAAGAGTTCAGGAAGAGTAAGAAAACCAACAAAACCAACATTTTGTCAGTTCATCATCATATACCTGTGACATATATTGAAGGTGAAAGCACATCACTGCTAAGCTTGACTCTTCCACTCTCATCTTCCAAGACCAAATGATCATCTGGATGCATAAAATTGTGAGGCTTGACAAGTGGTATTGCAGATCTCTGTAGACAATAGTCAGGTTTCTTAAATGAATTATTGTCGCAACTGAGAGTTTCCACCAGTAATCCAATAAATATGTAATTAAAGGAAACAAGAAGCCAGAAATCGTTCAGTATTAGTGACCAAAATACCTCCTTAGAGTACTCATCAAGAATGCAGGGTTTAAGTTTCATGTGCTTGTACAGAGTTCCAACAATGATGCATTCCTTGTCTTTTTCGAGTCCCAAAACCGTGCAAACTACAAAATAGAAGCTGGTAAGTAATTTCAGAAGCACTCGATAGAACTTCGAACTTAATCAATAACCACCTCCCCTGAGACTTATATGCATAACAAACATTCCACTACATAAAGTCTTTCAATCATTAGAATAGTCAGGGACTTGGCTAAGAAGACATAAAATAGCATTACCATCTCTAGTTTCAGACAACTTTCATTGTTGTCGGTTCCACACAATAGGGCAGACTTATCGAAGAACTATCTGTCCTAGCACCTAGATGCTGACACTCACAAAAGAAGGGAAAGAAGGTAACTGACCCATTTGTCAATGCAATAATAACTGTACTTATCACGTAAACAACAATTAGCGAGTAACAAGTTAAAACTGTGCCATCTTAAAAACAAACTTCACCAGAAACCCCATGTTGCTGATATTCAGAGCTTACATGAATTGAACTGCCAAATTTAAGAAACGTTTTACAAATTACGAATCAAGATAAAAGAAGTTAAATCTGAAACCCTAAAGCCAATTGCAACCATGGAAAAACCCTCTAATGGAAGAAACAACCGGCAAATACCAAAAGACCTACATAAAAAATCGACCGGAATGATTCTCAGCTGACTCTCAAAATTAAACATTTTAAAAGGAAAACCAGTCTCGTTAAAGCTTCGAAAAAGCATAATTATACTGAAAATCATCAAGACATAAAAATCAACTGTAATTAATGCCACAAAAGACTAGATGGAAAGGAATTACCAGGAAAATGGGGTTTCCAATTGGGAACAAGTGAATAGAGAAGAGTTCTCATCATATGAAGACGAGCAAAGTATATTTGGCTGTACTGCTGTCCCCCGTATATTTCCTTCGTAATCTCATACGTCTCATCCTGATTAATTTTTAACCAGTTTATCAATCCAAAAAAGAATAGAACTTCCTTTTACTAAAAAAGGAAGAAGAAGAAGAAGAAAGTAGAAAATAAAAGGAGCTGCATTGGAACACAACCAAAAAAAAAAGAAGTAAAATTAAAGTCAAGAAGAAAACGACAGAACAAAATGTGGAGGAGTGAGAAGCTAACGAAGCAATGGTAGGTAGAATGCTTCCTATGAAAAGTTTTCTGGGAGTCGAGTTGCATAGCTTCCATGGCGGGAAAAGCTCGAAATAGAAGAAGAAAACAGTCAAAATCCCTCTAAGAAGAAGGACACGCAAATCAAGTGACTAAATTTTATAATAAAAATCCTTAACAGGAAGGTACTGGAAGGGGATGTGGCTCAAACGGTAGAGCGCTAACTTTGCATGCGAGAGGCGCGGGGTTCGATACCCCGCACCTCCATTCACACTTTGTGCGTTTTCATTATTTTATGTTATGAAGATGAGACGCATCCAAAACTCGCGAGGGACATGATGTTGTGTTTCGCGTTTCCTGGTTTCTGCTTACTATATAGTTATGATACACTCAAAACTCAATCAATTGAATTCTGTTTCGTATGTATCCAAATGGCTGCTTCTAAGTCTGCCTCCATGCTGCCTGAGATCGGCTGGAAGAAGTCAGACGGCAGCGCCTGTTGTCGGAGAATGATGTCTATTGCTCTTCAGCCGGGATCACCCGACTTTTACTCCAAGGAGATTCAACGCCTCTCTGCTAAGAGATCGTTGCTTCTCGCTGTTAAGTCCACACTTACTCTCGACTTTTTGTCTTTTTTAAACTTCGATGATGATGATGATCGTAATATGAACTATTTATTTGGTTCAGTTCAAAGATAGTGGAGGTTTCGAAGCTCTAGTTACTGGACAAACCACAGATATACAGCGGATTGAGGTGAACGAAAGGATAATTGGTCTTGAGCGTCTCAATCCCACTCCTCGACCAACCACGTAGCTGATTTTTGTTTCTTCACTTTGCATTTTTCCTAAATGCATACCTATACCTCATTTCTGAATGAAATTTAGTTTCTCTCAGCTCACCGTTTCTAGAAGGTCGGTGGGATTTCCAGTGGTTTGGTTCTGCAGGCTCTGGTTTATTTGCTCCAACATTTACATTTCAGTGAGTCCTACTTTCTTTGAATTGCTTCTCTGCTTTTTCTTTTAATCATTGCTTCTAGTTTCTAATCTTGCAACCCGCATTGTTGCAGGGGGTTTCCATCAAACTTGGCTAGTTTGTCCAAATTGGATTTGGTCATTAAGGATGGTATTGCAAAAGTTACCACCTATTTGAAGCTACTCTTCTCCGTATGTCTCTATCGTTCATTTTATCTCTTCTTTGGGATGCCTGCATAAATGCTCTGTTTTAAGTGATTTCTGTCTTTACCATCATCTTTCCTTTGAGACCTTTCATGGGTTGACTGTGTTGTGGTAATTAGTGAAATGTTGGACAATTGATCTGTAAAAAAACAGAGGGGCTAGCAATAGCTTGTAATTGACTTTACATGATTTTCAGCTTATTGGATGTACTCAAAATTGAGGATCATTTTTCATCTAGATCGAATCTAATTTTCACAATCAGAACTGTCATTACCACAAGCATTAAGTTTTTGTTGATGCACACAACTTCTAGCAACAAAATGTATTCATGTTGCTCATTTTAGCTCATTTTATTTGCTTTTAAAGCTTTATTTTGAATGCCATTGTTCCTGCCATAACGCAGATAGAAAGCAAATTTGTTCTCTCCTCAAGGATAACTGTGGAGGGACCTCTTCGAATGAAAGAGGACTATGTTGAAGGGGTTATAGAGACACCAACTGTTATTAAAGAAAGCTTACCAGAGCAGCTAAAAGGGGCATTTATTCTGCTTGCCAACACGATGCAACAACTTCCTGCACCTATAAGGGATGCAGTTTCCAGTGGGGTGAAAATTCCTTTACGTAAGCTTTCTGTTGTTTGTTGGTCGTTTCATCTCTATCTTACTCGATTTATTTGAGGCCTAAACTGCCCTCATTATATGTTTGAGGTGCAGCTGAATGCTTTTTTGTAGTTAGGCATGAATAATTTTTGTTAAATACGATTACTGATTGCAAAGTCATCCTAGTTTTCCTATTTTAATGCTTGATAGTTTTATATGCTTAGGTATTTAATCAACGAACCATTTTGGTTACCCATTTAGTTGTAGTTGTATGTTGACATTTGAATTTCTGTGGTATATTTTGTGGCTGCTAGTCTTTTCTGATTATGGGGAAAACTATACATCAATACATGCCTCGGGGTGTTATTACCAAATACTTCTCTGATTTTTGATTCCGAATGCTGGTACCCTATAACATGAAGAATGTGCGCATTTAGATTACCATAAACAAAAGTCAAGTCTGGGAAAGCCCCATTTTTTTTTTTGTTACCCTTTTGTGTCTATATACTGTGTGACATGATCATCTCAGGAAGGGTAATTAGAGAGTATAAACCATCAAAAGGAGGCCTTAAACATGTACATCTAATCTTGAAGTTGACTATGATGCATGTCTAATTGTGAGTAATTGTCTTGGCATATTGTGGTTATTGTAACTAATGTAGATGGTTAGCCACTATTAACATTTTAAGATGTTGCAGATTCTCCAGAAAGTGTACTCTTTCAACAATTATGTTGTGATTAAAATGTTTAGGCCTCAAAGATTTAGTTTAACTGTTTCCGCCTAAGAATATCCTAGTATGAACATTAAAGTTTTGGGAAGAAATTTAAAAGTTCTGAGGAGTTCCCAATAACTACTTGCATTTCTTCCATTGTACTTCTTTGGAGTTATCATTTTGAATTCTTTATAATGTGTTCCCCCTCCCTTTTTATATTCTTGCAGCTGGTAATTTACAGAGGCTCTTCTTGATTTCTTACCTTGATGAGGAGATACTTGTAAGCACGTTTCCAAGTTTATTTCCTATAAATAAATGCAGTTGCATGTGTGGTGTCTTCAAGTACTTGTCTATGCAATCTCATTTACGACTGTCAAGAAAAATGTTGTTCAAAGGTTGTTAAATTACCATTTCTATAGTAATCATTATATAACTTGATTTGAGGAATGAAAGATTAAAATGTAAATACACGATGGTGCTTCATCTGTTTGTGGTAGTGCGCAATACAGTAGGAGAGTTACGAGTCTCTTAACAAACCTTTGTCTGGATGCCTATCTGTTGGCACTTCTATTAAAATTAACTTATTTACACAAGCAAATGATTCTAAGAATCCTTCAATTATGTCATTGCCATTGGTTATAGGATATCAACAAAATCATAATATAAAGTATCTAAAGTACATTAATGATCATGAGACACATTGCAGCATATTTACAGTGGAAGAAATATTTAAATGTGGATATGTTGAAATATAAAGTGGGAGTTTGTCCCACATGGAAAGAATATATAGCCTTGAGCATGCATATAAGCCTAGTGAGTCACTCCTCCTACCACCAATTGGTTTTAGGATGGAACCTTTTTTGGACTTGTATATGCTTGGTTTATTTGGGAACAATCTTACAAATTTAACATGGTATCAAAGCAGGTTGCTCTTATGTTAGTCGTTAACACCTCGAAATGATAGATTGTGTCACGTGTTAGGGCTTAAGTTAACCCACACGTGAGGGGGGTGTGTTGAAATACAAAGTGGGAGTTTGTCCCACATTGAAAGAATATATGGCCTTGAGCATGCATATAAGCCTAATGAGTTATTCTCCTATCATCAATTAGTTTTAGGATGGAACTTCATTTGGACTTGTATGTGCTCAGTTTATTTGGGTCCAATCTTACAAAATTTAACAGCATATGCTGTCCTATTCTTTCCCTGGTGATTGGAACCATTAGGAGAACTAGAAATTTAGTGATAAGGTTTAATAGAAGTGCTCAGATTTTGTGGTGCAAAGTAATGTCTGCAATGATCTTGTGGGGCACTTTTTGGTGCTGGAATATAGAACATTAAGCCATCCAGAATGGCATTTAGTTGATGAGTTAGGCACAGTGGGAAAGCTTGTAGGAATCTAGAGTTTTTAGCAGTTTTTTTCAGTAATGACAATGAAATTTAGATGCCTTTGGCAGTCACAAAGTTGGGAAAGTTTTATTTCCTTTAATTCATCTTTTCTAGCTATCTTGGTTTCATTTGAGAGGGATGCTCGCGTGATGGCTTTTGACAACATTCCCTTATGCATTAACTTGTGGAATAAATGTAATCAAAGAATTGGCTTACTTGCTTTAGGCTGTGCAGAGGGAAATGCAGAGATGGGAACCAGAAGTATTATCATCAAATCTAATTCTTTCTTTGGCTTTTGACACAGATAATAAGGGATACAGCCGGAGTTCCTGAAGTTCTTACAAAGTTGGATGCACCAGCACCTCCACCCGCAGAATACAAGAGCATATATGGAAACTGACTCTTTGTTTTCTCTTTGACCTGTATTACGATGTAAGGACCTCATTTTCTCTTGGTCATCCTCAATAAGATGGGCACTTGTTCTTTTTTGTGGCTGTTGGCTAGTCTTATTTATACCTTAGATACTGATTAGTTAGAAATGCTTCGTTGCTGAGAGGTATAAGGAAAATACTTCACCTAGATCAGGTAGCTTTTTCAGAAAATATTGGACTGTGGTTATTATGGTGACCATCTGTAATGTCAAGTGGTTTTAATTTTCTTGGGTATCTCCATGACGTCAAAATGTGATTCATATATTCATATCAGTACAGGGGATGCATGACCTCGGTTTTATGGTTGATGAGAAAAATATTTGGTTGATGATTTAAGATTCTGGTGCCAGTTGACTTTATGTGCTTTGCTGTAACGGTGAGACTTAGATGTGCTTGGTTGTAGCGGATTTAAGAGTTTTGGTACCCTTTAAATAAGCGTAACTTGGGATCAATTTTTTCATTTGACTTCTATAAATAGTCGTCTTCGAAAATTTTTCTAGTTCGGGTTTCTTTTGACTTTAGCAGAAGATGAAGGACATTGGCCAACGACCATGAGGTTGCAGTGGAAATCTGAGACAATCAGGAGATTTGGAGCCATTGTTTTGACCTGTAAGATAGGAAATGGAAGATCGGAGCCAGCTTAGTTTTCTTAGCAGTGTTCTAAGACTGGTATTTTTGTTCATAATTCGTTCTAAGTTGAACTCTAAAAGCACGGGGAATCAGGACGGATTTCCCCCGCAGTGAAAAATTGGTCCTCCTCTGGGTCTTGTCAAATTTTCAGGAAGACAGATATGACAGCTGATATAAAAGTTAAATGGGATATTCATTCAATCTTAAAATGTTCATTCTTTTAAAACTTTTTCAGTTCATTGCCTAAATTTTTAAAATTTTCAATTGAGTGATCAATTTTTTAAAACTTTAACAATTTAGTTCAAAAAGTTATTTTGATTAGTAATTTGTTAATTTAGCTAATGGAATTTTTGCTATTTATGACATGTAAATGTTTGCCAAAAAAATAGTAGCCATTATTATATTAAAGTAGAGAAAAAATTTTCATACGAGCACTTTGCATATCATGAATAATAAAGGTTTCGTTAGTTAAATTAGTAAATTACTAAAAGAAGTAAGGTTTTAAATTAAACTATTAAGTTTTAAAAGGTTGTTCATTCAATTAAAAATTTTAAAATTTGGACACTAAACTAGAAAAATTAAAAAGTTGAAGACTTTAAGATTGGTTATCTCAAGTTAAATCTATAAAAATATATGATCTTTATAACATAAATTAAAACTGATATAATTTTAGGATCTTGAATGAGCACATGTTACAAATCATAATATTGTAATATAACTAATCTGTTGCGGAAGATGTCATTATGAAAAAGAAATTGAAAACTTCACCACTTTATTTGTTAAAATTGACTTTTCTGTCTTAACTCTATTGCAATTATAGAATTTGATAAAAAAACAATATGTTATCTTAATTAATAGAGAAAGGACCAATTTATATATCTATAACTTTTAATCTAGTACGCCCATCGAGTGATTAGAATAAAGATTAAGACTTATTCCACTATTAAATAGGAAATATAGACTAAATAAAATCTTCCATTATATTAATATACATACCTACATACATACATATATATATATATATATACACACACAATGTGGTCATTAATTGGGTCACATTGTAACATTCTCTCACTTGGCCCGACACTTCAAACTTTATTTTAATAGTGTAAACATTAGGCATGCATAAATAAATCTCTTAATATCTTCATAATTTACTTCAACACAATAAACCATATAATGTGGTTCATGACAGTCATATACTCAACATCACATACTTTCTTCTATACACCACAATACTAGTAATTTATCAAGTCAGGTAATATAAGTGATATATAAATATCATAAAGGTCCACATTAATTTCTTATAGACAATTATTTGATAACAGTTACATGTGCATACTCATAATAAATAAGAAAATTACTAATCAGAAACTTTATTGAGCTCAAAAGTATCCAAAAATCATCAATATAACCAAAGCCTATTCTTTGAATGTACTATATTTATCACCCTTAGAGTACTTGTCCTTCTTGAAGAAAAAAACTGTTGCAAAATTATCATAATAAATTTCAGTGGCATAGTAATGGTGTCGGTAACCCTAAGCCTTAAAATAAAGTTTTGCAATCACAAGTCAAAAATTATGGCCTTAAATCAAGCTACAAATTTTTCTTCCATAATGGATGAAGCAATGACAGATTAGTTAGCACTTTTCCATAAAATTGCTCCTTTTTCTAGTAGACATGGCAATGGGCCGGGCCGAGCCGGGCCGAGGGAGCCCAGCCACATTCAAGGGGGGCCGCGATGTAGCACCCAGCCTCTCGGGCCGGATCGCTACAGTGTGGAGCCCAGCCTCCACCGCTATCACTCCAGGTATTGT
>JAOQML010000005.1:32080098-32097578 GCA_027568935.1 Erythroxylum urbanii
GTAGTCTAGGTTATCATCTAAGGAGACTGAAGTGTTCATCTTGTAGTTAGCAAGATTATGAAGAAGTGTCATCTTGTGAGGAAGATACTTTTTGGTATGCAACTCATCAAGTTTGACCCAAAGCTTCTATGCAATGTTACAATTCTGCACTTTTCTTATTACTGTTGGTGATAAGTGGAGCATTAACTTGCAATGTGCAAGTCTTTGCATTTTAAGCTTCTTTATAGGATCAGTCTCTAAGTCATACTAATCATCTATAGCACCATAGCAGTCATATGACTCAAGAAGAGCTTGCATTTGCATCTGGAGTTTCTAGATGGTAAAGTCTTCTTTACTAGAAAATATGTCCATTTCCTTGCCTACCATGCTTACTGTAGAATAAAGAATCTAAAGACTTTCACTTACTAACTTTCTTGATGAATCTTTGATGCTTGAAGTGTCCAAGAAATGCGCCAGGAGGTCTTAAATGCTCTGATACCACTATATGTTGGGTTTTTACTGCTTTTTCTATTATCTTTCAAACACAAAACTTGATAAAGCTTGGTTAACTTTGCAGTTAAGTAAATGCAGAAATGTAAAAGAAGACAATATTTACTTGGTTCGATAGTGAAGCACTATTTACATCCAAGGTTCCCACCTAAGGTGGTGATGATTTCACTAATCAAGAGGAATGACAAGAAAAACACAATCCAGAGATGAGTGTATCCACTACACTTGCAAGTGCTTTTCTCAAAACTCTCCTAGTACCCACAGGTGTACTCTAACACTCTTTGAATATTTTCTCTACTTTGTTTACACTCTCTCAACTACTGAAATATAAAGAAAATTGAAGCTTTGAAGTTTTGTGAATGTGTTCTCTACTCTGTTTCTGATGCTTCTTTCTTTTTATAGCTACTGAAATAATGAAGATGGTCTTTGGATGAGGTAGGTTAAGTGAGCTCTCCCCACGTGCCTTTCACATGAGTCACTTATCCACTTCTTTCTGTTTTGCGTTTTATAATTTTTGAAGCTTGTGAAAATGTAATACGACAGAGTTTAATGGGTTGCTTTGCTTCAGACATGTAGTGAAACAACTACATTTTGAGTTTATTAGTTTCGGACTAGTTATGAACCATGTGGGTGTGTATGTATGCTGAACCATTATTGTTTGAAGCAGAAACATCGAGAACTCTCTCTCACTTCTCTTCTTCGAAGACTCTTCAGACATTATTATACTCTCACCTTTAGCCTTCATTTTTCTTGTTTTCTGTCAAATTTGAGTGTAGTTTGGTGGAGTAAACGTGATTTCCATCACATAATCAAACAAAAAATCATCAAAAACGATCAATATATTTGAATATATGACATATTTGACAAGTGAATATTGATTTTTCTCTATTATCTTGATTAGTCATAGACTATTAATTTACCTTTGGGTAAATTATAAATTCTATCAAGAAGTAAACATCATTTATCCATATAATTAATTCAATAATAGGAATTAATATTGTATGAATAAATGAATATTTATACATGACAAAAACTCAATTAATATGGTATCTGTGGTAGCTAAAAAATTATCATTTTCTAATGTCATATATAAATTTGACAAATAACACAATTTTAAATTTTAATAATAATATGCATAAAAATAACATGAAATGTGAATGTTGATAATAGTTATAATGAAATTTAAATTTATAATTTGTTGTTGTACAGTGGTTAGAATGCTTAATGTTCTTCTATTTGACTTTCAACCAACAACTGGAGTTTAAATCTTGGCAATAACATTATGCTTATTTTCCTCCAAATATTTTACATTATTTAGAGTAGAGTCATTCTTATAGTATAGTCTAAAATCATACTTCTTGTACATATAGTACAGTCTAAAATCATAATTCTTATATAATTCAACAACTGAGAAAAACAAAGGTCCTATATGCATAAGATTTAAGATGATATTCCTGACCACAATCATCTTTAGATTTTTTATACAAAATCATTAATAATGAATACTCACAAAACTCTTCAAACATCAAAATATTTGACAATCATCATCAAATAATCATAGTAAAATAGATAAATAAATTGTTTATTCAAAACACATACTCTGATACCACATGTAAAAAATATATGATTTTTATGACAAATTAAAATTGACATTTATAACTTTAAGATTTTAAATAAATAATTGTCACAAATTATAAGAGTGTAATATTGCATTCTTGATATAGAAGATAATTTTACTGAAAAGAGATCGAAAAATTTTACCGCGTTTTTGGTTGAAATTAGTTTCTCTGTCTTAACTCTCTTGTAATTACGTAAAATTAATGAAGAACAAAACTTGGCTGGCAGGTTGAAATGTGAATGTGGCTGAAAGGAAGCCTCAGCCAGTACTGGCTTCCTGCTTTCAAATTACCTAAAAACTTTTCGTCGGCCTAAAGAACAGAAATGGATTTTGTGCTTAAACTATATATTTAACGACCGGCTTTTGTTTTTCTTTTTTATCGTAGCAATGATTCAAATACCATCTTATTCTGTTACAGGATCAATATTCTAGGCGCATACAGACTGTATAAGATCAAGTTGTCCAAATATTCCCCACTATCGTTGCTGGTTAAGCTGAATCCACTTGGCGTGCCGCCCAGCAATTTGCAAATTAAATATTTATTTCCACTAAATTGTTGACTTTCGTGGTTAAGTCCATCATATGAACGCTTTTTAAGGATTCAAGTTGAGAGCTATATGTACTTACGCTTCTTAATTCTTATTCAAAACATCACTTCTTTAGGTTATATATATACTTTTAAGCCAATATATTAATTTACCTCTTACTTCATTAATCTAAGTTATTTTATCACTTGTATAAAATCATTTAGTAGTTTCTCCTCGGCATATAGGGATGTTCTGATTTCATTTAATGCAACAAAGGCAAGAAAATGAACAATAACTATGAAAAAGAGGAATCCAGCAGAGAACATTAAAACTTTTGCTCATGATCACAATTTTATTAAGAAGAGAACTTGTTTTTTTTTTTAAAATCAAAGTTAAGAGCAAAACATAAATGTATTAAATGAGCAGCAAATGTGAAGATCTCTTTGGGTTCTCGCTTTGACATTCAGATATAGCCTTATATAGTTTTGAATGTATGAAAAGAATAACCCCATATCACGAGAAAGGAAACTGTTGAAATTATCAAAAGACGTGATTAGTTGAAGAAAAAATAAAGTGTTCCTTACCATCATAAGAAAACACAGATAGGTAGATGATATACATGTAAATAATGGCTAGAGGAAGGGACAGCGATAAGACGAAGTCAGTGTTATTCCGAAATTCCATACAGAAAGGTAAACACATAAAGAACAACTTTGTCGTCAATAATTTCAGTCATTTCTATCACATAACCAACAGTTACTGCAAACTTCTTTCCAAGTAATATCAGTTTCTATTCCCCCTTGTATTTACAGCAAGAAATATAGAAGATGACTGACTCGTTAGATTAATTAGAGATTCGTAAGTAGAATGGCAAACAACTTAAAACCCAGTGGAATTAGGTTAAAAGGAAATCTCAATTCATCAAGAAAACAAATGACTCCACCTTTAAGCGTTCTCCAGGAGAATATATATATAAATATCCAACTCGTTGTCTTACTGGGAAATTTGAGTCTCTCCAAAGCCATGCATGTGGTTGGCATCCATAGACATCAATGGGAATTCTCCAAGGTCTTGTATGAAACCATCCAAATCAGCAAAGCCCCCTAAGAAACCCCCTGAATTTGCACCGTTCCACATCCCCTCCTCCTCCTCCTCCTTAATTCTCTCCCTAGACCCCGAACTGCCAAACCCGTTTCTTGGCTCCACTGTATTGGTCATTAATGCGCTGCACTCACATGATGAACTAGTACTAGTACTAGTACTGGTAGTAGTACTGGTAATACTTCTTGGCTGATTATGAGTTTCTTGATCTCTTCTGGGTCTTCCCGTTCTGGGTTTCTTCTTGCAGTTGTTATCAGTTGGTTTCCCTGTGAGTCGCTGCACTAACTCTCGGAAGTTGGCAACGTCCGTTTTGATGATTTCAGGAGCAAATATGTGAATTATGCGTATTTTAGGCTTGACTTTGGATATTGTTTTGGAGTCTTTATGCATGGCTAGTGAGGATGGAGAAGTTGAAGTGGACAAACAAGGCTGTTTCTTGATAAGCATACCCTCCATTGGAAGATTGTTGAGAGAAAGACGGTTGATGCTGTTGTTTAGAGGAAATGAAAAAGCAAGGGTCTGCATCTGTATGTGTTTGTGTGTGTGTGTGTATATATATGGAGGTAAATGATGAGGAAGTCTTCGTACAAGGAAAGGAACAAGGTTAAAATTTTTAAGAGAAAAACAGTCTGTTGGGAGGAAAAGGACAGATATAAATATTTTGTGTGTGTGTGAAATATGAATAGACCTTGTCTCCTCTGAGCTTAGCCAATAGAAAGGGTGAAGGGTTAGGTTTATGCTTGCGTGAGAGAGGGATATAACATAAATAATAATGTTGCCTTCACATGGTATGTGCCCCATCTTCATGTTTATTAGATATCTATGTACTACATTTGCAAACATGAACTTTACCACCAATAACTAGGGTTATGGATAGAATTCCTCTCATGATGTTAGTCAATACAGATTTCAAAATGAATGGTTATTATAGAATCATGCACCTTTTAAAATGTTTTTTCAAAACAAATCATGTCTATCATATAATGCAAATTCATATTATTGTGACAAATTAGAAATGTTGGTAAATAATGTACAAGTTTACTCCTGTAAGATCAGCAATTATGTATTCAATTAGCGAGTCAAGACTTGGAGCTTTCTTTAACAAAATGTAAGATTTAAGAGTTAAGGACTTCCTCCAGCAAGCACAAACTTAAAATATCCAATCAAAGGTAGCAACATTAAAGGATAAACCTAAGTAAAATAAAAACTTACGATTGTCGATGGAAGTTTTATAACGTGAAAAATGGGACCTTAACAATAATTGGATCCACTCACTAGTCAAAAAGAATTAGTTCATTCCTAACGGTCATACTCATACTGCATAGAAATTTTTGATTACATTGAAAGGGTGTTTTGGTCTTTCACGTGCTGCCTGGTGGCGTAGGAGATATGTGATATTCGGGTTCCGCGTGGGCGGAATAATAACCAATGTCATGGCTTCCACAAAACGACAGCGGTACCATATCCGTGTTTCCAGAGGTTGAAATTAAAATAGGAGATATCATGGAATATGAAACTACCTTCACTTTCACCAACGTAATTCCCGCTTACCTTAATAGGTTTTTGAGTAATGAACTATGGTTCATAGTAAAATTTGAAGTTCATTTGAATTTATAAAATTTAAAGTTATGATTGAATACAAATTTTCTTTATTTAGAATTAGTTTATAATTACAATTTTGTTAGTACAAATATTGTCTACCTTTTCCATTTCAAATGAATTAATTATCAAAGAAAAGTGTGGACTTAATCGTTTGACATGACGTGTATATAAAAAAAATAAAAATCGATCATAGAAAAATACAAATGTCACCACTGAATCAAATAAGGGTTAACTTAAGCAAATGTACGAATCAATATGGTGTTATAAATATGATATGAAAAGTCGTTGGGCACACACATATTATTTGGTGAAATTTTATGAAAGAAAGATAAAATATGCAAAGACAAATTATCATACTAATATCTTTAGTGTTGATTTTGATTATGAAAATCATATAATTTTAATTAATTATGTAATTATAGATGACAATACTTGTCAGGGCTAATTTTTATTTTTGTTAGTTAATAAAATTTTAATTTTAATTTTCAATGTTTAGATGCTAATTATAAATTTTAAATGTTATTTTTCACTTGTGAAATATTATGAAGACAAATATTATTTAGTTCTTGTAAATTATTCAGTCTTCTGTCAGATTGATTTTTTCACATTATTTTGCGTTATTTAAATACAAATTTTACAATACACGCATAATTACTAAGTATGTAATGTTGAAATACTTATTATGACCGATTAAAGTGCCATGCCACACCCACACATGCATTTACTTATCCTATTTAATCAAACTATATTTATCTAGTAATTACAAACATTTCAAAATGTGTTTAGTCCATGATTCTGTATCGGACTTGCTGAGAGCCGAAGTTGGAAATAAATTTTATAATGAAATTTCAAGAATATAGTTGTACTGCTCCGAAATCAATAAGCTTCTTCTTATTCTTCTCTTATTTTAAAAAAAAATCTCAAAACTATAGTCTAATACATTTGAATTTTAAAGATATATATTATAGAATACAACTGGAATTATATATATATATATATAAAGCTTATCAGGGTATGGTCCGGATAATATCTATTCTATAGAATTTATTAAGAATTGAGCATTCCTGGTAGACCAAGGGACTGATGACAGAAAATAGTATACAAAAACCCTTGTACTAAGGAACAGCTCATTACCTGCAGTTTACGGTGAAATCCAATTGAAAGATCACAAAACCTTTAGCTCAGAGCTATAGCAAGAAAGTAACACTGCTTACCATTTCAACATGTAGCCCTATGCTATAACAATCAAGAACATACGGTTTTTCTTTTTGTGATTATCGTTTATGATTTACGGAAAGGAAACAAATACCAAAAAATAGGTAACATAGTCACAAATGTTGATTATTGTCTAAAAAATAGTTAAAAGAAATCACCAAAAGTGACTTTCGGTGCAACAGCTAGCCTTCAGTGCAACAAGTTGGCTAACTATTGCACCCATTGGCTTCTCTAGAAAGAAGAAATAATAGCAGCTGAAAAGAGGAGAGAGAGATAAAAAAAGAGCCGAGAGGAGAGACAAAAAAAGAGCCAAGAGGGAGAGAGAAAAATAACAAGGAGCAATTGCTTTGTTTTTTTTTTTCAATTTTTCTTCTTAGTAGGAGTGTGTGAGTTTGGGTTAATTTGGACCTTTAAAAAATTGAGTGATGAATATTATTTTATGTTTTCATTGATCATAGTAAAATACTCCATCGTCTCTAAACTGGACGTAAGAATTACCGAATCGGTATAAAAATTTTAGTATTCCTGTTGCTGTTTTATTTTTCATTCCAAATTAATTAACGTTTTCACACAACAACAAAATACAAAAGAAAATTTAAGTGAAACAATATAAAATGAAAATATTGGATAAAACTATTTAGTAGATTAACGATTTCAATTTGAATGATTAAATAATATAAACAACGAAGAGAATAGGAAGAAAAGTAAGTTTCGTGCTTGATAACTCGTAGTCATCGTAATCTAATGCTCCTAAGAACAGAATGAGGGAGCAATTTACGTATTGTGCTATATCTATACTAGACGTGTTCTGCGGTCTTCATTTGAATATAAATATCGCCTGGATTTTGTTACTGCCTTTATGCATTTATCTTTTAGTAAATTCCAAAAGAAAAAAAAAGATATTCTGTATTGTAGTTAGGACTACCGGGCAATTGCCTCTTCGATTTTATGAGTATTGATGCTATAGTTAATACTAGAACAACCCTAATCTCAATTAATCTTTTCTTTTAATTTCTGGTATTTGCAAAATCAGAAATAACAAAGAGTCAGCGAGCACAGGGAATGAATTCCCATGAAACGCATTTTCATTCTCTTATTTATTTATTAGAAAAGAAAGGAAATGACAACTAATATTACTAAATGCATCTGTTTAAAAATATTAACTATATATATTACATGGTATCAATTTGGCTGTCACAATCGATTTGATGTTTTCATGTGTGGAGCGCATGACATGATGAGCCGGCCGACTCGAAAAATAAAACAAAAAGAAAAAGGAAAATGGATTGGAGAGAAAAGGGGAGGGGGTTGGCCGGTTGGGGGAATCATAACCGTCGGAT
This sequence comes from Erythroxylum urbanii, assembly GCA_027568935.1. NCBI lineage: Eukaryota > Viridiplantae > Streptophyta > Magnoliopsida > Malpighiales > Erythroxylaceae > Erythroxylum > Erythroxylum urbanii. The sequence goes on from JAOQML010000005.1 coordinate 32,087,991, forward strand.
GTCCACGTGAAGAGGAGATTCGGAGTAGATCAGACGCACAGAAGAGGATTGACGTCACGAGAAAAGAGAGCACACGAGTATCGTGCCGGCCCACATCAGATACGATATCGGAACTGTACGGATGCCACGTGGAAACAGGAGTACAACTCAGGTGGACCCCACAAACTAAAGTAAAAAATAAAAAACAGCAACAGAAAAGCGTGTTGTGTTGGTGATTGTTGTCAGAGGAGGACAGAAACTGATGTGGGACCTATTTGTTGACGTGGTTCCAAGTTCAGGCAGTTGGGGAACCGGGCTCCACCTCTGATCTTGTACCTTTTATCGTTTATCTTCATTTTGCTAACTTCGTCTCTTTATTAAATTTAGATAGGAAAATGCTCATTGAAATTTTCATTTTCCAAATCAATAAAGCCAATCAACCCTTTTCTTCTTTTTTTTTTTACTGACTGCTCTTCTTAAAAATCAAATTTTAGACTTAAAGTAATTAAAAAAACTACATATTACTAAATTTTTTCAAATTAGCGAATTTTTTATTAAATTATTAATGGTGATGTTTATGTTTCAAAATATTCCATATATTTTAGTTTAAATTTAAAATATTTTGTAATATTAATAAATTATTATTACTTGTAATTATATTTCAAAAAACTTCATAAATGTTGGATCGGACTTTGTGGTTTGATAGGCCAGGCATATGGTAAGTTTGATTTAATTAATTTAAAAGTCAATTCTAAAAGATTAAAACGTTAGAATTTATAAGGAAAAATAAAAATGATTTGGAGAAATGCATAATAATGTTAGCGTAATTTTGATATATGACAAGCAGTAGTCCGTAGTATCTAGGAACATCATTTTTTAGTATACTTTCTTTATTTTAGTGTTGATGTCTAATCGTTAAAGTAAATATTGTAATCTTTATTTATGGGAAACAAATAGATTTGGAGAGTATCGGTAATTCGGTATTACTTGTCTGTTATCTGATTGTCTTTAACTAGTTAACTGTACGAGCTAGGTCTACATGAGTTTAAACTTATCTACAGTCTTTTATAAGTAATTCTAAGTTTTCAGAACAAAACGGGTAAGTTTTGGTTTTAACTAACTAGTCATAAGAAGATTCAAAACTACAATGGCAAGGATGATTCAAATTAATTACTGCACTAATTGATAATCTTGAGTGCCAACATCTCATGTTAGAACATGGTCCAAATTAATGTTCACACACACACACATATATCACTATTAATAATTGAAGAGTTCTATTTATTTTATATTTCCTATTTAATAGTGAAATAAATCTCAATCGTTTATTCTGGTCACTTGATAAACGTATAAGATTAAAAGTTATAAATATATAATTCGGGTCTCAACATACAAATTATGGTAACAGATTGTTTTCAATCAAGATTTTGTAACCACAAGAGAGTTAAGAGAGAGAAACTAATTTTAACTACGAACATGGTGAAGTTTTTCAATCTCTTTTTAATAATGGCATCTTCTGAATCACGTACGTAATATTACACTCTTATGATTTGTAGTAATTATTTATTCAAGATCCTAAAGTTATGAATGTTGATTTTGGTTTATGACATAATGATCATATTATTTTACATGTGCTATCACAACTTGTGTTTTAAATAAACAATTTGTTCATATATTTTACCATGATTATTTGATGATGATTGTCAAATATTTTGATGTTTGAAGAGTTTTGTGATTATTCACTATTAATAGTTTATATATATATATATATTACAGATTACTATGGTGATGTAATTTTAAAGATGACAAACTAAAATAATACATCAAGAATATCAACATTAAATCTCATGTAAGACTTTTGGTTTATGATAACTTCCAATGTTAGATAAATATTAAGAGAAAAATAAGCATAATGTTATTGCTAGGATTTGAACTCTAGTTGTTAGGTGAAATAACGACCTTGTTGGGAATCAAACTTAGGTCTTGTTGGGAATCAAACTTAGGTCTTTTAAGTGAAACTTAGGCATCTAACGACTGGACAACAACATATTATCAATGCAGATTTCATTATAACTATTATCAACATTCAAATTTCATGTAGTTCTATGCATATTATTATTGAAATTTAAAATTATGTGTTATGTGTTAAATTTATACATGACATTATAAAGGGATAATTTGTTAGTTACTAAAGTAAGCAAATTAATTAAGCTTTTGTCACGCATAAATAGTCATTTATTCATAAAATATTCGTGCGTATTATTGAATTAATTATCTAGATAAATGATGTTTATTAATTGATAGAATTTAGAATTTACCCATACTTTATGGCAAATAAATATAATAGAGGAAAATCAATATTTAGTTGTCAAATATATTATATATCCAAATATATTGATTGTATTTGATGGTTTTTTGTTTAATTATCTGATAAAGTTTGCATGACATTAAACTTATGATAATATGTTATTGAGTTTGCCTAAAGGAAACCTACAATATATTCTAAATATTTAATTATTTGAACCAGAAAATTTATTAAGCATTTATGTATTTGCAGCTATTTCTCTTCATTTGCGTGCTTCTTTTGTTACCATATTTAATGGTTTGAACATCTCTAAATGGTAAGTCAATTTCTATTTAGGTGTTTGAGATCTTAATTTAGCATTACTGGAAGAAAAGCCTACTGTCATTACGAGTATGAGTAGTGGGGATGAGAAGACAAACTATAAAGCATTGGAAAGATCAAACAGATTATGTCTTAATTTCATGCGAATTACTATTGCCAACAATATTAATTCCACAATTCTACAAACTGAAAGTGCTAAAGAATACCTTAAGTTTATGAAGGAATGTTTTTGTTCTACAAATAAGTCTCTTACCAGTACTCTTATGGCTAAACTCATGATCATGAAGTTTGATGGGTTGCATAGGACACAGAATTATGTTTTAGAGAAGACAAATATTGTAGAAAAATTAAAAACCCAGGTTATGACAATTGATGACTTCTTCTTAGTGCAATTCATTATGAACTCCTTACCTCCAGCATATGAAACTTTTTAAGTTAACTACAATACTGTAAAGGATAAGTAAAATGTTAATGAATTGTGTATTATGCTCATTTAGGAGGAAATAAAGCTAAATAATCAAGGAGTTCATTATATTAACCTTGTGGTTCAAACAACTAGCAAGATTCACAAGCCAAAGGCTAAGAAATTTAAGAAGAAAGGACCTAATAAAGCGTTACAAGTTATCGATAATGTTGATAAAAAGAAACAAAAGACATATAAGCAGGACACTATTAGAAAGATTTTTTGAAACGTAAGGCTTGATTTGAAAGAAAGGTACATCTAACCTTTTTGTATGTTCCAAACTAAACTTAACTGAAGTTCTTTATAATACCTGGAGCTTGACTCTGGCGCTACTCATGTTTCTAATGTTATCTAGGGATTCACTATAATCCAAACCCTAAACTCAGCCGAGAACTTTTTGTTTGTAAGAAATCATAAGAAGGTTATAATTAAAAGTGTAAGAACTTATCATTTAATATTAGATATTGGTTATCACCGATATGTAACACAAATTCTTTATATACCTTCAATTTCTAGAAACTTAATTTACATTTCTAAACTTGATGAAAATGAGTATACTTTTAAGTTAGGTGATGGTTGTTTTAGTTTATTTAAACATAATTCCATTATTGATTCTGGAATTCTTATGGGTGGTTTGAATAAATTAAAACTTGATGTTAATTTTTTTGAATCTCTATTGTCTATTTATCATACCATTGAAACTAAACGTAGTATAATGAATAATAATTTAGCTTATATGTGGCATAAATGTTTAGGTCATATATCCAAAAAAGGTTAGAAAGATTGGTAAAGAATGAAATTCTTCTGAATTTATATTTTATTGAACTCGATGCATATGTGGATTGCATTAAAGGAAAGCAAACCAAATATAGTAAGAAAGGAGACACAATAAGTACTCAACTCTTTGAAATTATACACATCGATATATATAGACCTTTTGAAGTTCCATCTTTTGGTGGAGAAAAATGTTTTATCACCTTTATAAATGATTTTTCACGTTACAAATATGTCTATTTACTTAATGAAAAATCTCAAGTTGTAAATGCCTTTAAGGTGATTATAAAGGAGGTTAAAAGGTAATCAAATAAAAAAGTGAAAATTCTAATATTTGATAGAAGTGGTGAATATTATAAAAAATATGATGAATCAAGACAATATTTAGGTCCATTTGCAAAGTTTCTCGAAAAACATGACATATGTGCATAGTATATTATGTCAGGCACACCTTAACAACATGGTGGGATAGAAAGGCATAATAGGGCATTAATGGATATGATTAGGAGTACGATGAGTAATTCTTCATTACCCAAAACCTTGGGGATAAATGCACTTATTACTGTTGTGTATTTTCTAAATAGTATTTGTTGTGTCTAATTTTGTTGAATTTTGCTTGCATTCATACCTTGATCTTGGTTACAAATTCTTGGTTTTTTAATCCAAATTTATGGTGAATTGAGTGAAAATGGTGTGAATATTGCATGAATGTTAATTGGATTGTCTTGTGAATATTGGATGAAAATCAGAAGAATTTTACATGAAAATGGGTGTGACATGTTAATTGCATGGTCACACGTTTTAATTACTTGGCCATACACTTAATTACGGGTGTTACATGTGAATTACATGGTCACACTTATGACCATGTAACTCACGGGTGTGACAACGGGTCAAACTCATAACCATGGCTGCACGGGGTGATAAAGAGTCACATCTGTGACATATTTTTTCATCTAATTATTATGTGGCATCTGTAGGTTGAAGGAGGTTGGCGACTCCTTCTAACAGAGATTATAACATTCTATCATTCCACATTCTACACAGTCGAGAGACATTCAGGGACAAAAACAAAGAGAAAGAAAGAAGGTGGAGAAGAGAGGAGAGAAAGCAAAGACCAATAGAGTTAGGTGAAGAAGAAGAACAATAGAGAGTGGAAACGTCTTGAGCATCCAATCATCACTCACTAAGAAGGAGCAGAAGGTGAGAGCCAATGCAAAGAGCTTGAGAGTGCAGGAGACCACTGCAACTCCCTCATTCAATCTTTGTTTGCTTGCTCTGTTCTTCATTTGTTGCATTATTTCTTTGTGTTTTATTTTTCTGTTGTTAATTGAACTTACTACCTTGTTAGCTTAACAGACTGATCCTCTGTTAGCTTTTGATAGTTATTTCGAATATTTGTTTGGTTTGTTGCTTAAATACTTCTCTTATATTGATAAAGATGGGATTTAAGTATATAAAGATGATGAATCTTGTTATTTCCGTGATGAGCTGATCTTTTTTTTCTTGAGGATTAACTTAGCTATTTTAGTCAAATATGCATAATTGAGGGATTTTGTTGTTTTCTTATGTTTGCCATAGTTTCTGAGCTGAATGGATGTAATAGCATAACCAAACTTTTTATCATTTTAGTATTAAGCGAAAGATTGAGAGAAGAAGTTTAATATGGAACGAGGAACTATAGACGCTTAGGTTGAGAATTAGAAATATATTAACTTAAGTGGTAATTAGTAGTTAAGTTTTCATAATTAATTTGGATAATAACTTATTGAATACGAAAGTTAGACTCAGTTTATTATTCGAGTTGATCTTAGAACCCAACTGTTAATTTTAGTAAGACAACTACCCAATCATTTCCCCTTAATCATACATAGGAGATTAAATTAGTGAAATTAATTATGAAAAGTTTTTCATTTCGATTAATCTCTTCATTTTTTCTTCCAGTTAAATTAGTTTACTTCTCAATTTAATTTTGTGATTTTCTTTAAAGCCTTCATCAATAAATTGGGATGGAATGTTTAGGATTGCATTTGTTTTTATTTCTGTTCAAGGTTAATTTAAGTGGACCAATTTTACCTCCATGGGAGACAACCATGGGTAATCAAGTACAACTACCTCGTATACTTACGAGTAGGATAGCCTAGGTATTTTTAGAACTTATTTTAGGCGCAATAATTTTTTTGCGCTATTGTCGGGGAGGTGTTTAGTGTTTGCACTTAATTTAATTTTGATTGTTTTATTTTTTCATGCATAAATTTTTGTCATGTTATCCATTGAGTTGTTTTAGCAGTTTTTGTTGATAATTCAGTGCTATCTTTATTTTGTTTATGTGAGGTAGGAGATCTTGGGAAAGTTAATTTGCTCCCTTTATTAACACATCGAATAAAAGGACCTCAAAGGGACTTTGAAGACAATCTCGAGAAACCCAAGCTTGAAGATCAAGAGATGGGTGAAAGATAACCAGTAATGAATGAGTATCCCAGACTAGTAATTGGTACTACCACTTCGTGTATATATGTGGGAGAGATAGCCAGAAACTATGAATTAAAGAGCATCTACTACAACGTGTTGCTATCTTTTTATGGGGTTCCCAATGAAGACCCTTTAAACTTCATTAAGGAATTCTACACCACTCTCCAGGCATTCCTTTTGGATGACCTAAATAAAGATCAATTCAGGATGAAGTGCTTCCCATACACATTGAAGGATCGAGCCAAGGCATGGCTGATGACCCTTCCACCTGATTCATTAACTATATGGGAGGAGGTATACAACAATTTTATGGGAAAGTTCGATTCCCATCAAAAGACTTCTGAGTCATGGACGAAGATAGCAACCTTCACTTAGATGGAGGGAAAGCCATTCCATGAGGCATGAAAACGCTTAAAACTCTAGCTCATACAGTGTCCACACCATCATTTTCCACTTCACATGTAGAACCAAATCTTCTATGATGGATTAATGCAACAATGTCAGTACACAGTGGACAATGCAGCAAGAGGAGCTATGGGAGAGAAGACGGTCAAAGAAACGTATGAAATCTTCGAAATATTAGGGGCCAATTCTCAATAAAAGAAGTGAAGGGCAGAAGAGCTGGAGTTCACGAAGTGAGCTCGAATCAAGAATTGGCTATGTAGTTAGCTGAGTTAACAAAGCATGTAAAGATGCTAATTACAAGACTACCTCAAAATGTTCCAAATCAAAAGGTATGTGGTATATGTGGAACTTGTGGTCATGGAGCTAATGTTTGTTCATATTCTTATAACCCTTTTACAGATGGCAAAGAACAAGTGAACTCACTCAACGGCTTTCAACCAAGAGAGTGAAATGATCCATACTCAAACACCTACACATTGGTGAAGAAACCACTCCGATTTTTCATGGAAGATCAACAATCCACCAATACAGCCCCAACCACAATACCAAAATTTTTAGAGGCCAAATTATTACCAAAGGCAATCCTCACTTCAAAACCCACCAAGCAAGCCTTCTTTGGAGGAAAGCCTGAATGTGTTTATTCAGGTCACAACTTAAAATCAGTAAACGAACATTCGATTCTTTGGAGGTGTCTGTGAAGAGGACTGAGATCTAAGTAGGGAAACTCACTACTCAAATGCACAACAATAAAAAAGAGAAGTTATTTAGTCAATCCGAGCAAACCTAGGCGGTTACTATTTTAAGAAGTGGTAAGGTGATTGAAAATCATGTTGAGATCCGTTCTAATCTATTTTGTGCATGTAATCAAAAGGAGGAGAGCCTCACCAATGAAAAGGTTAGCAGAATGAAGAAAGCAATTGGCATGACAACTTTTCAAGTCATGTTCAAAAAAGTGAAAAATAAGGCATGCAACTGACTTCAATGAAGGACTAAGACTGCATAAGGTGACTAATCCTTATAGACCACCAATCCCATATCTGAGCTGCCTTAAGGACTCGAAACAGGATAAACAATTTTTTGATCTATATAACATGTTTTCCAAAGTTAATATTAATATGCCTTTACTAGGCGTGATCAAAAACATTCCATATTATGTGAAGTTCTTCAAGGACCTAAGCACCAACAAATGAAATTTTGAGTCAAACGAGAATATGATAGTTTTAGAAGTTGTAAGTGCAGTGCTTCAACAGCAATTACCCCTCATATTGAAGGACCCAGGGAGTTTTCTTGTGTAAGTATCAATAGGTAATGGCGATGAGGTTACAGGTATGCTTGACTTTGGAGCGAGTATAAACCTTATGGCTTACTTTATTTATGAGAAATTGGATCTAAGACAGTTAATACCATCCAATATGTGCTTACAATTAGCTGATAGGTCAATATATTATCCGAAAGGAATAATGGAAGACGTGTTAGTAAAGGTTGAAGGATTGATTGTCCTTGTAGACTTTGTAATCTTAGACATGAGGGAGGTCAAAAAAAAGGGAAGAAGCACATAATACTCCTAGGGAGGCTTTTTATGGCCACTACCAATACCTTGATTGATGGGAAATTGAGCATGATTGTTTTGGGAGAAATAATAGAATTTTCAATTTTTAATGTTAAACGCAATCCTACTACTACTGTTTGTGAAGAATGCTCTCTTGTTGATCAATTTAATTATACGAACCTTGATTTTGCATTTTAGGAAGAAGAAGAAAAGAGGTTGGGCTTGATGAAAGAAAATGAGAAGTGTTGTCAATTGCTAGACGATGCAACTGCGAGAGAGGTTGGAAAATTCTTGAGGGAGGATCTCGATGAAGAGAAGAAAACAGTGGAATTAGTCACTTTGGACGATCCACCTTGAGCATAACGGTTAAGGTGTCTAGCTAAAAGACATTAAAAAAGCGCTAAATGGGAGGCAACCCATATAATTTCTATTTTGTTTTTCAATTATTTGTTTGTCATTCCTTTTTAGTAAAACTCGAAATAATCTATTTGCTTTGTGTGTGCAAGTCTACTTTTCAATCTTTTCTATTTGTCTTCGTCGTAGCTATTCTCCACTCCTCGATGTATGATGCCATGCTCCAAACCAAATCAATGCGGCCACCACCCACACTTTCGTATCGTATTTCTATCCCTTTTCTTCTTCTTATTTTTACTGCTTGTTAGTTTAATGTCTTTTAGTTTTAATGCTTATCTTTGTTTATGTTACTTTGTGTCTTAGATCCTCTTTTACTTTTTTTTATCACATTAGGAACAATATGATGTTTAAGTATGGGGGGAGTATTAGTTAAAAAATATTTATTATTTGTGTGTTGTGTGTTTTTTTTCTATTTAATAGTTAGAGAGGCAGGGTCATGATGTAAACTCGATCGAGAATAGAAATGTAAAATATGAGTGAATGAGTATACTTGTATGCTTAGACTGATTAACTTAGATTTCGATTAAAAGGATATTAGCTTGTTGTGATAGATGAATGTCATTTTTCTTTGGTAAGGATTTGAGCCCTTTTGAAACATTAAACACCAAATTCAAATATTCTTTATTGAGAGTGTTCTTTCATGATTAAGGGACTCTAGAACTTGCTTGTAAATTCTAGCTAAGATCACATAATCTTATGCACACATTGAGATGATGATGGAAATTAGGATTTAACCTTTTGTGTAAAAAGCCACCATAATGTTACCTTTAATAACCCTCCTTTGAGCTTAACATGAAACCTTTTCTTTATTTAAACCCAAAATATGAGCCTTGGCCTTAATTATTTATCCTCTTCATTGTACCACCATAAGGCAAGTTGAGCATTGAATTGGTTTTTTTTTTTTTG
>JAOQML010000005.1:32097678-32109187 GCA_027568935.1 Erythroxylum urbanii
TTGGTGCCATCAAATGTTTTAGCAGTTTTTCTCCAAGAATGATTGATTCGTAAGAAAAGACGATGACCAAGATAACATGTTTTAAGCCTATTATGAAGCCTATGAGATGAAGTATCCAAATTGAAAATATAACACGCTAATTTGTCTTTAGTTCTCCATCCTAATAAATTACAATAGCTGGAAAATCATTTATGGTCCACAAAAACGTTGCATGTAACTGAAAATTACTTTTTGAAATAAAGATATTTCATACAAGGCCATGGTGGGAGGTTATAAGCAACTAACACAATTGGCCATACGTATAAGAAGTGTTTATATTACTAAATGGGTGAAAGCCATCACTTGCTAAACCGAGTCTAACATTACATGGGTCTGCTACGAAAGAAGGACATTTTGCATCAAAACTTTTCCGAAAAAAAGAATCCATTGGGTGTTTATAGACTCATCATTACATGACTTTTCCTTGTGCCTCCTAATATCATTAGCAACATTTGCTGACATGTACAATCTTTGCAATTTTGGAGTTAATGGAAAATATCACAAGACTTTCTATGGAATTTTTTTCTAAAATTATGATCATCAAATTTCTTTTTTCCCATCATTCTTCCATCTAGATTCACCACAAGTTGGACAAGCTTGACAATCCTCATATTTGTTTCTAGAAAGAATGCAATCATTCACACAAGCATCTATCTTTACATATGAAAGCCCTATGTCTTGTGTAATTTTCCTACTATCAATATATAAGCAAGGAACTTTATTACCTTTAAGAAACCATCTTGTCATTATATGCAATATAGCATCAACTACATTTGTAGTAATTCGATAGAGACATTTCCAATTTAATAGTTCAACAATGAATGATAGTATAGAAGGTACCTCACAGTCATGATATAGCTCTTGTTTTAATTCTTACAACAATCTATAAAATTTAGCAGATTCATTATTTGAAATAGTTGGACTACCTATGGTAGAATCACCAACTTCATCATTCTGACTATAATGAATATCTCTAATAGGTGCATCATTAGTCATTGGGCATTAAGCTTATCAAAATAATTTGTATTAGCAAGTCCAATATCATATAACATATTACGCATAGCGTCTTCCTTGCTTTCATTATCAACATCATCATTAGGATATTACAACTGTTGTCCATGATGATACCACTCCTTGTAGTTTCTATTTATCCCATTTAAGATTAAATGGGAGTAAATTATATCTTGTGTCCTGAAAAAAATATTGTTACACTTTTTACATAGACAACGTACTGATCTTCCTTCATTAAAAAGATTGAAAGCAAATTCAAGAAATTTAATAACTCCTTTTTCATACTCTAACAATGTTTTATTAGAAATTTCCATCCAACTTTTATCAATCTCCATTATCCTATGACACAAATTAATTAAAATTAAGATAAAAATTAATAAAGAAAAATTTTGACAAATTTTAAAATTGTCAAAAACATCAAACCAACCAAAATGTGTAAAGCCACTCCAAGTTCTTTAAACACAAACCATCAATTCAAATTTTAAATGGATAAGCTTAACAAAGGTAGCAAAATTAAAAACATGAACAGAGAGTGCAGAAGAGGCAATCAAATTCTTAAAAGTAGAATTTATCCACGCTCATATAGATCTGGAAAGAATGAATGTGCTCAATTGGGAAGCATCTTCGACCTTATAAGAATCTGGTGGAAAGAATGCTGAAATAAATATTGTAAAAGAAAGATGCAAATGAATAAATCGTGAAAGTTTGAGAAATTATACAACTTTAACATTGAATATAGGTATGGTCAAATGCTATGCAAATTTAGAGGGCAACTAGAATGAAGGCAAATGGAACTTGATCTCCCTCAAGTGGAGAAGAAATAATGGTATACAAATTTAGGTAAAATTATATTCTATTTGTGAAAATATATATAAATATAAATATTTAAATTTTTTTACTAAAATTTTTATTTTATATTTGAATATGCAAAACAAACTTCTAGAAGAGAGTTAAGTAAATCATAAGGCAATTCAATAAGTTCCTTTATCATTTGTTGAGCATTTTGCTTATGTTTTAGGAAGAAGGTCAATCTACTCACGTGGTGTAGGTGTTAAGGGGATGACATCAAACTATCAAGAAAAGAGTAAGAATTTTGCAGAAAATGAGGCAACAAAGAAACATAAAATTAAATTGGTTGATGAAGTTGCAAGGCATAATGAAACATCAAAAAAGAAAGAAGAGGAGATTCAATCTCAATTTGTAACATTAGATAAGCAAGCTATGGACTTCAAACAACTTCATGGAATTTTTGCACATTTAGCAAATAGTGGAGTGATTCCTAGCATGTTAATCAGTCTTAACCAAGTACCCAACTAATAATGCAAGTATAATTCATAATTTATTATTGTATTATAATTTATTATTATTAAATTAATATATTAGTATTTATATTCTAATTATTTTTTCATTTGTTTTGCAGGATACTAATCTGTAGTTGCCTTGATTCACATCATTAATGTAGCAGGTTTTGAAGGACAATCTTTAAAGCTTTGAGATTTACGTTTAGTGGATAAAGAAATTTTAATTTTAGTTTTAATTGTTTCTTGTGTGGGATTAATATGAGTTTCAAACTAATTGTTTAAATAAACTTTTATTTGTGACAATAGTGAATATAGTATGATAAAATTGTTGTACAATATAAATGTTAAATTTGTGATGAAATTTTATTAACAACATTAATAAAAGTATTAGTGACTATATTTTTCTCACTAATAATAATGATAATACATGTGACAACATAACTTGTCACTATTGAATGATAATATTAATGATGAAATATCTTTCATAGATAAGATATACTTAAGCGACAATATTGCTTGTCACATTTTTATATCATTTTAATGTGAAAAATGTTGTCATAATATAATAATGTTTGTGACGTTTTTAATGTATTACTATTAATATTTGTGATGTTTTTAATGTATCACTATTAATATCCTTTTTGTTGACATTATAATCACAAATGAGTAATATTATTGTGACCATACAATTTTTTCACTTATGCAAATGATTTCATTGGCAAAAACAACGATCACACTATAAGTAATTATGAAAATTTTTTAAATATAGTCACGATTTCATCAGTGATGGAGGTATTTGTGACAGTAAGTGACAACTTGAAAAAATCTTCACAGAAATTAGTACTGACCAAAATTCATGCATTTAGTGACAACTTCAGCTTCTACTAAATGTCCATTTTCTTGTACTATAGCGTAAAGGGTTACTTTTGTGTCTAGTTTCTATTGCTTTTAATTGCCTTCATATCTTGGTTTTGGTTACAAATCCTTATGTTTTGATCCAGAAGTGAGATGAATTGAGTGAAAATGATGCGAATATTGCATAAATGTTAATTTGATTGTCTTGTGAATGTTGTATGAAAATCAGAAGAATTTTGCACGTCATACACGTTAATTGCATGGCCACACATTTAATTACATGTTCATACTCGTGACCATGTAAGTCACTGGTGTGACACATAAATTACATGGTCATAGTCGTGACGATGTAACTCACGAACATGAATTACATGGTCACACTAGTGACTATGTAAGTTATGGGTGTGACACATGAATTACATAGTCACAGTAGTGAACATATAATATAAATCACAAACATGAATTACATGGTCATACCCGTGACCATATAACTCACAAGTGTGACAATGAGGCACACCCGTGACCATGGCTGCACGGGGTAAACAATAAGTCACATTCGTGACTGCCATACTCACCCTCATGACCATTCCTTTGCGGTCTAATGTGTAATGTGTGCAAGTCTTTGACGGTGCAGATAAAATCTACCCTAAACCTAGACTCGGCCTATAAATAAAAAATATGGAACTGAGAGGTGGTAGCACATTCTATCATGCTCTCATTCCACATTCTACACACACACTCATTCGAGGACAAAAATAGAGAGAAATAAAGAAGGCAGAGAAGAGAGGAGAGAAAGTAGAGACCATTCAGGTGAGGTGAAGAAGAAGAATAGTAAAGAGCTGGAAACAACTTGAGAATTCGGTCATCTGGGAGAGAACCAAGCAGGAGCAGAAGGTGAGAGCCAATACAGAGAGCTTGAGAGTGCAGGAGATCACTGCAACTCTCTCATCCAAACACTTGTTTACTTATTTTGTTTATTATTTCTCAGTTGTTTTACTAAACTCACTCCTCTGTTAGTTGATAGACTCATACTCTGTTAGCTTTTGATAGTACATTTTGATTATTCACTTAGTTTATTGCTTTAATACTTCTCTTATACTGATTAAGATGGGATTGAAGTATTTGAATATGATAAATCTTGTTATTTCCATGATGGGCTGATCTTTTTTTCTTAAGGATTAATGTAGCTACTTTAGTTAAATATGCATGATTGAGGGAATATGTTGTTGTCTTAGTTTGCTATAGTTTTTGAGCTGAATGGATGTAATAGTATGACTAAACTTTGCATCATTTTGCTATTAAACAAAGGATCAAGAGAAGAAGTTTAATATCAAACGAGAAGCTATAGACTTTTAGGTTAAGAACTAGAAATATATTAACTTAAGTGATAATTAGTAGTTAGGTTTCCATAATTAATTCGGATGACAACTTGTAGAATATAAAACTTAGACTTAGTTTATTATTTGAGTTGATCTTGAAACCCAACTATTAATTTTAGTAAGACGACTATCCAATCATTTCTCCTTATTCATGCATAGGAGATTAAATTAGTGAAATTAATTCTCAAGAGTTTCCCACTTCGATTAATCTATTCGTTTTTGCTTCTGGTTGAATCATTTTACTTTTTAGTTTAATTTTTTAATTTTCTTTAAAGCCTTCACTCAAAAAATTGGGATAGTATGTTTGGGATTACATTTTTTTATTTTTGTTCAAAATTAATTTAAGTAAACCAATTTCACCTCCGTGGAGACAACCTTGGGTAATCAACTACAACTGCCTCATATACTTGTGAGTATAATAACCTAGTTATTTCTAGAACTTATTTTAGGGGCAAAAAGTTTTTGGCGCTATTGTCAGGAAGGTGTTTAGTGTTTGTACTTAATTTAATTTTGATTGTTTTGCTGAATGTTTTATCTGTTCATGTATAAATTTTTTCGTGTTGTTTTAGTAAATTTCTTATTAATTCACTGTTATTTTTGTTTAGTTTATGCTAGGAAGGAGGTCTTGGGAAGGCAAACTTGCTCTCTTTATTGTCAACGTAAATCAAATAAGAGGAACTCAAAGGGACTTTGAAGATTGTTAAGCGACCGTTTCACCACAATAGCTTAAGCTATTGTGTGAGGCCAACTTAATTAGTTTTATGTATTCACTAACACACCCTCTTAAGTGAAAGCCTTTTGGGCTTGAAACTTGCACAGGCTTACTCTATCTTGTGCTGAATAATAGGTGGGTGGTAGGATTTGAACTCACGACCACTTGGTCACAAAGGCTTTGATACCATATTAAGCGACCGTTTCACCACAATAGCTGAAGCTGTTGTGTGAGGCCAACTTAATTGGTTTTATATATTCACTAACAAAGACAATCTCGAGGAACCCAAGCCTGAAGATTAAGAGATGGGTGAAAGGCAGCCAGTAATGAAGGAGTATGCCAGAACACTAATTGGTATTGCCAATTCATGCATACATTTAGGAGAGACAACCAGAAACTATGAATTGAAGAGCATCCACTATAATATGTTGCCATCATTTTATGGGGTTCCCAATGACCCTTTAAACTTTATTTAGGAATTCTACACCACTCTCCATACATTCCTATTCGATGGCCTAAATAAAGATCAACTCATAATAAGGTGCTTCCCATACACATTGAAGGATTAGGCTAAGACATGGTTGATGGCCCTTCCATCTGATTCATTGACTACATGGGAGGAAGTGTATAACAAATTCAAGAGAAAATTCTATTCTCACCAGAAGACTTTTAAGTTGCGGACAAAGATAGCTACCTTCACCTAGATAGAGGGAGACCATTCTATGAGGCATAGGAACCCTTCAAACTTCTTCTATGTGTCCACGCCATCATTTTCCACTCCATATGTAGAACCAATTCATTTATGATGGATTGACACAACAATGTTAGTACACGGTAGACAATGCAGTAAAAATGCCGAAGAAATATACGAGATCTTTGAAATGTTGTGGGGCAATTCTCAACAAAAGAGTGTGAGAGGAAGAAGAGTTAGAGTTTATGAAGTGACTTCAAATCAAGAAATGGCTATACAATTGGCTGAGTTGACAAAGAATGCAAAAAATGCTAACTATGAGGCTATCCTAAAATACTCCAAATTAAGAGGTATGTGGAACTTGTAGTCATGGAGCTAATGTTTGTTCGTATTCTTTGAATCTTTTATAGGTGTAGAAGAACAAGTGAACTCATTTGATGGTCTTCAATTCAAACACCTATAACCCTGGTTGGAGAAACCACTACAATTTTTCGTGGAAGACCAACAATCCACCGGTGCAACCCCAACCACAATATCACAATTTTCAAAGGCAAAACTAGTTTCAGGGGCAATCCTCAAATTTGAATCTACTGAGCAAGCCTTCTTTGGAAGAAAGCATGAATGAATTTGTTTAGGTAACAACTCAGAATCAAGAAACGAACAATAAGAGATTTGACTCCTTAGAAGCGTTAGTAAGGAGAATTGAGACTCATGTAGGGTAAATCGTAGCTTAAATGGACAACAATCAAAAAGCGAAGTTGCCCAGTCAACCGAAGTAAGCCCAAACTGTTACTATTCTGAAAAGTGGTAAGGTGATTGATAATCATATTGAGATCCCTTCTAATCTGTCTGGTGCAGGTAATTAAGATAAGGAGAGCCTCACCAATGAAAAAGGTGAGAAGAATGAAGGAAGCAATGGGCACGACAAATTTTCAAGTCGTGTTCAAAAAGGTGAAAACTGGGGCATGCAACTGACCGCAATGAAGAACCAAGACTGCATAAGGCGACTAATCCTTATAGATCACCGATCCCATATCTAAGCCACCTTAAGGAATTGAAACAAAATAAGCATTTTTTGATCTATATAACATGCTTTCCAAAGTTAATATTAATCTGCCTTTGTTAGGTGTGATCAGGAACATTCCAGCTTATGTGAGGTTCTTCAAGGAATTAAGCCCCAAAAAATGAAAGTTTGAACCAAATGAGAAGGTGATAGTTTCAGAAGTTGTAAGTGCAGTGCTTCAATAACAATTATTGCCCAAATTGAAAGACCCAAGGAGTTTTCTTGTGCAAGTATCAATAAGTAATGGTGATGAGGTTAAGGGTATGCTTGACCTTGGGGCGAGTATAAACCTTATGCCTCATTTTATTTATGAAAAACTAGATCTAGGACAGTTAAAACCTACAAACATGTGTTTGCAATTAGCAGATAGGTCAATCCATTATCTGAAAGAATTAATGGAGGATGTGTTAGTGAAGGTGGGAGGATTGATTTTTACCGTAGACTTTGTTGTCCTAGATATGAGGGAGGTTAAAGAGAAAGGGAAGGAGCACACCATACTCCTAGGGAGACCTTTTATGTCCACTACCAATACCTTGATTGATATGAAGAACAGGAAACTGAGCATGATTGTTTTGGGAGAAATAGTAGAGTTTTCAATATTTAATGCTAAACCCATTCCTACTACTATTGTTTTTGAAGACTGTTCTTTTTTTGATCAAATTAATGCTGCAAATTTTGATTTTGCATTGTAGGAAGAAGAAGACAAGAAGCTAGACTTGGTGAAAGATGCGGTCAATTGCTAGACGATGCAACTGCAGGAGAGCTTGGCAAATTCTTGAGGAAAGATCCCAATAAAGATAAGAAAATAATGGAATCAATCACTTTGAGAGATCCACCTTGAGCATAACTGTTGATGTGTCCAGCTAAAAGATATTAAAGAAGCACTAAATGGGATGCAACCTATATAATTTCTATTTGTTTTTCAATTAGTTGTTTGTTATTCCTTTTTAATAAAACTCGACTTAATGTGTTTGCTTTGTGTGCACAAACCTATTTTTCAATCTCTTTTATTTGTCTTCCTCGCAACTGTTTTCCACTCCTCAATGTAGTATGCCATGCTTCTCACCACATCGACACAGCCACCACCCACACTTTCGTATCATATTTCTATCCCTTTTCTTTCATTAATTTTATTTCTTGTTAGTTTAATGTCTTTTAGTTTTAATGCTTATCCTTGTTCATGTTATTTTATGTTTGTAGATCCCTAGTTTATTTTTTTGTATCACATTAGGAATAATGTGATGTTTAAGTGTTGGGGTAGTATTAGTTAAAAAAAGAAATTATATATTTTTTATGATTGTGTGTTTGTTTTTTTCCCATTTAATAGTTAGAGATGCATGGTTATTAAATGAACTCGATATGAGTGAATGAGAATACTTGCATGCTTAAGCTGATTAACTTGGATTTCGATTAAAGGTACATTAGCTTATTGTGATAGATGAATGAAACTTTTAATTTGGTAAATATTTGAGCCCTTTTGAAATATTTAACATCAAATTCAAGCATTCTTTGTTGAGTGTTCTTGCACAATTAATGAACTCTAGAATTTTCTTGCGAATACTAGTTAAGATCACATAATCTTATGCAAACATTGAAATAATGAAGGCAATTAGCATATACCCTTTTTACTTAAAAAGCCACCGTAATTTTACCCTTAGTAAGCCCTTTTGAGCTTAACGTGAACCATTTTTTTCTTTAAACCCAAATGTGAGCCTTAACCTTGATTATTTAACTTTTTCATCATACCTACCATAAGGACGAATTGAGTATTTGAATGGGTATGATTGGGTTTAGGGAATAATTGCTTTAATAAGTATGGGGAATAATAGGATATAATTTGTTTTTGAGTTAGGAATGGGTATGCTTGTAATAATTTGTATCTCTCCTCTACATTTTACCTCTTCTAAACTTGATTTTGTCCTAAATAAAATAAAAAAGAAAAAAGAAAAAGAAAAAAGAAAAAGAAAAGGAAAATGACGGAAGAGAAGATAAGCAAAAAATGAAAAGATGAGGAGAGACACAAAAAGGGGAGTGTTGATCTTGTTAAATTGAAAGGAAAGAATTGAGTATTTTATGCTTCATTGTTTGTATTACTTTAAACGCTCAATTTGTTATGTGGTTTTAAACTGTGATTTTCCTTTTTCCTACCCTTAGCCTGACCCCATTATAATCCAAAATAAAGACTTTTGGATTGATGTTTATGTTTGATATGAGTGGTGGAGATTGGATTAGCAAGCAAGCTTATGGTTGATTCCTTACATGAAATGAACGATGAGCGAATATATCCCAACTTTGAATGCTTGAGAGGATGGAGAGTAGAGTGAGTATCTATCACACTTGTTAATGATCTCTGAGTTGAAATTCTTATTGATTTTGGCTAAATATGCAAAGAATAGCTTACTCGTGGAGTATTATGAGTTTCAAGTTCTCAGGTTGTGTTTATTCAAATGATCGTTGATATCTTTGACCATTATTTAGGAACATTGTTGTTTTCATTATTTGTTCTTGTATAGTCTATTATTCTTTATTTTGCTTAAGGACAAGCATAGTTTAAGTGTGGGGGAATTGATGTGTCTAATTTCTATTGCTTTTAATTGCCTTCATATCTTGATTTTGGTTTCAAATCCTTGTGTTTTGATCCAAATGTGAGATAAATTGAGTGAAAATGATGTGAATATTACATGAATGTTAATTTGATTATCTTATGAATGTTGTATGGAAATAAGAAGAATTTTACTTGCAACATCCCACTACGATAAGGTACATACCCAAACTTCCAGGAACATAACCTATGATAATGGTATGTTGGAGCAATAACAAATCCAACTTACACATGGCATCATCTAATATACTCGAAAGTCACTAAATGTTGAAACCATTCACTTCATTCATTCATAAAGCTTACACTATTTCCATCAAACAAATATCTATAAAACCTTATACAGGTTTTAGTAAAACTACAAAAATAACAAAAACTATATCACTTCTGGCATCAACTGACAGACCTCTGAGTCATTTCTCTATCCAAAAGATTCCTTAAGTCCTGACTAAGGAATCAGGTCTCCTGTCTTGTACCTGAAAAGTCACATTGTAATTTTTAATGAGTTTTGCAAACTCAATGAGTGAACCATCATTGATGAATTCACCGGATTACATATACACATCACATATATCACAGATATTCATTCAGAACATATAATTATTTTCTAGATACTTACACATCATGGCATAACATATGGTCACTCATTACAGCTTTGCAAATCATTCATGAATTTCATTCTTATATGAACGTTATATGCATGAGACTCACATTCATTTTTATTATTGTGACTGAGTGCCTATCACATACTTATACAAAGATTGGCCCATTAGGCTCAGTCAGAACAGAATCACGGAGCATAGCTCTACGTGCAGAACATATATCACGAAGCAAAGCTCTACGTGGAAGCGCTTCAAACTGGCTACCGAAGTCACAACACCTTTATCTGAGTATGCATTTTATGAAATACATCAAATACTAAATGTGTCATATATCATAATCTTATACAAATGCTTAGACAAAGTTTTTCACAATCATCGGACCTAAGTTCGGCATTCAACTTTTGTTGAGAATCAATTGTCATTCAGAAATTCATATCAAATTAGAACACTTCCAATACATGCCCAACTATCAAACTCCTCGAACCTCAGGTCCGGAATCCAGAAACAACTCACAAACAGTTCAATACTAGTGGAAGTTTAACAAATCAAATTAAATTCAAATCAAATCAATCCTAGGAAATCATCTAGGTTGACTCATAGTACGCTCCAATAAGCTATTACCTGGATGGTCTGGCAATGTCCCACTAGCGTCCGATGTGCTCCTCTAAAACATACAGAACACATTTACAAAATATCACATTTTGCACAATTGAAAATATATTCCTTTATGCACATGTACTTAAATAAATAAAACATGCACAATGCATTGTTCAATGACAATTCCAGGTATCTTATTGTAATTTTAATCATTAAATCGATCAGATATCAAATCCCTCATTAATATCATTTGGTACTTATAATTTAGGCCAAAATAAAACAATGTGAAATCAATTACATAACTTAATTGACCACTTCCGATTTTCTACCCACATGATTTCGAGTCAACTTTGTATAATTAGTCTGATAGGGTAAATGAAAAAATTAGGCAACACTTCCTTTTCTAATGACTCTAAGATCATCCAATTTGATTCAGTATTCAATGCGTTATGCACAAAATACCACAGACTATGCACATTTTAACTTTTGGCTAGTACACGATCATACCCTCTATTGTACAACTCATATCTTTCTGCTAAGATATCCAAAAATTACAAAATTTATACCAATTTAAAGCTAAGAGAATAATCCACAACTTTGGTGAAGACCACTTAGCCTAATTCTGTCCAAATCAAAACAGTTTCTTCAATAACTACAGGA
>JAOQML010000005.1:32109287-32128969 GCA_027568935.1 Erythroxylum urbanii
AAGATATCAAGGTAGAAATCTCACTTGAAACTACAATTTTCATAATTTTTTCTATATTAAGTTGTTTGATGAATGAGGACAGGATTTATTTTGGAAGTTTCTAGAGCCCCTAGGTATAAAATATGCAAAAGAACAATCACTTTCCTATCTAATTTGAAAGTCTTATTTTATTTATTTATTTTCCTAATTTATTAAATCTAGTAGGATTATTATAGGGCTTCTATTTTTTCTTAATTTTTTAAAGACTCCTATGTTATTTAATCCCTTTTTTTAAAAGGACAAAACACAATAAGATTTTCACTTTCATTCCTCTCTTTTAGATGCATGTTTTTAAAAACTATGCAAAGTTAGATCTATTTCTTCTAACTCAAGAGGATGTTGAAGTCTAAAACCTCATTTATGCATTAATCGATTGCAATAATGTTATTCTTTACTCTTATATGAATTGCTTGTGTTATTTTGAGACTAGTGTTTATAATATATATATATATATATATATATTTAGGTATGCCAGATCATTTATATGAAAATTTATTGCTAGAATTAGGACTTCAAATTTTAATCCTTGTTGTTCTTGATTCATAAATAG
Organism: Erythroxylum urbanii; assembly: GCA_027568935.1. NCBI lineage: Eukaryota > Viridiplantae > Streptophyta > Magnoliopsida > Malpighiales > Erythroxylaceae > Erythroxylum > Erythroxylum urbanii. The sequence continues at coordinate 32,109,877 of JAOQML010000005.1, forward strand.
CAAACTAGTGGTCACATCATTAAAGGTAACACAACATAAGTTAAATAATTTGAGCTTATGTGATTGTTGCTTAGGCTAACCTATTTTCCTAGTTCTTAATACTACTATTTCACTAAATCTAGAAAGCTTATTCTAGATTATCTAATATTTATATCTAATTGAAAAGCTTATTTAGGTTAGATACAATCTAAGGAAAAATTAGGGTTCAAAAAGCTTGTTATTGTCTATGGTTAGTAACTTTAAAAGAGAGTAAATATAACGTTACGATCGATTATGCTATTCAAGTGAAGGTGAAAATTGAACTAAGAACTAGACTTGCCACTTTCACTATTTTCTTGATTATGTTGTATTCATTTTATTAGCTTAGATTAGTTTAATTCATACAATCCCTCAACCTACTTGTTTATTAGCATATTTATCATAGATTAATAACTATTCATTTTAGATTTGACCATTACTTACCACTATTACAAATCATTATTTCTATCTAGGGTAAGGAAATTAGTTTTGGTGCAGTTAACATTTTTCAAATTTTGAGTTCCCTTACACTTAGCGTTTGCACGTCCTTAAGCAAAACCCAAAACTTAAACTCATTAGTCCTAAAATACCAAGATTGCAATGCCATTAATAAAGGATGACTAACGCCTTAAAACTCATAATAACTCATGAAAAAATGTTCACAACAACTCATAACTGATTAGTAAACACTTATATCTCAAAATTGGAGTGAACTAAATAGGTAAACCCTCATAGATATTAACATTTAACCTCAAATGTTTAAAGGGTATGTGGTTCACTCAAAATTATCCATAATATCTTAGCTAAGAGGGACTTATTCACTAGCTATATTGATGAGATCCATAAACCTATCTCATCCCTTTTAAATGAATACTTTCCCAATAGAAATTGGAATAAGGTTTGGTGTTGATGTCTCTATGCTATAGGAACTTTCTTAAAAGATTCTCAATTCCTTCCTTAGTTTGTTTAGGAACATGAAATGTGAGGACTATTAAATGGATAAGATACAGAGATAATTAGTTGTATTCATCCAATTAATAAGAGAATTTCGTTTGATTAAATCAAAGAGAGGCTAAAAAACATGATGGATGATTACCCTAAAAGAGATAGGAACTCTTAGGTAGGGGGACATTAAAGCCAAAGTAAAGATGTTCTTCAGTTCCTAATTAGTTGTTCATCTAATAAATAAGAGAATTTCTTTTAGTTAAGTCAAAAAGAGGTTAAAAAATATGATAGATGATTCTCTTAAAAAATATAGGAACTCCTAGGTGAGGGGACATTAAACCTTAAGTAATGATGTACTCCAGTTCTTTTACATATTACACACAATCAGTCGACGCTATTAAAAAGATCTTCTCTTTGTTATTGCATAAGCCATAAAGGAGGCTAAACTTTTCCAAAGATATCATCAGTAATGATGTTAAGGTGCTATTAGCCAACTGTTGTGTCTAATTTCTATTGACTTTGCTTGCCTTCATAACTTAATTTTGGTTACAAATCCTTATGTTTTGATCCAAATGTGAGATGAATTGAGTGAAAATGGTGTGAATATTGCATGAATGTTAATTTGATTGTCTTCTAAATGTTGCATAAAAATCAGAAGAATTTTTTATGTCACACAAGTTAATTGTATGGCCACACATTTAATTACATGGTCACACCTGTGACCATATAAGTCACGGGTGTGACAGATGAATTACATAGTCACAACCATGACTATGCAAGTTACGAGCGTGAGTTACATGGTCACATGGTGTGATAATAGTTCACACCAGTGACTATGGCTGCACAGGGTGACAATGAGTCACACCCGTAACTACCATACTTACCCCCGTGACCATTCAGCTAAAGTGTAACACATATAGGACTTTGATGATGCAGATAAAACCTACCATAAACCTAGACTCAGCATATAAATAGAAAAGGGAAAGGCTAAAAAAGGGGTTGAAACCGAGAGGTAGAGACATGGACACATTATATTACTCTCTCATTCCATATTCTACATGTATACTCATTTAGGGACAAAAACAAGGAGAAAGAGAGAAGGTGGAGAAGAGAGGAGTGAAAGCAGAGACCAGTCGAATGGGGTGAAAAAGAAGAACAACAGAGATGTGGAAACATCTTGAGCATCCGATCATCTAGGTCAGAACTAAGTAGGAGCATAAGGTGAGAGCCAATGCTAAGAGCTTGAGTGTGCAGGAGATTACCATAACTCTCTCATTCTAACACTTGTTTGCTTATTCTGTTTATTATTTCTTTATTTTTTTACAGAACTTACTCCTCTATTAGTTGATAAACTCATACAATGTTAGCTTTTGATAGTTCATTTCGGTTATTCACTTGGATTATTGCTTTAATAGTTCTCTTACACTTATTAAGATGGGATTGAAGTATTTGAATATGATGAATTTTGTTATTTCCGTGATGGGTTGATTTCTTTTTCTTGAGGATTAATGTAGTTATTTTAGTCAAATATACATGATTGAGGGACTGTTTTGCTGTCTTATGTTTGCTATAGTTTTTGAACTGAATGGATGTATAAGCATGGTTAAACTTTGCATCATTTTGGTATTAAACGAAGGATCGAGAGAAGAAGTTTAATATGGAACGAGAAACTATAGACACTTAGGTTAAGAACTAGAAATATATTAACTTAAGTAGTAGTTTATTATTCGAGTTGATATTAAAACCCAACTGTTAATTTTAGTAAGACAACTATCTAATCATTTTCCCTTAGTTATGCATAGGAGATTAAATTAGTGAAATTAATTCTTAAGAGTTTTCCACTTCGATTAATCTATTCATTTTTACTTCCAGTTAATTCTGTTTACTTTTTATTCTAATTTGTGTTTTTCTTTAAAGCTTTCACTCAACAAATTAGGATAGAATGTTTAGGATTGCATCTATTTTTATTTTTGTTCAAGGTTAATTTAAGTGGACCAATTTCACCTTCGAGGGAGACGACCCTGGGTAATTAACTACAACCACCTCATATACTTATGAGTAAGATAGCCTAGGTATTTTTAGAACTTATTTTGGGCATAAAAAGTTTTTGGCGCCGTTGCTAAGGAGGTGTTTGATGTTTGCATACATTTTTGTCGTGAAATTTCATTGAATTGTTTTAGTAATTTTCTTATTACTTCACTATTTTTTATTTGGTTTATGCAAAGAAAGAGGTTTTGGGAAAGCAAACTTGCTCCTTTTATTGATAACTTTCATCGAATAAGAGGACCTTAAAGGGAATTTGAAAACAATCTCGAGAAACTCAAGCTTGAAGATTAAGAGATGGATGAAAGGTGGCTAATAATGAAGGAGTATGTCAGACCAGTGATTAGTATTGCCACTTTATGCATAGGTTTGGAAGAGGCAGCCGGAAACTATGAATTGAAGGGCATTCACTTAACATGTTGCCATCGTTCTATGAGGTTCCCAATAAAGAACTTTTAAACTTAATTTGGGAATTCTATACCGCTCTCCAGACATTCCCATTGGATGGCCTAAATGAAGATCAACTCAGGATGAGGTGTTTCCCATACACATTGAAGGATTGGGTCATTAGGCCGAGGCATGAATGATGACCCTTCCACCTAATTCATTGACAACATGGGAGGAGGTGTACAATAAATTCATGGGAAAGTTCCATTCCCATCAAAATACTTCTGAGTTGCGGATGAAGATAACCTTCACTTAGATGGAGGGAAAGCCATTCCATAAGGTGTAGGAATGCTTTAAACTCTTGCTCATACAGTGTCCACACCATCATTTTCCACTTCACATACAGAATCAATTCTTCTATGATGGATTAACGTAATAGTATCAGTATATAGTGGACAATACAGAAAGGGGAGTTATAGGAGAGACGACAGCCAAAGAAATGTATGAAATCTTCAAAATGTTTGGGGCTAATTCTCAACAAAAAGTGTGAGGGGAAAAAGTGCTGAAGTTCATGAAGTGAGTTGGAACTAAGAACTACCTGTGCAGTTAGCTGAGTTAACAAGGCATGTAAAGATGCTGACTAAAAGACTACCCCAAAATGTTCCAAATCAAGATGTATGTGGCATATATGGAATTTGTGGTCATGAAGCTCATATTTGTTCATATTCTTGTAAGACTTTTGCAGATAGGGAAGAACAAGTGAACTCACTCAATGGTTTTCAACCAAGGTAGTGAAATGATCTGTATTTAAACATCTACAACCTTGGTTGGAGAAACCACCTCAAATTTTTATTGAAGACCAACAATCCACCAGTGTAACCTTAACTATAATACCCAAATTTTAGAGGCCAAATTATTAGCAAAGGGAATCCTCACTTTAAACACAAAAAGCAAGCCTTCTTTAGAGGAAAGCTTGAATTTGTTTATTCAAGTCACAAGTCAAAATCCAGAAATGAAAAATTAGAGATTCGATTCTTTGGAGGCTTCTATGAAGAAGATTGACATCCAAGTAGGGCAACTCGTTGTTCAAATGCATAATAATTAAAAAGGAAAGTTACCTAATCAACCTGAGCAAGCCCAAACAGTTACTATTTTGAGAAGTGGTAAGGTAATTGAAAATCATGTTGAGATCTCTTCTAATCTATCAAGTGTAGGTAATCAAGACGAGGAGAGCCTCACCAATGAAAAAAGTGAGCAAAATGAAGAAAGCAATAGGCATGACACCTTTTCAAGTGACATTTAGAAAGGTGAAAAATTGGGGCATGCAACCAACTACAATGAAGGACCAAGACTGCATAAGGTCACTAATCTTTATCAACCACCGATCCTATATCTGAGCTGCCTTAAGGATTCAAAACAAGATAAATAATTATCTTATCTATATAACATGTTTTTCAAAGTTAATATTAATTTACCTTTGTTAGGTGTGATTATAAACATTCCAGCTTATATGAAATTCCTCAAGAAACTAAGCACCAAAAAAGGAAGTTTGCGTTAAATAAGAAGGTGATAGTTTCAGAGGCTACAAGCACAGTGCTTCAGCAGTAATTACACCCCAAATTAAAGAACCCAGGGAGTTCTCTTGTGTAAGTATCAATGGGTAATGGCGATGAAGTTAAGGGTATGCTTAACCTTGAAGCAAGTATAAACCTTATGCCTCAGCCTATCTATAAGAAATTGGATCTAGCACAATTAAGGCCTATAAACATGTGTTTGCAATTATCTGATAGGTTAATCTGTTATCTAAAATGAGTAATGAAGGATGTGTTAGTGAAGATTAGAGGATTGAATGTTTCTGTAGACTTTGTTGTCCTAAACATAGGGAAGGTTAAAGAGCAAGGAAACGAGCACACCATACTCCTAGGGAGGTCTTTTACGACCACTACCAATGCTTTGATTGATGTGAAGAATAGGAAACTGAGCATGACTGTTTTGGGAGAAATAATAGAATTTTCAATCTTTAATGTTGAACCTATTCCTACGACCACAATTTTTGAAGACTATTCTTTTTTTGACCAAATTAATGTTTCATGTTTTGATTTCTCCTTGCAGGAAGAAGAAGAAAAGGAATTGGACTTAGTTAAAAAGAGTGATGAATGTTGTCAATTGCTAGTCGATGCAACTAAGGGAGAGGTTGGGAAGTTCTTAGAAAAAAATCCCAATGAAGAGAAGAAAACAGTGGAGTCAGTCACTTTGAGCGATTCACCTTGAGCATAACAGTTAAGGTAAGAAAACAGCGGAGTCAGTCACTTTGAGTGATTCACCTTGAGCATAACGGTTAAGGTATCTAGCTAAAAGACATTAAGCAAGTGATAAATGGGAGGCAACCCATACAATTTCTATGTATTTTTCAATTAGTTGTTTGTTATTCCTTTTTAGTGAAACTCAACTTACTCTATTTTCTTTGTGTGTAAAGGCCTACTCTTCAATCTCTTCTATTTGTCTTCCTCGCAGTTGTTCTCCACTCCTCAGTGTAGTACGCCATGCTTCACACCACATCAACGCAGCCACCACCCATACTTTTGTATCATATTTCTATCCCTCTTCTTTTTATTTTTTTAATGCTCATTATTTTAATGTTTTTAGGTTTTAATTCTTGTCCTTGTTTGTGTTATTTTGTGTCTCAAATCCCTCTTTTACTTTTTTTAGCACATTCGGAACAATGTGATGTTTAAGTGTGTGGGGGAGTATTAGTTATAAATACTCCCCCACAAACTTAAACATCACATTGTGTTTTTTTGTGATTGTGTGTTTGTTTTTTCTCATTTAATAGTTAGAGATGAATGGTTATTAAATGAACTTGATATGGATTAGAAATGCGTAAAATGAGTGAATGAGTAAACTTTCATGTTTAGACTAATTGACTTGAACTTTGATTAAAAGGACATTAGTTTGTTGTGATAGATGAATGACACTTTTCATTTGGTATGAATTTGAGCCTTTTTGAACTATTAAACACCAAATTTAAATATTCTTTGTTGAGAGTGTTCTTTCATAATTAAGGAACTTTAGAACTTGTCTGCAAATACTAGCTAAGACCACATAATCTTATGCACACATTGAGATGATGAAGGCCATTAGGATTTACCCCTTTTGTATAAAAAGCCATCGTAATGTTACCATTAGTGAACCCCCTTTGAGCTTAACATGAAAAGTTTTCTTTTTTCAAACCCAAAATATGAGTCTTAACCTTAATTATTTATCCTCTTCGTTGTACCTACCATAAGGCAAGTTGAGCATTTGAATGGATATGATTGGGTTTAGGGAATAATTGCTTGGATAAGTATGTGCGTATGGGGGGTGTCATAGCATATAGTTGGATATTGCATTAGGAATGGGTATGGTTGTAGTAATTATCTCTCCTCTATATTTTCTTCTTTTGATTTCCTTGTTTTAAACAAATAAGTTGAAAAATAAAACAGAAAAAAGAAAATAAATGAAAAGAAAAGAAAAAGAAATAGAAAGGAAACAAAAGAAAGAGAAGATGACCAAAAAATGAAAAGAAGAGGAGAGACGTAAAAACGGGGAGTGCTAATTTTGTTAAATGAGAGGAAAAAATAAGTGTTTTATGGTTCTTTTTTTTGTATTATTTTAAATGCTCAATTTGTGTTGTGCTTTTAAACTACGATTTTCCTTTTTCCTTACCCTTATCCTCACCCCATCACAACTAAAATAAAGACCTTCAGATTGATGCTTGTGTTAGATATGAGTGGTGAAGATTGGATTAGTAAGCAAGCCTTTGGTAGATTCCTTACATGAAATAAATTATGAGTGAATATATCCTACCTTCGAATGTTTGAGAGGATGGAGAGTGGAGTGAGTGTCTATCATACTTGTTAATGGTTCTTTGAATTATATTTATTGAAATGATCGTTGATATCTTTGACTATTATTTACGAAAATTGGTTTTACTATTTGTTCTTTTTTATTCTAGTTTTCTTTATTTTTGCTTGAGGATAAGCATAGTTTAAGTGTGGGGGAATTATAATGTCTAATTTCTATTGACTTTTCTTGCCTTCATATCTTGGTTTTGGTTATAAAACCTTATGTTTCGATCCAAATGTGAGATGAATTAAGTGAAAATGGTGTGAATATTGCATGAATGTTAATTTGATTATCTTGTGAATGTTGCATGGAAATCAAAAGAATTTTACATGTCACACACAATAATTGCGCGGCCACATATTTAATTACATGATCACACCCGTGACCATTTAAGTCACGATTGTGACACATAAATTACATGGTCACACTCATGATCATGTAACTCACAGGTGTGACAATGGGTCACACTTATGATTATGGCTATACAGGCATTGTCATAGCTGTGACTATGGCTACACGGGGGTGACAATGAGTCACACCTATGACTATCATACTCACCCTCATAACCATTCGTCTAATATATAATGTTTCCATGGCTTTGATGGCGAAGATAAAACCTACCTTAAACTTAGATTCGGCCTATAAATAAAAAAAGGAAAGGCTAATAAAGGGGTTAGAACCTAGAGGTGGCAGCACAGACACGTTCTATCATTCTCTCATTCCACATTTTACAAACAGACTCATTCAGGGACAAAAAAAGAAAGAAAGAAAGAAGACAGAGAAGAGAGGAGTGAAAGTAGAGACCAGTTGGGTGAGGTGAAGAAGAACAACAACAGAGACTTAGAAACTGTTTGAGAATATGATTGTTTAGGTGAGAACTAAACAGGAGCAGAAGGTGAGAGCTAATACTGAGAGCTTAAGAGTGCAGAATATCATCACAACTCTCTCATCTGAACACTTATTTGTTTATTCTGTTTATTATTTCTCTATTGTTTTATCGAACTTACTCCTCTGTTAGTTGATAGACTCATGTTATGGTAGCTTTTAATAGTTCATTTTAGTTATTCACTTAGTTTATTACTTTAATAGTTCTCTTATATTTATTAAGATAGGATTGAAGTATTGTATGTGATTAATCTTGTTATTTTGATGATAGGAAGATCTCTTTTTCTTGAGGATTAATCTAGCTATTTTAGTCGAATATGCATGACTAAGGGACTATATTGTTTTATGTTTGCTATAGCTTTTGAACTAAATGGATGTAAAAGCTTGATCAAACTTTGCATTATTTTAGTATTAAATGAAGGGCCGAGAGAAGAAGTTTAATATGGAACAAGAAACCATAGATGCTTAGGTTAAGAACTAGAAATATATTAACTTAAGTGGTAATTATTAGTCGGGTTTCCATAATTAATTCATATGATAACTTGTCAATACGAAAGTTAGACTTAGTTTATTATTTGAGTTGAACTTAGAACCCAACTGTTAATTTTAGTAAAACGACTAACTAGTCATTTCTCTTTAGTTATGCATAGGAGATTAATTTACTGAAATTAATTTTCAAAAGTTTTCCGCTTCGATTAATCTATTCGTTTTTGCTTCCAGTTAATTCTGTTTACTTTTTATTATAATTTTGTGATTTTCTTCAAAGCGTTCACTTAACAAATTGGGATAGAATGTTTAGGATTGCATTTATTTTTATTTTGGTTCAAGGTTAATTTAAGTGGACCAATTTCACCTCTGTGGGAGATGACCTTGGGTAATAAACTACAATTACCTCGTACACTTACGAGTAGGATAACTTAGGTATTTTTAGAACTTATTTTTGGACAACACTTACTGAATGAAAGGAGATCATATGTAAAATCTAGATGAGTTGTCTATTGCATGGGGCATTTTTTATGGAATTCAAAAATTTTACATTACTGATGTTTTTATGGATGATCATATAGAGAATTTTTATGTAGATTATGAATAGGTAAGGGGATCCACTATCCCCTTACCTAATTCTCTATTCCCTTGGAAAACAGTAGATGCTTTTTTAATATACAAGAACATTGAAGGAGTTTGTGGATGTACACAAATTGAACTATGAGATAAAGATCTCTTATAATCCTATTACTCTTAAAGAAAGAATGATGAAGGTCTATTCCACTATATCAAAAGCCTTATGAATATCAAGCTTGAGGTTATAATTCTTTCTTAATCCTATAAGGTGATAAATTTTTAAATGAGTTTTATGATATTAGTATAATATCCCCTATGCATCTGCCCTTAATGAAAGTAGCCTAAACTTGGTTCACAATGCTAATTAGAACTAATTAGCACCTACTTAAGCTTATTAGCTAGGATTTTTAAAATGATCTTATAGAAGGTATTACTTTAAGAGATAGGCTTATATTTCATCATAGAAGAGGGGTTGAAATACTTGGGAACTAAGCATAGATGGGTTTTATTCTATGCCCTTAGCATTTTAGAACTGGAGAAGATTCTATGACTGCTTCATTTACATCCCTTTTGATGGGGTTCTAAGTTTAATGGAATAAGAAACCATAAAAACGATTTAGTCCTAAAGATTTGTTAGGGATAATGCTAAACTCCACTTTTTCAATCTCATAAAAGGAGACAGGTGTGTATAGAAGCTCACTTTGAGAGCTAGTGATCAACTTTAGGACATAATCATTCATGGACAAAGTGGAGAGGCTAGAAGCTTTTGAGGTTCCTAAAATTTTCCAAAGTACCCTTTAGCATGAATTAAAGGATCTTTCTACTTAAAGAGAATAACCCCTTCCTCAGTTAATAAGAAACAAATAATGTTTATATTTTTCATAGACATAAGGGATCTATAAAGAACTTTATGTTGGAGTCCCTATCTTTCAATTAATATACCCTAGATTTTCCATATTTATAAAGTTATATTCCTCTAGAATTTCCACATATTCCTTCAAAACTAATTTCTTAAATTTTTATTATCCTTTTAAGTATTATAAAGGCCCTTAAATTTGTTTGTTTAATAAAGTATCCTTTGTGTTACTAATGAATATCCTAGAACTATATGAAGCAAGGTTGTTTGGCTTTTTTTAGTTCCAATTTTTAGCTCCAAATTTCCTATACAATTTATAGAAACATATCCCTAGATACGTAGTCTCAATCCTCTAAGTACTTTATCATTAAAGCCCTCCTTACTAGCAAAATGATTGAACAATCTAAAGAGAGACACCCTAGCTTCAGTCCCAATCAAACTTATGATTTTTGTTAGGTTATAATCAGAAAATAAGCTATTACTAAATTTTGCACAACTATTCTTAAATTTAAAAACCATCCATAATTACCTTAGACCTTATCAAGTTTTCTATTAATGGACCAATCCCTTTCTTTTCTATTGCACTAAGTGAAATGAAATCCTACTATCTTGATATCTATAACCTCTAAGTTGGCAAGATAGTATATCAATTCCTTACAAGACTTTGTATTGCCTACGTTACCCTTATCATTTGATGCAAAAAGAGTATAATTGAAATCCCTTAGTAACAACTAAGGATTTTTGAATAAGGTTTTGAATGCCATTAGTTCCTTCCATAGCATAGATCTTTGGAATGAAAAATTATAGTCATAAAATAAAGGTGACCCAATAAGTCTCCAGTTTTTTTAAGCTTAACTAGTAGGTGAATACATTGAATAGAGGTTTGCACACTTATAATTCTCAAAACACTTGGGTCATAAGTAACCATAGTTCAACCATTATGGTGGTGCGGATAGTTTGTAATTAGATTCCATTTATTCTTGAGGAACTAGAGGTTGGAATAATTCTTTTAGTCTTATTTTAGTCTCTCACAGTAAAAAATAATAAGTTTTATTGAGTTATAATTAGCTAAAATCATTTTTTAATAGTTTTTTATCCTCCTATATTCCAAAAAGTATAGACATTACTTAGAATGTAAGATTTCCTTTCACTTGGCCTTACATATAAACTTCCTACTCTCTACAAGTATGAGACCTTACAAAGCTTCAATAAGAGGTAATATTTAATAAGGAATGGTCAACAATGTTTTTTGGTTTATGCCATCACTCTTAGGAGTGTCATTCTCTATTACAATAGTAGCATTTTTACTCATGCAGTAGTGATCTAAAATATTTGTGTTGTTTACAGAAGGAGATTTGCATATAACTCATCGTCCTTACTAGGAGTCTTATCTTAAGAAGTGAACAAAGGTTGAGATTGCCTCATCAATTCCTCGAAGTCTCTTCTTACAAAGATTTTACCAGTTAGGTACCTGCCTTGCCTTGTTATGGGAGAGAAAGCTTCCATTGATAAGTTACTGATAACTACTTAATAGAATATATTTTTAGTTCTATATTTAGTGTAATTTTCTTGTTTAATTAAGAGTTTTATATGTTTTGGGTACTTAGTTAGTTCTTATGTTATTGTCATGTCTTAATTTCCTTCATGGATCAATGAGTGGAAGTTAAGTGAAATTGAGGCAAAAAATAGAAGAATTGGAGCTATTTTGGAGCGATATATTCATAATGATGGGACTACACACTTATGTAAGTATAGGACATAGTTGTGTGAGGGACCATATAATTCCCTATAAGCTTGTATGGCAGAAGAGATTAGACACGCCCATGCATATAACTTTCTAGGAATGTTTCAATGCATAACTCTCGAGTTCTAAAGGGTTTTTTAGGGACAAATTTCTAGACACAAACATGTGTCCTACTGTGTGCATTACAAAAACCCTAATTGCACTCAATAAAAGGAAATTATAAAGGCTAATTAAAGATTTCAATTTCTATACAAAATTATAAACCTTAGGACGACAAAAACATAAGGACTAACTTAGAGATCGATATAGAGAAATCTTCTATCAAAGTTTTTGTGGATCATATTAGAGAAAAAGGGATATAGAATTAATGGTTTTACTTTTAATTCTTCTTCTGAACTTTTGGTTATGTTTTCTATGTTTATCAATAAAATTTTTAATGTCTAGGTAGGATGAACCCTAAGTTAGTATAGACCTTGTGATTTGATTCATTATTTAATACAATTTGATTGTTGATTCATTAGATTCAATCTTATGTTTTAACTCTTGAATTGATATATTTGGGATGCGATTTTATGTTTGGTTTCATGCAATTGAGATTGAGAATTTTATTTGAATAGATATACATTAATTTAAAGGAGTTGCATGCAAACCTAGAGATAAGTTAAGATAAATATTTCTGATTAGGGTCAAACCTAATATAGGAATTCATAAATTGAGTAATGCAAACTTAAGGGTTGTAAATAGAAAGAGCTTTTAGTTAAACAATGGAGGATTATTTTTTAACAGCCTTAAAAAGATATTAACATAAATTAAGAATTTTCACAGTCCATGATCATTAAATTAATTACATGATAAAAGGACTAACAACTTAAGAAATCTTAGGGGGATTCATTAAGTAGGTACTACTATTTGATTTAATTAATCTTATTGTGATATATGTTCCTAGTTAATTTATGTTTATTTTAGTTATAATTAAATCTTCTATATGTTTCTTTGGTTAGATAATAGAAAAAAAAAGTAAACACTAGTACTTATATTCCCTGTGGGATTGACACTCAATATTCACATTCACTATGCTACAGTTCGATAAATGCATTTACCTTTTGATATCTATAGGGTATGAATTTGATTGTATCAAGTTTTTGGTTCTACTTTCAGGGACTAAAATATTAGGAATAACCATTTTTTATTAATCTAATCATTATTTTTCTTTTAAATATTTTTTGGTTATTATTTTTAAGTTGTTACATTGTTTTGTTAACTTTTATGTTTTGTCACTTCTATAGGTCTTATAGTTAGTTTATAACTTGAGAAAACACATTTAACATTGTTTAAAGAAGATCTAAAAATTAAGAGGTTGACTTTTACAAAATCTTTAAAGAAGCTTGTTTAGAGAGTTAAATCAAGATCAATAGATATAGGACTTGGAACGTCATATTAATACTGAAGGATAAAAAATTATGACACACTAACCAAGGAGAATGATTGATTGCTCTAAGTCGAACATGAATAGGATGAAGCCAAATTTTTTAGACCAACTTTTACCAATAAAATTTTGAGATTAAAACAAATATTATTCTGATGGTATAACAATATATTGATAGGCTACAAGATGAGTACCCTAATGCAGACATCATCAATTTTCTAGGGATTTATGATACCTTCAAAATTTATGGCGCTACTGATGATGCAATCAGATTAGGGTTGTTTCCATTTTCATTAAGGAGTCAAGCAAAGAAATGGTTAAATTCTTTTCCTATAGGATCCATCACTACATGGAACCTGATGATAGAAATATCATCTGAAGTACTTGCCACCAGCTAAGAATGCCAAACTGCAGAATGACATCTGTTCTTATGATCAATCCAATTTAAATACTTTATATGATACATAGGAGACATTCAAAGAGATGTTAAAGAATTGCCTATAGTTTACGATCACAAGATGAAACCACATCCCTTTTTAAAGAAAAAGTTATAAAGAGTAATAATTATTTAAAAACTAGTTCAAGGAATGAGACTAGTAGCTCTAATAAACAATAACATACATCTCATAAGCCTATCAAGATACTAACTCCTTCTCTTTTAATAAATAATTCTTCAATTAGAGTAACATACAAGCCTAGCTTAGTTAAATATAACAAGAGGCTTCATCTCTGAAACTATTTTTGAGAATCCTTACTTATGAAATTTAATGATAATTTTGAAGTATGACTATAGTCAAAAAATATGTACAAAGAGTAGTTTAAAAATAAGGAAGAAGTTTCACATGAGAGACTCTCCTTTACTATACTAATCTAATCTAGTTAGAGACTATAGAGAAGAGCATATATTGAGGTTCCTTTCTTCTTTCTTTATTTCACTTGTGTTCTCAAATATCATATTTATAAATATATTGATTTATTATAGATAAGAACATGAACAAAATGTATGGGATGACCAAAGATGTCAAAGAGAAAGGCCTAGTCACCCCATGTTACTATCACCTTTACTTCCCATCACTTTTAGCCTTCCATACTTCACTCTTCTCAATCAATAGAGGATGTGGTTTCTCTTCCTAACTTTATCAAGCTTATTATAGAGGATGATCTATTCTTTCCTAACTTCATCCTAAAGAATATTGACATTGCCTTTAGTAAGATTGGTAATAAGTTTAAAATAGTCTGTGTCATAATACCTCCTAAGGATGAGGAGAACTTAGAGGACATGGATTTCAACTTTGTCCTCATGTTCTCTCAGAGTTAACTTATTAAGGTAAGTTTACTTGGCTTGCTATACTTTATTATTTTATTTTTAAACCTAACATTATATTTCCTTTTATCATGTTTTCCTTTCCATAATCAAAGGCTACAAAAAGATATTCACAAACTTGGCATGACTGTCAAAGAGAAGGATGAGGTTGAGAGTATGTTCTAAAAGGCCTAAAACAATATTGGGACTTTTAAGACAGAGAAAGAGGCTACTTAAGAACAATTGTTTAACAATGTTGCAAGCTATAAAGAAAGAATACAACCATAAATGATGAGATTTTAGGCCTAAGGTTTGAGTAATAAGCCTAAACATAGAAGTCTGAGAGTGAGAACTTCAAATTATGATGAGCAGTAAGACTAAAAGTAGAAGTATGAGGTGATAACTTCAAGTTAAACATCATCATTACAACTATAAATTTAGGTTAATCAAGAACTAGAATTATATAAAATCAGAAGTGTAATAATGGTGGGATTGAGGCATGCTGGAAAGTGAAGAAAAAAATACCCAGACTTGTCCTTTACATATTTGAATTTTTTTTATAATTCTATTAAACCTAAACCAACTCACATTGAGGAGCCTGATGAGCTTTATAGTGTTTATAGAGATGTTGAAGATACTTGTCATATAGGTGGGAGTCCCCAACCCTAAAGATGACATCTTTGTTACTTTTGTAGGTACCCTTCTCTCTATCTAGGCCATTGTATATTTTCTCTCTATGTATTTTCCTCTATATACAAAAGTGTAAATGTATGAATGATTTTGAGGGCTTCTTCCTTGTTCATTTTAAAGAAAAATTTAATTATAGATCAAAAGTATAATTTTTCCTATAACATTCCACAAAAAATCTAAGTTATCACTTATTGTTATCTATGATATCATTTTACACTTTAATGTTTACAATATAGTACTATTTGTATTATAAACAATAACTATGATAGGTTTATATTAGTTATGTGTAACTAGACCACTAACCAATTTGATTATGATGTGATATGAAAGCTTAGCAATATAAACCCGTTAATCATCGAGGTGACTTTTATAATTTAAAATACTTTTTCTTAATTGAAGAACATTATCATCATAGGACGTTCCATTTTATTCGAAATCATTCTCAGAGAGTTTAGCTATAGAGAAGCCTTCTTCTATAGGGAGATTATTTAAAGAGTGAATAAAAAATTGTTTGGTTTCTATCATCAAGCATTTGACGTCTTTAAAGACTAAACCAAACTTGACCATTCGAAGGCTATAACTAGCATGACAAAATTGAAGATATTGTCTCAACGATATCATAAGGATTAAAGAAAAAAACTACTTAAAGTAAGAACTAAAAGGTCATATAAGTGTCTACTTAGGTTCAAATTGTAGACTATATTATGGTTCAAACATTTCTAAGATAATTTTTTTTAAGTTAATAGAAATCAAAATCGTTGTGTTGGGAAACTGAGCTGGGATCTGATCCTGGCTATAGTGGAATAATTACAAAATTTTTTCACAAATTGGTTTCCTGAAAACTAACTTCTTTTTAATTCTATTAAATGATTAACAATTAATTATAATAAAGCATGAATTGAAATTTGTATCTTATTTCAAAGCTGGATCCTTACTTTGTCATATCCCTCAAACCGTTTTCTAAAATTGATCTGTCTCAAACACCGTAGCTGTACAAATGTCTTACTTCTAACGGTATCCACAAAATGGGTTGAGAGAACTTTGTAACTTTTATAGAGACGGTTAAACCAGAAGTGCTAGCTCCATTAGAGCCTAAGCCTATTTATAAGAGATTTTGGACATTTTAGTAATTTAATAAAATTAAATTCTAATTTCAATTAAACTTTAATTAGAATTACAGATAATCCTAATTAAATACGAATAATGCCCTAGTAAGATCCAATATCTAATATTGATCCTTATTTATTAAATATCTCATATTAATCATAAAGTTTATCAGACTTTACAGTCAAGTCCAACTTGATTAAAATATCTTTGCTCTCTTCAACCCATTCTTTATGTGAGACCCATTAAGTTCCCAAATACGTTGACAATTATTATAAATTATAATTCTAATTCATAATTAGAATTGGCTAAATTAAAACTCCTTTTAATTTTTCTTTAAATCTCTAATTAAAAAATTTATAATAATAGATCAAGATTGACGTCTAGCAACGTATCATAATCACCCAAATATTTAAGAATGTTAAAGCAGTTTCAACTAACTTTTTTGTGCATGATTTTTTCTTATAATTCAATCATTTCGTCAAACAATGTTCTAATTAGACATAGAGCATTAAATTAAAGTCTACTTAATTTTGAGTCCAATCATATTAGTTCTCTGCTATTAGCTATTGATTTAATTAATGGTATTTGTAAACTATTTACTAAGCATCATTCCACCTTGTCCAAAGATTTCCTAAATCAATATTAATTGAGAACAATGGAACATTCTTCCTAATTACTTTAGGGCGATGAATCATATCTTGATCATATAACTACCTCCATATAGTTCATGCTAGATCCAATGACTACCGATTAAATGACCTATGATTAAGTAGGTCATAAGTAGTATCAAAACATAACAATCTCTATATAAGATAACATTGGTAACCTCAAGCCAAAGGATCACTCATACAATCATCACAATGAGAATTTCTATAGACATACAAGTAATATTCCAAATGGATTTCTTATGTTGGGACTATTTGGTGAACTTGTTCTTTAACAGGCACCCATACATTTGTTTAAGTATCTCCATTTGTTAGCATATAAGATTGACTACATCCTTCATAAGGAAAAATATAATGTGTAATAGTCTTTTTGCGTTCAATTAATGTCTAATCTTAATAGAACAATGACTAGGAACATTTAAGGATAATATATAAATGTAATACGAATCTTATAATTATAATCTCAATTTAATTTCATTTGCAATGTATAATTATCCCATAGGCTTTATCATATACATCTAAATATGTACAAGATAAATAATGCCTTTAAATAATTGTCACTTAAACTACAACCAAACTGATTGGTTATAGGGCATAAAATAACACGTTGTGTACCTATAACAAAAAAGGAGTTGATAGAAAGAATATGGGCTTATCAAGTGCCCCAAAATTTCTTCAATGAGAAGTTATTTAGAGGTTTTATGGCTTTAAATCATTAATTTATAGTGGCTTTCTTAACTAATGATTAAAACAGTTGCTCACATTTTCGAGTTTAACATGGATATGGATACCAATTTTTTTAATTAAGTGAACAATTTACTTTATGCTCTTTTTTATCTATTGGTTTTTGTTACTAGTCTTTGTCCACTTTACTTTATATGATTTTCTCAAACTTGTACATATACATATAGATAATCTGAAACTAACTTTTATGGCTCTCTGCTAGTTCATTATAGTTTAAAATTGAACCAACTATGAAGGAATACATCTAAACTTACAAAAAGCTCACCTAATCACTATAGTATTTTCTTTTGTTGTGTTTATGTTGTTAAGTTAATGAGCAAGCAGACTAACCTAATAAAAGATTTCTGATTTGATATATATAACAAGAATGTTGTTAGTTTATGTCTTTACAGTCAATTAGTTGGTTGCAAATTTAATGAATGAAATTATTTAATTAAAAGGCATTCTTTATCTTTATATATTATGTTAATTACATTTAATTTTTTAATATTAAAGGTGAAATCCTAAGAATATAATAACAATAACAATAACAACAACAATCATTAAGAGAGAACCTTTATCCAGATCTTAGTATGCTAAAGTTTTCTATTGTAAGTTGTTGGATCGGACAATAAAACATGCAAGATTTGGCTAAAACGATAGATTTCAAAACTTATTTAGAAATCAAAACACAGTGGAAACAAGATAACCAAATCAACATACCAAGCCATACATGATACGGTATATGGAAAATAATTATCATAAGAACAAGATGGAGATTATATTACCGACTCCTTTGCTACAGCTTTAACTCCTCGCTGTGCTATCCTCTCCTTCTTCTTATATCCTCTCCTAGCTTTAGCCTTGCTTTTGAATCCTTTCTTTTGTCAGCGTATGTTGTTGTATCCTCAACCAATCCAATCTACCACTTGTTCTTCTTGGACAACTTAGTTAACAAGATCATTTGCTGGGAAAGGAGAAGAAATATTTGGAGGAGATTTTTCTTAGAAGAAAGAAGCCAAAGATGAGACACCATGCAAATTTCGGCCAACACATGCAAGAAAGGAGAGAGAGTCCAAAAGATGCAAGAACAGCTCTCTTACACCTTGTCAATTTCGGTTATGCATGCAAAGAAAGAAGTAGAAAGCATCCAATGCATCACTTCATTTTTTTAATCAAAGCATAAAGAAGCCATTAAATGAGACTCTTCTCATTTGTTTTAAGATGGCTATATGAAAAGACCAATAACCTAAAATGATATGTCAATTTCAGTTTTCGTGATGAAAGAAGGAAGATGATCCATCAAATGCACATCTTTCATCTTTAATCAAATGAATGCTAAAAGGTTACATTA
>JAOQML010000005.1:32129069-32142759 GCA_027568935.1 Erythroxylum urbanii
GTAAATTTGGTGCGGATGTTGTATGAATATTAATTGGATTAATTTTGAATGTGGCATGAACTTAAACAAGAAGAATTATGCATGAAAATGGCCATTATACAGTTGCATATTTTGACCATGTCACGGTTGTGTAAGTTAAGTCACAATCGTGACTTGCACTTACACGTTTGTGCAAGTTAAGTCACGGTTGTGACTTGCATGCACGGCCGTACAAGTTAAGTCACGGCTGTGACTTACATGCACGGTCGTGCATGTGTTAGTCACAACCGTGACTTACACACCCCCTTCATTTCCTTATTTTCCCTTAATGTTTACATGGCAGATGCAGAGTTGGAAGGCACAAAACCTAAACCTATACGAGGCTATAAATAGAAAGGATAGGAGGGTGGCGGTGGACTTCTTTCATTTTATTCTTCACTCTTTACACAGAGACAGACATTCGGGGAGGCACACAAGGCAGAGAGCTGGAAGCAGAAACAAGCCTTCGACCATTTAGTGAGAACAAACTGAAGCAGAAGGTGAAAGCTGACGTGGGAAGCTTGAGAGGGGTAGGAGACCATCATACCTCACTCACCTGATCCCTATTTTCTTGCTCTGTTATTCATCTATTGCAGTGTTTCTGTTGTTTACTAAACTTGTTATTTTTATAGCTTAACCTACTGTTATTTTTTTTCTTTTCAAAGTTCATTTAATATTTACTATTTTATTGCTTTAATACTTCTATTGATAGTAACATGCGACTGAAGTGTATGGAGATGATGAACTGTGATTATGCTATGATAGGCTGATGTCTTTCTCTTGAGGATTAATGTAGCTATTTTTGTCAAATATGCATGATTGAGGGATTGTGTTGTTATCTTATGTTTGCTATAGTTTTTGAACCGAATGGATGTAATAGCATAATCAAACTTTGCATCATTTTAGTATTAAAAGAAGGATCGAGAGGAGAAGTTTAATATAGAACGAGAAACTATAGGCGCTTAGGTTAAGAATTAGAAATATATTAACTTAAGCAGTAATTAGTAGTCGAGCCTCTATAATTAATTCAGATGATAATTGGTTGAATGCAAAAGTTAGATTAGTTCATTATTCGAGTTAATTTAGAACCCAATTGTTAATTTTAGTAAGACAACTTTCCAATCATTTTCCCTTAGTCATATATAGGAGATTAAATTAGTGAAATTAATTCTCAAGAACCTTCCATCTCGATTAATCTATTTGTCTTTGCTTCGAGTTAAATTGTTACTTTTCATTCTAATTTCGTGACTTTCTTTAAAACTTTCACTCAACAATTCGGGATAGAGTGTTTAGGATTGCATCTTTTTTTATTTTTTGTTCAAGATTAATTTAGGTTAACCAATTTCACCTCTGTGGGAGATGACCCTGGGTTATCACTAAAACTATCTCGTATACTTGTGAGTAGGATGGCCTAGGTAATTTTTATAACTTTTTGGGCACAACAAGTTTTCGGCACTATTGCCGGGGAGGTGTTTAGTATTTTGAACTTGAATTAATTTTGATTGTTTTTGTTTGCTAGAGTTCTTTTGATTGTTTCATCAATTGTTTTGTCTATTCATGCATACATTTTTGTCGTGTTATTTAATTGAGTTGTTTTACTAATTTTCTTATTAATTCACTGTTGTTTTTATTTGGTTTATGAGAGGAAGGAGGTCTCAAGAAGGTTAACTTGCTCCTTTTATTGACAACATACATTGGATAAGAGGACCTCCAAGGGACATTGAAGACAATCTCTAGGGACACAAACTAGAAGATCAAGAGATGGGTAAAAGACAACCAGTGATGAAAGAGTGTGCCATACTAGTAATCAGTACTGCATTTTCATGCATACGATTGAGGGGCAGCTACGAACTATGAATTGAAGAGTATCCACTACAACATGCTGCCATCATTCTATAGGGTTCCCAATGAAGATCCTTTAAACTTCATTCGGGAATTTTATACCACTCTCCAGACATTCCCATTGGATGGCCTAGATGAAGATCAACTTTGGATGAGGTACTTCCCATACACATTAAAGGATTAGGGCAAGGCATGGCTGATGACCATTTCCACCCAGTTCACTGATTACATGGGAAGAGGTATACAACAAGTTCATAGGAAAGTTCAATTCCCACCAAAAGACTTCTGAGTTGCAGACAAAGACAGCTACCTTCACTCAGATGGAGGGAGAGCCATTCCATAAGTTGTGGGAATGCTTCAAACTTTTGCTTATTTAGTGTCCATACCATCATTTTCTACTCCACATGCAGAACTAGTTCTTTTATAATGGATTGATAGAATAATGTCAGTATACGGTGGACAATGCAGCAGAAGGAGTTGTGGGAGAGTAGACGGCCTAAGAAACATATGAGATCTTCAAAATGTTGGTGGCCAATTCTCAACAAAAGAGCATGAGGGAAAGAAGAGCTGGAGTTCATGAAGTGAGCTCAAATCAAGAACTAGCTATGCAGTTAATTGAGTTAACAAGGCATGTAAAGATGCTGACTATAAGGCTACCCCAAAACATTCAAAATCAAGAGGTATATGGTATATGTGGAACTTGTGGTCATGGAGCTAATGTTTGTTCATATTCTTGTAAGCCTTTTACAGATGGGGAAGGACAAATGAACTCACTCTATAGTTTTCAACCAAAGGAGCAAAATGATCCGTACTTAAACACCTACAATCCTTGTTAGAGAAACCATCCCAATTTCTCATGGAAGACAAATAATCCACCAGTACAACCCTAACCACAATATAAAAAAATTCAGAGGTCGAATTATTACTAAGGGCAATCCTCACTTCAAAACCCACCAAGCAAGCCTTCTTTGGAGGAAAGCCTAAATGCGTTTATTCAAGTCATAACTCAAAATCAAGAAACGAACAACAAAAGGTTTGATTCTTTAGAGGCATCTGTGAAGAGGATTGAGATCCAAGTACGGAAACTCATAGTTCAAATGCATAACAATCAGAAAGGAAAGTTTCCCAGTCCACCCGAGTAAGCCTAAACAGTCATTATTTTGAGAAGTGGTAAGGTAATCGATAAGCATGTGGAGATCGCTTCTAATCTGTCTAGTACGGGTAATCAAGAGGAAGACAACCTCCCCAACAAAGAAGGTGAGCAGAATGGAGGAAGTAATGGGCACAATAACCCTTCAAGTCAGGTTCAGAAAGGTGAAAAACTGGGGCATGCAATCAACTGCAATGAAGGACCAAGATTGCATAAGGCAACTAATCCTTAGAGACCACTGATCCCATTTTCGAGCCGCTTTAAGGAATCAAAACAAGATAAGCAATTTTTTGATCTTTATAACATGTTTTCCAAAGTTAATATTAACCTGCCTTTGTTAGGTGTGATTAGAAACATTCCAGCTTATATGAAGTTCTTCAAGGAACTAAACACTAAAAAAATGGAAGTTCGAGCTAAACAAAAAGGTGATAGTTTCGGAGGTTGCAAGTATGGTGCTATAACATCAATTGCCCCCCAAATTGAAGGATCCAGGGAGTTTTCTTGTGCAAGTGTCAATGGATAATGGTGATGAGGTTAAGGTTATGCTTGACCTTAGGGCGAGTATAAACTTTATGCCTCAATCTATTTATGAGAAACTGAATCTAGGACAGTTAAAACTGTCCAATATGTGCCTACAATTAGCTGATAGGTTAATCTATGATTCGAAAGGAATAATAGAGGATGTGTTAGTGAAAGTTAGAGGATTGATTGTTCCCTTAGACTTTGTTATCCTAGACATGAGGGAAGTTAAGGAGAAAGAAAAGGAGCACTCTGTACTCCTAAGGAGCCCTTTTATGGTCACCACCAATACCTTGATTGATGTGAAGAATGGTAAACTGAGCGTGACTGTTTTGGGAGAAACAATAAAATTTTCAATCTTTGATGTTGAACCTATTTCTACTACCACTATTTCTGAAGACTATTCGTTTGTTGCGAATTTTCATTTTACCTTATAGGAAGAAGAAGAAGAAAAGAAGATGGACTGGTGATAAGTGTAAATTGCTTAGGACTTAGTTTGATATGTATTTAATTGTTAATTCAATCATTTAGTATTTGTTTAGGTTAGAATTATGTTAGTTTGTTAATTATTTATATTTTAAGTGTTTTAAAGGGTTAGTACAAGTCTTTGAGCTTAAATATTATGTTTTTAAGGTACCTTTATATGTTTGTTAGTATTTCGAGGTCAACATTGAAGAACAGAGAAGTTTCAAAGACATTTAGATCGAAATGACAGCCATGACCGTGACAAAAGCACCAAAGTTAGCCCACGATCGTGACCCACATGCCACCTTCGTGACAGAAGCTTAAGACATTGCCCACAATTATGGCTTGCATGCCGTGATCGTGACAGAAGACCGGATGTGGCCCATGATCGTGACCTGCGTCAGGTAGACGTGCAGATAATAAAATATGTTAAGTTTCAAGGGATCTTTTGGACCTTTCGGAATAAGACAAAAAGACAAGAGGAGCTTTTCCATCAGTCACTTTTGAGAAATCCTAGAGAGAATTCATCGAGAGATTGTGAAAAAGAAGAAGGAAGAGAGAAGTGGAGAATAAGTTAACTCGACATGCTTCCTAAATCAGGAGTTTCTCGACATCACTACCTCCCATCATCCTTTTAGATCGTATTTCCTATTTATTTTCCATTTTATTATTGTATAGAATTGGGAATAACAGTTTGACGATAAGATTTTTGAACGTTGAGACGTTATAAACTCACCTTTAGAGTTTTATCTTTGAATTAATGAAATCTGAATGTTTATGTATTTATTGGATTTGTTGTGGTTTAATTATGCAAGTGCATAATTCGATAATAAACTGAGAGGGTGAACCGAATGAAAAATAATTAATTGGGCTAACGAGAGTTATATGATTTAATAGAATAAGAATTAAATCAAATCGATAAATTGTGCGAAGAGAGATTTTGCGTAGGTTTCCAATAGTTTATTAGACAACTTTAGAACTAATTAGGATTTTTTATAGGTTGTTAATTGAGAGATTGCAACTTCTATAATCTAATTAGTGTTTATAATTTAAGATTAATGGTTATAACTTGAGAAAGAATAATCAGCCTTAGAATTGTCCAGAACCAACAATCCAGTAATTCATAATCAGTTAAGTTAGCATAGGTAAAATTCTCTTTCTCTCAATTGGTAATTTCCTTAGGTTGATTCTTGGGAAACTGTTGCAACTGTTGAATAATTAATATTTTCACGATTGATTTTTAATTTGATTGATTTAATTGAATTCTCATTTTAGTTTTGTTATATTTTGAATTTCTTTATTCTGGCTTTAGATTTTAGGATTAGATTACCCCTCCTTATGGGATTAACACCTTAGGTACTATGTTAACAAATCGTGTGCTTGCTGATTATCGAGGGCATTTATTAAAACTTATACACACATCAAACACCTGATCAAATGGGTTAAGGAGAGTGATGAATGCTGCCAATTGTAATGGGTGTAACTGAAGAAGTGTTTGGAAAATTCTTGGAGACAGATCCACATGAAAAAGAGGAAATGGTGAAATCAATCGTTTTTAGCAACCCACCTTGAGCATGACCATTGAGGCGTCTAGCTACAAGACGTTAAAGAAGCAACCCATTTAAAATTTATTCGTTTTTCAATTATCTGTTTGTTGTTAACTTTCTTAGCGAACCTTAAATTAGTTTGTTTTCTTTGTGTGCGCAGGCCTACTCTCCCATGTTTTCTATCTATTTTCCTTGTAGCTATTCTTCATTCCTTGACGCAGTACACCACGTTCCACACTAGATCAACATAGTGATCACCCCAACATTCGTATCGTATTTCTATCTCTTTCTTTGTTGCTTGTTAGTTTAATTTCTTTCAGTTTTAATGCTTGTCCTTGTTTTTGTTAAGTTTTGTCTTTTGTCTTAGACCCCTCTTTTACTTTTTTGTATCACATGAGGAATAGTGTGATGTTCAAGTGGGGGGAAGGAAGAGTATTAGTTAAAAAATTATCATTATTTGTGTGTTGTGTGTTTATTTTCCTGTTTAATGTTTAGAAATGCATGATCATTAATTAAACTCGATTGGGATTAGAAATGCATAATATGAGTGAATGAGTATACTAGCATGCTTAGACTAGTTACTTGGATTTCGGTTAAAAGGACATTAGCTTGTTGTTATAGATGAATGACACTTTGGTAATAATTTGAGCCATTTGAAATATTTACACCAAATTCAAGTATTCTTTCATGATTGAGGAACTCTAGAACTTACTTGCAAATACTAGTAAAGATCACATAATCTTATGCAAATGTTGAAATGATGAAGGTAATTAGGATTTACCTCTTTTGCTTAAAAGCCACTGTGATGTGACCTTTAGTGAAACCCCTTTGAGCTTAACATGAAACATTTTCTTTCTTTAAACCCAAAATATGAGCCTTGACCTTATTATTTATCCTCTTCCTTATACTGATCATAAGACAAGTTGAGCATTTGAATGTGGATGATTGGGTTTAGGGAATAATGGTTTGAACAAGTGTAGGAGAATCACAACATCTAGTTGGCTTTTGCGTTAGGAATGGGTACGGTAATAATAATATGTATCTGTCCTCTACATTTTTTTCTCTTCTAAACTTGATCTTGTTCTAAATAAATAAATGAAAAATATAGAAAAAAATTAAAAAAAGAGAGAAAAGAGAAATAGAAAATAAAAGAAAAGAAAAGAAGATGACCAGAAAATGAAAAGAAGAGGAAAGAAATAAAAAAGAAGGGAGTGTTAATTTGGTTAAATGAGAGGAAAGAATTGAGTGTTTTATAGTTCATTGTTTTATGTTATTTTAAATACTCAATTTGTGTTGTGGTTTTAAACTGCAATTTTCCTTTTCCTACCCTTAGCTTGGCTCCATTATAACTGAAATAAAGACCTTCAGATTGATGTTTGTGTTTAATATAAGTAGTGGAGTTTAGATTGGTCAGCAAGCTTATGACAGATGTCTTATATGAAATGAACGATGAGTGAATACATATCCCACATTTGAATGCTTGAGAGGATGGAGAGTGGAGTGAGTATCTATCATCACACTTGTGTGATGGTTCTTTGAATTGAAGTGTTTGTTGATTTTGGCTAAATATGCGAAAAATAGCTTGTTCGTGGAATATTATGAGTTTCAAGTTCTTAGGTTCTGTTTATTGAAATGATCGTTGATATCTTTGACTATTATTTGGGAAAATTTGTTGTTTCCATTGTTTGTTTTTATAGTCTAGTGTTCTTTATTTTGCTTGAGAACAAGCATAGTTTAAGTGTGGAGGAATTGTTATGTTGAATTTTGTTTGATTTTACTTGTTTTCATATGCTGAAATTAGTTGTGATTTAATTCAAATTTGATATGAATTGAGTGAATTCGGTGTGGATGTTGCATAAATATTAATTGGATTAATTTGTGAATGTGGAATGAACTTAAACAAGAAGAATTGTGCATGAAAATGGCCATTACATAGCTGCATATTTTGACCATGTCACGGTTGTGCAAGTTAGGTCACAATCATAACGTAACTTGCACTTGCACGGTCCTACAAGTTAAGTGACAACTTGATTTGCACTTATACGGTCGTGCAAGTTAAGTCACGACCGTGACTTGCATGCATGGCCGTGCAAGTTAAGTCACAACGGTGACTTACATACAGAGCCATGTAAGTGAAGTCACAACTGTGCATGTGTGAGTCACGACGGTGACTTACACAGCCCCTTCATTTCCTTATTTTCTCTTAATGTTTACGTGGCAATTATAGAGGTGGATGGCACGAAAACCTAAGCCTAGACAATGCTATAAATAGAAAGGATAGGAGGGTGGCGGCAGACATGTTTCATTTTATTCTTCACTCTTTACACAGAGACAAACATTTGGGGAGGCACAAAGAGAGATAGGGAAAGAAGAGAGAAGAAGAGAAAAGAATAAAGGGAGTCGGTGAAGAAGAGAGAAAGAAGGTGGAGAGTTAGAAGTAGAAATAAGCTTTTAACCATCTGGTAAGAATAAGTTGAAGCAGAAGGTGAGAGATGACGCGGAAAGCTTGAGAGGGGCAGGAGACCATCTTATGTTACTCACCCGATCCCTATTTTCTTGCTCTGTTATTCATCTGTTGCAGTGTTTCTATAATTAACTAAACTTGTTACTTTTATAGATTAACCAACTATTATTTGTTTTCTTTTTATAGTTCATGTAGTATTCACCATTTTATTGTTTTAATACTTCTGTTGACAGTAGCATGGGACTGAAGTGTATGGAGATGATGAACTGTAATTATGCTATGATGGGCTGATCTCTTTTTCTTAAAGATTAATGTAGCTTTTAGTCAAATATACATGATTGAGGGATCATGTTATTGTCTTATGTTTTCTATAGTTTCTAAACTGAATGGATGTAACAACATGGTCAAAATTTGTATGATTTTAGTATTAAACGAAGGACTAAGAGGAGAAGTTTAATATGGAACGAGAAACTATAGACGCTTAGGTTAAAAATTAGAAATATATTAACTTAAGCAGTAATTAGTATTCGGGCTTCTATAATTAATTTGGATGATAACTAGTTGAATACGAAAGTGATATTAGTTCATTATTCGAGTTGATTTAGAAACTCAACTTTTAATTTTAGTAAGACAACTTTCCAATCATTTTCCCTTAGTCATGTATATGTTAGAAAAGTGTTTTAAAGGCAATCACCTTTAGCACTTATTGTACAAATCATTTTATGATTAATAAAGGAAATTTTCATTATTTCGACGTTCATACATTTATGAATTTGATGTTGATCTTAAATTGATTTAATAAAGTCCTTGATACAAAACATAATATGGAGGAAATCATGATAAGATCATGATAATGGGATTCTTATCATATGTAATTATGATCGTATCTAAACTTTCCTTAATCATAGGAATAATGAGATGGGATATCATTAATCCAGACAGACTAGCACATGTTATACTCCTTAATTGGATCAAACAGTAGATCTTATAAGCTGTAGACATAAGTTGTTTAGAGTTAACATCTAGATGCTTGCTAAAGGTAGTAAAAACATTGGATTGACCTACTATGAGACAATCATATGGATATTCTATTCCAATGTCAATGTTAGTCTCATCATAGCAATAGTGCAAGTATCCTTTGACTTGAGGTGCTCTAGGATATCTCGGACATTGATCCTGTGCTTTGACTTTATTCATCAGTTCCTTTCAGGGGTTACTCATAGGGTGGTGATTAGGTACAACTTGAGGTATTCAAAGGTTATTAAGTAACTAATAAAGGATTCACCACTCCTGATAGATGGAGATGATGCCCACGGCCTCTTATTCATTACTTGAGAGTCTTTGGCTAAAGCAGATATGTGTTATGAAGAGAGTCTTCAATGATACTTAGTATAATGAGATCTGCAGGATAAGATCTAAAATCACTTGAACTAGATGTGAAGTAGTCAGTTTCATGGGAGTTGACACTTTGACCATACTCTGAACCAAGTAGGGTATATATGGTGAAAGGATGAATTGCATGGCAACATTGCATATGGAATAGTTCATAGTTAAACCACTGATTTTTTGGTCAATTGGGGGTCATAATATGTTGCTAGATACCGCTCTTGACTTATTTGAATTAAGTGTTAATTCAAGTGGCCAATATAACTGGGAACCTAATGGGTCACACACATAGGAGATTTGAAGGATGAGTAAAATGGTCTTGAATGGTGATTCAAGATATGAGAGAATGTTTCGGGATTATATCGCGATGTGATCATGGTAGAAAACGTTGCATGGAATGGATTAGAAACAAGTTATTCATGGTCATTAACTTTCCATAACTTCCATTAGTGCATGCTATTCATGACTATTAACTTCCTATAACTTTCCATTAGTGATGAGGGTTATGGAAGGCCAAATGGTGCAGAAAATTAAGATGATTTTCATGCATTTAGTGTAAGACACAATAAAAAGAAAGGTTCTTTCTTACACACACACTCTTTTTTTTGTCTCTCTAACTCTCATAAGAGTTCTTATCTTTGCTAGCACAAAGAAAGAATTTTAACCATCTCTTAGTGAGGTTTCATCCTTCTATCTTCGTGTGGACTTCAATTAGAGACGGACTACGTTGATCGTTGTGGTTTACGACAACCCAATGCAGAGAAGATTAAAGAACGAAGGAGATTGTCGGAAAGGTATGTAAACATCTTACATTTTATGTTTTTGTTTTCTATATCTATATGCATAAGTAGATCTGGTTTTTGAGGTTCTGTTTTATTTTCCGCTGTCTATATTTGATATATATTATGTATGAGATGCATGATTGGAACCTAACAGTATAGGAGATTAAATTAGTGAAATTAATTCTCAATATGCTTCCATCTCGATTAATATATTTGTTAAATCGTTACCTTTCATTCTAATTTCGTGATTGTCTTTAAAGGTTTCACTCAACAATTCAAGATAGAGTGTATAGGATTGCGTTTGTTTTTATTTTTCATTCAAGATTAGTTTAGGTTAACCAATTTCACCTCCATAAGAGACGACTTTGGGTAATCACTACAACTACCTCATATACTTGGGAGTAGGATAGCCTAGGTAATTTTTAGAACTTTTTGGGCACAACACAAATCAAAAAGGAAATTTTGATTTGCTCTTTGATTCAAACTAATTAATATATTGACGTTCGACTCATTCCTTATCCAATAACTTGTTTCTTTTTATTTTTTATGTTTCTTGTTTTAGTTTTTTTAAAAGAATTATATTAATAAAATATGTTTATCTTGATATGTTGTAGTTTTTTATTTTAAAAATAAAAGAACAATAGGTTACAAAATCACAAATTCTATTCTTTTGAATATTATCATAGCTGTTTTTTTGTATTATTATATATGGTTTAAAAACCAAAGTTTTCTTCTTTTGTTTTTCTATTGCAATCCTTCCTGTCGTATTTCATTCTTCATACTTTGACATTATTCATTTCTTTTATTTTTCTACTGCTGTTTTGAACTTCTTCATTTCCTTCATTCCTTATGCTTTGTTTAACATCTTGTAGACTTTTTTTTATCATAATCTTTTGTGTTTTTTTACTTAATCATCTCCTTAGTAACCAGGTACTATATAACTATTTTTGTTTGAATATGGACAATGATGATATTAATTCTTTTTTATGTGTTATTTATGATTTTTAGAATTTTTGAGATATAAGTTTTTTGGTTTTCTATATGATTTTGCTATGTGTGTGTATGATTTTCTCTACCTTTGTGTGTGTTTTTTAATGACCATCGACCCACCTACTCACTAACTCCCCTAATCTAGATACCTTTAATCCTCATAAGACGAGTCGCCCTTTAGACTCTCGTATGGAATATGTAATCCTATTTATTAATTCTAAGTCAGTGCTAGGATAACTTTAAAAATTATGGTATAGGTATGGGTAGTGGGTTAAGAGAATTCTAAAGCCTCATCCCTTATAAAGTATAGGAAGAACCATCCAATGAAAATCACAACAAACAATATCATTAAAATGAGGTGCCAAATAAGGCTTACAAAAAGAATTGCCAATGGAACCATAAGGTAATTGACCCTAAAATAGTTGGTATTGAACTTGAAGCGAGTCATGGCTTCTCTGTAATTGATAGGTGTGTAAAAGATGTAATCTTTAGAAGTTCAGACTATATGCAACACATGGTCATCATAGCTTAGGTTACAATTATGGTGTGAGAGAAGAAAGCCAACGAAGTGCTAGTGTTACTTTGTATCTAGAGCAAAAAATTTGTGTTTCTAATTTTTTTTAATCATCAAACTATTGTCTAGTTATTGTACATGCATAGTTGGGAACTTCATTTCTTAATTAAGCTCCTTTAGATCCCCTTTTGAGTAATATTATTTCCATTTTATTGTCACTTATATGAAACCTTTTTAGTTCTCTAAGGAATCAGTGTTTCAAGCATCAATGACATTATTTGATGTAAGAAAAGAAAGAATAATGAGTTTATACTTACAACTATACAAGCATGTTTAATGCCTTCTTAGTTGTCTATATGATATACTTATCAGTAACAACTTTTCACACACATCCATTTTGTGCTTTTCAGTCAAACATCAAGTACTAAAAGGATAGAATATGAATCAATTATAATAAAATTGAAATTTTCTTTTTACAAATTTTTAAGTGTTTATTTTTTGAATATAAAGCATTTGCTATCACATAAAAGTTTTATAGCATTGAAATAATAACTTGGACATTTTTTTTCATATGATTACCTACAAAGCTATTAATTTTTTGACAAAAGAAACTCAGATGCTTTTTTCATATGATTAAATGCACTAGATGATTAATCTATTTATTACAATTTTTCTATTGTCTTTATATGTAATTATTTTTAAGTGATAAAAGCTTTGAAAAATATGAATGGTTCTAATGATTACATGGATATAAATGAAAAGGATGAAGTATGGAACAATGCTATAGAGATGCATTTAATCTTATTAATGGTTGAAGAAGTGAAGAAGAGAAATTGAATAACTACTACCTTTTCTAAATCTAGTCGGAAGAATATTAAGGTAGGTCTTCAAACAAAATTCAATAAAGATTATACTGATGTTTAATGAAAAACAAGTATAATGCCTTGAGGGCTAAATTGAAGAACTTTAAGAACTTACTCAAAGAAATAGAAATCGGTTATAATTCCTTCACTGGTGAAGTTAATGTTGCAAATGAATGTTGAGAAAATCTATTTAAGGTAAATTATAACTTTACTTATCAATATATCACATTATTATTATTTTTGTTCTCTTATAACTTTTCATCATTGTAGGTGCATAAAATGGTTCATAGATTCAAGAAAAAAAGGATGTAAGGAATTTTTAAATTTGTGTCAAAATTTTGGAGATACTACTAAAACTAGTTTGCATACACATCTATCAACTAAATCTCAATCAAATAGTATAGAAGAGGAATTTATAATTAATGTCGATGAAGTTTTTTCATTCAGTGAAAAAGGAGATTAAGTTGTAAGCTCCCCTTCTATGAAAAAGAAATCTCCTAAGAAGAAGAAAGTAAAGAAGATATAAGAAAGTAAAGAACATATACTATAGTATTCTATAAAATATCTTGATTACAATTGGTGAACATTGAAAAAGATAAAATGAATTTATTCCAAAAAGAAGCTTGCAATATCACCTACTACAAATACTAAATTTGAAACTTCATCAATTAATGAAGAAACTAATATAATGATGGAATGTTTGAATTCCTTGCATGATTTGGGTGTCGTTGGTGTGCAATATGGAAAAGTAATAAAGACTTTATATTATTCTCCACCTTATAAGGAGATTTTTATAAAGATGCTAAATGCAAGGAAGATGAATTTGATTTTGTCTCTTTAGTTATATTTTCATATAAAGATGCTAGATATTTACTTTTATTTTAGTAAATATTTCACGGTTTTAAACATTTAAAGTGCATGTTATGTATGAACTGTTTGACTGAATGGTTGATACAAACTTAAACTTTTGTTAAATGTCATGTAACTTCATAATAATTTTTGCATTTATGTTTCAATGTTTTTATTAATTATTTAGTTCTAAACTTGTAGATACTTGGCCTCCTTATTAGATTTCGTATCAAATTCAAATGAAATTGCTAGACAATTATCTAATTATTATATCAATAAAAGTTCCAATTGATTTATTTTT
>JAOQML010000005.1:32157117-32177092 GCA_027568935.1 Erythroxylum urbanii
ATGGATTTGATATGATATAGGGGAATATAAGTGTTTAATACCATAAGGGTTTTCTCTAATGTAGTTTATCATTGAATGAGAAAAAACAAATTTCTCTAGTGTAGTTTAGCATAAAGTTTAGAGAAATTGAGACCTACAAACAGAAAGATGATACATTTCAATCATATAGGTATCATCTTAGTTTGCTACACTTTATTTTTTTCATTCATATTAGTAAGGTATTAGATATGAGTGATTGTACTGGATCTGTGTTGCACATAAGCATGCATTAATTTTTGTCCAAGGGAGAGATTGTTAGTAATTTTCAAATTTGGACAATAATTAATTACGATTTAAACCATCTTATGGTTAAGGAAGTTGATCAATTGAAGATAATAAAGAAGTTCAACAAAGGATCTGGTTTAATGAGCTGAAGTCCAATAAAAAAGGGACCCTAATTAGGGTGAGCTAGACATGCATTGAGCCTGTGATAGTGAGGTCCAATAAGGTTATTATATATAGTTGCTAAGGTCCCTTGTTTTCTGTTTAAGTAAGTTTGAGAATGTTCGGATTCTTTGACTCGTTAAAAGGTTCACATGCTAAGAAAGATGCAAAAAGATATTGACGACATTCAGATAAGCAATTTTCATAAAGATCGTTGAGAAAGCTCAAAGGTGTCGACATTGAAAAGCTTGTTTGAAGATATGGAAAGCAAATTAGGTATTTTCTGCATTTTCTTTATTTATTCACCTTCATGTTTGATCATGGATAGGTAAATTAAGGCTCGTGTTTTGCATTACACCTATCTCTTTTTAAGTATTAACCATGTTCTGCTAATTAGATAGATCAAATAATTTTTATTTCTATATTGTTATGTACATTTCCAAGGAAATCATGCAATTTTTATATTGTTTGTCGTATTTAAAGATTTCTAACCCTAGAAGTGGAAATATGCTATTTTCAATAATATGTATCTTAACTCTTTCTGCCCAAACTGAAAAACAAAAATAAAGAAATGAAAGTGGAAACGCTCCTTTCTTTGAGGGGCAAAGCTTCAGATTTGGGTATAACACAAAACAGACTTATTACTGATGACAAACCCGTAACGTAGGTACGTATCTTATTGATGAATTAGACAATGAACTGATGCGTAATGGTTTGAACGGTATATAAATGTACAACTTGTTCATGTCTGAAAACGTTTTCATAGGAGGAGATGATTTTTTAAAAATAAATTATGAAAATAACATAATTAAGTATTTCTTTCAAAACTATTTGTACAATATTCATGACTAACAGAAACTTCATGCTTATCTATACACAAATAAAATCATAACAATATATTTTATAAGATATAAACAGACACACTTAAAGGAGAATGTGTTTTAGCTGCCCTTATTTAATTAATGAACATTATTTTGAGATGGAGAAAATAATTAATAATTAGCTGCCCTTATTTGATTAGTTAAATTTTCTTTTGAGATGGAGAAAATATGAGTTGTTAGTAGGAAACAATGACAAATAAATAGAAACAGAAATGAATAATAAACTTTTGTGGTAAACGAGCTATGGGTTTATATTTCAATTTGATAGATGCATAGACTTATGAGTGACTTGCAGTTGCTTGAAAATTATATTCGTTTTATATCTCGATGACCTCTGCAACTTTATTTAAAATTCACAACTCCAAAAGAAAGCCAACTACCCCACCAAAAATAGATCCTAAATGTTGGTTTTACACAAATCACTGCCAATTTGAACCTCGCCGGTAACGTACTTCTCATTAATTTATGTATTTAACTCGTTAATACAACAAGTTTAAATTGTAAAAGGAGAAATTACACTAGTACGTGTTTCGTACATCATACATAAATACTCTACTGATATCCGAAATAAAGGCATATAAGCTAATTAGCAAGCATGTTTTATTTTCATTCTTTACATATATGTAAAGTCCGTGCCTTTAGCCTCTTGAACAAAAAAAGAATTAAATTTAGGACTTATAGAAATTTAATAATAATGCATATTACATGGTTAGATAAGAATTTTCATTGGGAAAGGAAATACAAAATGTTCGTTGGTTAGTTTGGCATATGCATCGTATTATTTATTATTATGGTATTTTTCAGTGACATAACAAAACCTTGTGCACTTTCATACTTCTTCATCCTTTCTTTAGCTGTTACTTATGTGGGTGGATAAGTACAAAACTAGTGATAATGATTTAAGTATTCGTTACCTTCCATTGTTTGTCATTATCAATGACTTAAAACAAAGACATCAAAATCATTAACGTGACTCTTACGGTTACGATATAATATGGCCATACGAGGTGTTGATTCACCCTCATTTATCATTTACACTTCAAGAATTAACACGCATAGTGTATATTCTTGCTTTCCTACTGCCTTCCGAGTGCAACAGGTGTTTTGACTATCCAATTCTTCCATTTCAAATTCGGTTATGAATGGGGATAATAATGAATTATTCTAACTTTCTCAAGGCTAACATAAAAATTTTATTGATCCAGTTATTAACTTCTTTATTAACATTATTTTGTTAATTGAGTTATTAGACTTTATTTAATTGTCATAAGGTGTACCATGAACTAGACATGGACAAAACACACAAATATTGATTTGACAATCAATAAATTTTTTAGGTATAAACGCTACAATAAGTGTTAACCGTAGATTTTGTAGTATAATACAATAAGACAAACATAATTTTGATCCTTTAACTTAAGATATTTTCATATAGTTGAAAAAGATAAAACCATTTTTCTAATTATTATTGATCGAAAAAGGGTATATATACATGTGTGTGTGTGTGTAGTTCCAAACCAAAAAATTGAAAATAAAATAAATAATTAATACATCATAATTTTAGTGATAATGACATAACTTTACATCACTCCCCCTCAAGGCGCTAACTCCCATGTCTTTTTTCTTAATTCGGAAATATATATATATATATATACTCTTTTTCGATCAATAATAATTAGAAAAAGGATTTTATCTCTTTCAACTTGGTATCTGATAGGTGACATTTGTATATATTTTTCTTAGGATAATTTGTTAGTTAATTGTGATAAATTGATTGTTCTTAACTTGTTTAGCTCATGTTTTGTCTTAGGTTCATATAATTGCATAATTATGTATGAATGTATGTGAATATGCATGAATGTGTGTGAATTATGTCTTTAAGATTAGGTTTTGCATGAGTTTTGCATGCCATTGTTGCACGTCTTTTTCTTACATTATGTTGGTATGAATTGCACATGTTTTGGGCATGATTAAGTGATGAATTTTGTTGTCAATCAATAGGTTTGAAGTTGGTTTTGAGGGATGGAAGGATAGAAGAACAAAAAAGAAAGCAAGTTATGTAACCCAAAGGAAAGTTGGAATTTTCCTAGGCCAACCCATCACCAATGTTAAGTTTTTGCAAGATATAATTCTTATTGGATGTTTTTTGTTTTTGATCTGAAAGAAAGAGGAGAAATTCCGTTTCAAATTGGTGAAATGACGGCCTAATTTAGATAAGAAATCAATAAGATATCACAGATTGAAATCAAGACAGAAACTAGAGTTTTCTGGAAAATTCCAAATGGCAACTTCCTCTTTAATTCCTACATTGTTTTACGCAGCAAATGGGGTATAAAAACTCAAGTTTAAACCCTAGAAAAGAAAAGGTCGTGCAAGACATCCAAGGGAGAAAGAAGAACGCATTTTTGAGAGAAAAACCAAGAGAATTCAAAGTGGAATCAAAGGAGTTCAAGGAGACACAAAGCTGCCACCATAGAATTCCAGCTTTGCTCTTCAACATAGAAGCCTTACTTCTTCTCTTTTCTTGCTTCTTTTTTGTATTTTATTGATTGAGAAGGATGTATGGATATGTTATGAACATGTTGGATGAGATTTTGATCGATTTCTAAATAGTTATTAGGGTTGTTATTGCCTAAACTATGTCGTACCTCACTTTATTCAATGTTATGGATATGTTTGATGTTGTTTGATGTTTATAGTATATGGTTATCCATACTTAGCTCACATAGAGATATGGAGTTAAGAAATATGTTAGTAAGTGCCATGAGAGTGGGCTTACACCAAGAACACTCCATATATTAAGTTACCTTGCCATTTGGGGCTTACACCAAGAACATTCCATATATTAAGTTACCTTGCCATTTGGAGAGAGATCTTGAATGGAAAAGTGGTTGTCCCAAAAGTTGTTCATATCATTTTAATGGTTAAGTGAAAAATGGGAAGTGAGAGCTTACATAATTCATTTACATCATTAAACAGGGCTTATTTAGTTCAAGTAATGAGAGTGAAAGAACCAGGACATTGGAAAATTTTGGACTAAACATAATGAACATTACTAAAGTGAGAGAATACATAGTTAGGTAATAGCAATCCTAAGTTGTTAAATTGATACTTTGATTTACCATTTTCTAAATTTGTGTTCTTACTTTTGTCACAATCCTAAAGTGTGTATATATGACTTTTAATTTTTATATTTTGGATCTTTCAAATCTAATTATTTAATTTTCCTAAACAAAATGAAATTTGGATCATTTCGGTGACTAACCAAACTTATAGGACAATACCTATCTATATTGCGATCTCCGATCCGTATATTTACAGCATAAGAGGTTTTAATTTAAAATTTAGAAAATTACCTATCAATATCAAAGTAACTCCAAGGGTGTCTTGTATGAGAGAGTATGAAGGGGCATTCTATTGATTAAATATGTAGTTGTAAGAATCACTTCTCCCTATAAAAATTTTAGGACCTTCACCGTAAAGAGTAAGGATCGTGTCACCTATAAAAGGTGGCGATTCTTACACTCTACGACTCCATTTTGTGTAGGTGTATCAACACATGTTGTTTGATGAATTATGCCCTGTTCAGTTAAGTAATTAGAGAAATCCTTTCGAGTGTTCTCCGTTCCATTATCTGATCGAAACACTTTGATTGTAACCCTAAACTGAATTTTCACCATCTTTTGAAACTTCTTAAAATAGTCAAAAACCTCGTCCTTCCTATATAAGAGATACACCTAAGTACATCTACTGAAACAATCAATAAATGTAACAAACCTTCGAAAACCACCAATTACAGCTATTTTACTTAGACCTTAAACATTTGACTGAACCACATCAAACTGATGTGCACTTTTATTTTCAATTTTTGGATAGTAATTTCGAGTATGTTTAGTAAACTCACATTCATCACAAACTAGTTGTCTTTTATTACAAACTTAAGCAAACTCAGGAAACATCCTACACAAACGTTGAAATGAAATATGACCTAATCTATGATGCTCTAATAAAAGACTGGAACCATGCTTTTCAGTTCTCAACGCCAGCACCTCTTATTTCCATTCAGTTCCTCCTTCTTTATCCAGATAGGACAATCCATTACACTCTTTAATAGTCCCAATCATTGCTCTAGTGTTCAGCTCCTGAAACAAATAATGAGTTGGCCAAAACATCGTACAACAATTTAGATCCTTAGTTAGAGTGCTGACAGATAATAAATTAATAGGAATGTATGGGATATGAAGGACATATTATAAAGTCGGTATACATCGAACAATTCCTTTTCCTTTAACAGGGGTAGGTAAACCGTTCGCTATACGAACCGACTCAGAATGAGTATAAGGATTATAAATAGAAAAAAAAATCGAAGTCTTTAGTCATATGTTTCGAGGCTCCGGTGTCAACAAACTAAGGAGCTAAATGGTCATGGGCAACATTATACGCAATACCTAATTGAGCAAGGGCAGAAAAATTAGAGTGTTGATCAACCAAACAGGTAGCGGAACTTATATGTGTTAGGGCTCGGTATTCATACAATAGTTGTTTCAAAGTCTTAGCATCATCTGGACAAAATAAATCTGATATAGCCTGAGGTACCTCTTTTACCTCCTAATAAATGTTGTCCTGAGTTGACGCTTTCCCTCAACTATTTTTGCCACCTAGACCACCACCACGGGCCTCACCACCTCCCCTCGAGCTGCTACCACTACCACCCCATCCAAGACCCCCAAGACCACCAATCTATCTAGGTTATGGGGGAAGGGGCAGTTGTGCTTAACATGCCCTACTTGTCTACACTAAAAGCATGTTCTCGTGTCCACGTCCTTCTGGATGGAAAGAGCTGATTAATTCAAACAGGTTGGCGTAGAAGATACGCGTCTCCTCATTTACTACAACTGAAATCACCTGGTTGAGTGGAGGAAGAGAATCTCATGATAAAAGGTGAACTCGAATCGACTCAAAATCTAGATTAAACCTATATAAAAAATCTTGAATATAGCCAAATCATAAAGCGGGTAAGACTCAGTTCCTGTTTGGGAACCTTTTCCCGTGTAAGAGCCTTTTTGATCATAGACATCATTCGCCAAAAAAACCAATTCTAATGTCTTGGGCTTCTCGCAGCTATTGAAGCAATACCGAGGAAAGCTACCAGGGACTTGGTTTCCAATTGAGTTAAGGCTCAATGAAACGATCTAGGCTTTACCCCAATGCTTTAAGAACTATTGATATTCCTTCTCAACATCTGGACATTTTGGATTGAATGAACAAAGATGATCTACCTTGGATCACAACTTAGTAAGTTCTGCCATATATTATGTGACTGACTGCTCCCTTGCTGTAATTGTCGCAGCTAATAATGAATCTCGTTTACTTGTGCTCATTAACCATATTTATAATACATGTT
Source organism: Erythroxylum urbanii (assembly GCA_027568935.1). Lineage (NCBI taxonomy): Eukaryota > Viridiplantae > Streptophyta > Magnoliopsida > Malpighiales > Erythroxylaceae > Erythroxylum > Erythroxylum urbanii. Next base: position 32,163,826 of record JAOQML010000005.1, read on the forward strand.
AGCAACTGTATCCCAAACATCCTTCATTATTTTCAGCAGCTGAATCATTTTTAAGACATTGGGAGCCATGGTGTTAAACAAGCATGCCATGACCACTGAATTTCTATCTCCCACTGGTTAATCATGGGACTACCCTCTTTTGGTTTCGACATTGTTCCATCAACATAACCTTATAACCCTCGACTATGAATCATTAACCGAGTATTTGTTGACCAAGTCAAATAGGAGGAAGCACCAACCACCTTTATCAACACTTGGAGAGGATTCAAAGAAACATTCTCATGACTCGGGTTGCCTTGGTTTCCACTATCTTAGGTTGCACGTACTAGTGCCAATTGAGTCTCTGCTAATTAACTAATCAACCTCTCTAAGGTATCCATCGAGACAAGTGTCTCTTCAGGCATGACTTGATCTAAGCAGTAACTCGCTAGGAGCAAACTATCCAATCAAACGATTACACCTTAAACGTACTAGAAATTGTTAAACCTTATGGAGACACAACGTTGGATTGTTTTGCTTTGTTATTTGTGACCAATGTGGAGAATATCACTTTAGCAAGAATAGAGATCGCAAACAAAAAGAAAGGAGGAACCGACGAGATTCAAAAGGATGACACTGCTAGTATGTAGGTTAGCCTAAAGATGGCGACTAGGTTTTTTTCAAAATGAAAGGCTCTTATACCAAGTTGAAATAGATAAAACCTTTTTCCTAATTATTATTGATAAAAAAAGAGTAGATATGTATATAGTTCCAGACCAAAAAAATAAATAAGTAATATATCATAATTTTCATGATAATGACAACTTTCAATCACATATATTAATCCTCTTAAAGATAAAAAACAACTTTGAGATAAAATGTTCTTTATCTTTTGTGTATTAAATATTATGTAAGGGGCATTTACACTAGTGAGGGCCTATATAAATATGAAAGATAATCAAGATATCACTTATAATTACATACTAATTAATTATTGAATTTTAACATATCAATTATACTTACAATTTACGTTCAATGTATTAATTACATATATATTAACATTTCTAAATGTGGTAAGGAATTCGTTATCTTAAGTTTGAAAATAAGATTTTGAAAATAACAAAGAGAGTATGATTTGATAAAGATGTATGCAATTTGAGATTATGAAGATATAGGAACAAGTTAGACAATGCCTTGAAGTATATGATGTCATATAAATTGAAAGTCAATCTTAATATTTATGGTGCATTTATCAAAGATGCCATTATGAGTAATTTGTATAATACTTTGATGATCATAATAAAGAGGAGTTGTAGAGGAGGATTTAATACCCATATCTTGAAGTAACGATCAAAATCATAGGAGCTTAAAGGTAGTGTCGACAAAAGCTCAATATTATATTTTTATATTAGAGCGAAAGACAACTGTTGTTTCTTGTTATACCAAAAAAATGAAAAATACTCTAAGAAAGAAAAAATAGTCTGTAGTGCAGCAAAGCTCATTGGGGTCTACAATACAATCAAAATCAAAGACTACTCTCAATTTTAGTGAGGATGAGCTAAAAAAGTTAAAACTATGAAATAAAGTACCTTTGATGTACTTAAGTATATGAAAAAACAAAAAAACAACTAAGTGAAACAAGGGGTAGCCATAAATTGGCTAACAATGTGAATAGTATGGGCAATATTAGGATGAGTGATGATAAGTTATATAAGGTTTCCAAGTAGTTAACGATAGAGAATACTATCAATAAAGTGAGTCTCGTTAGTAGCTAAAAAACAAATATTAGGTTTTAATCAAATATTAATCATTTTAGTATCAATGATACTAACATGAGAGATAACATTAGTAACATATTTTGATTGTTTAGATAATAATTAGAGGAATTAAAGGAAATTTCAAAACCCAAAAAGTCACTGAAATTATCTGAATCCTTCATCCTAAACAATTTATGGTTAAAATATTTGATAGTGGAGATAATTGGAGTCATTATTAGTAATCATCATATCATTAACATATAGAAAAAGATGAGAGTACCCCTAATTTGTTTTCCTAAGGAACAAAGCATGGTTATAAAAGTTTGATTAAAAGCCATACCAGTCAATAGTGAAGTTAAATTTGAAAAACTTTGCTCGAGGAGCTTACTTTTATCCATATAAGGCTTTATGAAGGTGATAAGTCCTATTAGGTGAATCATTATACTTCTTCTATTAGATCGCTATTACGGAAGGAATTCTTGAAATCTATTTGAAATAATGGTCAACGCTTGTTAGAAGCAATCATAATAAGATTATAGACCAAGGTTAAATGGGCTATATGGCAAATTATCTCCTTATAATCAATACCTTACTCCTAGGTAAAGCCTTTAATGATAAGTTAGAATTTATAATTTAAACCAGTCTATCATCTTGAGTCTTAATTTTATAGACCCATTTATAACCAATAACAAACTTATTTAGAAGTAAATCAACCATGTTCCAAGTATTGGTACTAGTAGCCTGTAATTTTTCTGTCATTACTTTTTTCACAAAGGTTTAAAGCTTGCTTCACGATAGGTATAAGGTTCATACAGAGAGATAATTATGGTTTTAACAAGAATATCCTAAAGATAGAAATAAGGGTAACTTACTTAATATGGTGAGGAATATATTAAGGAGTTTAAGGTTCTCATGAGTGAGCAGATAAAGAATTATTATGTAAAGGAGTTAATGGATCCACAGTGAAAGAACATGAAATGAGATTAAGAAAATGGATGAAAGATTTATTTTTATATTCTATAGCATTAATAATACATAATATTTTGATTTCACAAGAAAATTGAGTCTAAATCACATTTGTAAAGTGAGAATAAATAGAAAATAAATTCAAAACCTATAACGTAAGAGATAAAAATATATATATAGAAAAAACATCATTAAAGAGTACATAATATTGACAATTACCTATAATTTCATTAGAAGCAGGTCTCCAAATATGATAACAAATCAAGTCAAAAGGTGCTAAAGAAATAGAAACATTATTAAGAAAAGGTAATATATGGCTTTTGGAAAGTTGACATGAACACAATAAAATTTTTCAAACTTGAACTAACTCAAAGAAACTCTAAAACTTAAAGATCCTAGATAAAGATAGGAATCTACCATAATTATTCCTTCTGGATCCAGGAAGGTTGACTGCTATCTACTTTGTTCCGATGTCCAAAGATAGCTATTGTTCTCCATCTCTTCAAACAAATTGTGTTTCACTTATAATGGCGGTCATATAATTCCTTAATGATAGACATGGCCTCATAAAGTCCATAAGGGTCCTTGGTTCTCCATAATGTAGTTCATCCATCATCATTCTATCTATCTTGTCTTGGCATTTAACTTTTTGGATTCCTCATTCTTTCTTTGTGATGTCCAAATTGATGTTTCTTCTACTTTGTGTCCAAACTTCCTTTTCCTTTTTTTAGTTTTCAATTTCTTTTGTTTAGGTACCACAATCACAAGAAAGGCAAAAATTCCTTAGCACAAAGGAATTTAACTAGTCCTAAACTAATTCCCTAGAATCAACGTAAAAAACTTGTTGGGCAAGTTTTACCTATTAAGTATACGAATCGTAAGTTTGTAGTATTAAAGGTGTCAATCCCATGAGGAAATAGCTAAAACTAAGTGAACCTAAATTTATTTAAGGTATAAAAATATGAATTGAATGAAAGTGAATAATAAGAAATTAAAACAATCAAATAAAATTAAGAACTTAACTAACTAACACTTAAGCTGCCATAATAACAAAAGTGTGATCAAGGATAAAAGCTTAGGATTCATTCTACCATTATTTTGCTTCCTTAATCATTATTGTTGGGCGTCGATCCTAGATTTTCAAAGGATTTGATTATTCTCTCTCAAGACCTAATCATTTAACCCTAATTAATTATGAAAGTCCATATTTTGCTATCTCTCGATTTACAAAACCATCCTAACATTTTCAACTAGTTCTTAAGTGATCTATTGAACAATTAAGTTTTCACGCAAAATCTCTCTTCATATGATTATCAATTTGATATTTGTGTGACTTATTAGGTCGTCAACTCTCTTTACCCATCCTAATTGGATTACTTTCGGCTCACTCTCTCAATTTATTGTCAAAGTTTTAACATACCCAAATATGATAACACCAAAATATTGTATTGAAATCAATAACGGTTAAGTCACAAAACAACTCAAGAACAAATCTTAATATGAAAACTAGAACATCATAAACATGTATAGCATCTTCAAATCTAGTTTATACATCAATATTAAAGAAAATGAACAAAGGAAAGAAGAAAAACTTGATTTGTCCTAAATCTGGAAATCTTGGAACTCTTTAATGCTCTTCTTAATCTTCCTTCATTAATCCTAGTTTGGTAAGATGGAGGCTCCTTTGTCAGAGTCTATTATGTTCTTAAATAGTTCTTGAGGCTTCTGGTATTCTCTCTAAGGTTTCTACACTTAATTTGGTTCCAAAAATAGTCCCAAAATGTCAAAATTACAAAAAAATGTGCAAAGTGGAATTGCTATCTGCACCCTCTATCACGATTGTGACCTGCTTCCATGCTTCCAATTCTTCTATTTTTTTCAATTTCCTATTTCCATACACTTAAACACACATCATACACTTCTTAAAACATAAAATTAAGACCCAAATCATGCTCTAAATAACACAAATACTAATAATAACATAATTCTAAACCTATATACGTGATAATCATCTAAGAAACACTAAAATGCACACTTAAAAATCTATCAAAACATAGTATAAACTACACCTATCACCCTTACTACTTTCCTAAAAAATACATTCTCTTTCTAGGAATGTAAAATGTCTTGAAGAAAACAACTTGTGCTTAAGAAGATGGTAAAATTAATACCCAATAATCTCTTTCAGATACTCTACAAATTTGAATTTATCTTATTTAGCTTGAAGCTTATAGATATTGTACGCTTCACATAAGCATCATATCTCCAAATACTTAAGTGGGAAAACTTTGGTCTACTACTAGTCCATATCCTATATAATGTCTTATTAATTAATTTGTATAGAACCCTATTCATAAGGTAAGTAGTAGTTTTAAGGGAATATCCCCAAAAGGAGAGCAGAAGATTATATAACTCATCATGAAATATACCATATCTTATGTAGTATGATTTCTACTCTTAGATACTTCATTATATTATAGAGTATTAGGAAGAGTCCATAGTGAGATAATCCTATTCTCTTTTAAGAAACTAAGGTGATCATGGTCTAAGTATTCATCACCTTGATCAGATCTAAATGTCTGAATTCTCTTACCAGCTTGTTTCTCAACATTAAGTCTAAATTCTTTAAACTTCTAAAATTATTCAGACTTTTATTCACACATAACGATATCTGAAGTCATCATCTGTAATTATAATAAAATATGAGTATCCACATTTAGTGCTAGTAGACATAAGACCATATACATTTGAATGTATAAGCTCTAGTAACTTATTGGCACGCTCTATCTTTTCATTAAAGGTTTGTTTGGTCATCTTTCCCAATAAACAAGATTCACAATTATCATATAATTTATAATTAAAAGGATTCAAATATCATTTTGTATATAACTTTATGATTCTAGTTTTTCGTAATATGAACTAATCTAAAATGCCATAAATAAGATGGATTTTGGTGACTTGACTTTCTTTCCTTGATATTTATGTTAAGGATTGGTATTTTAAGATCTAATTTATACAAACCATTTGTAATTAATCTATATTCATAATAAACATCACCGTTATAAAAAGAACTAACTTTTATTTTTAATAATAAAGATAAATCCATTGAAATATAAATAAAAATTGAAATATTGTTTCTAATAATTATTAAAACAAAATAAAATATCTATTCCTATTATAATCCTATAAGGTAAAGGTAAATCACAAGTTCTTATAGCTAATGCATTAACCTTTACTCTATTTCAAATTTGCAGATTCACTTCGCCTTTCCTTAATGATTTAAAATTTGCAAGTTATTACAATTGCCACATCCAGTATCTAATACCCAAGAATATGGAACAAAAATAAAAAGGTTGATCTCAATCATAAACATACCTAGAGAAGTAACTTCCTTAAGCCTTTTATCTTTCAAACTAGTATGATAAACTTTGCAATTCCATTTCTAATATCCATCTACTCGATAATGAAAACATGTGCCCCTATCATTATTCTTCTTCTTGGCACCAACTTTTGACTTTCCTACTTTAGCATAAGCCTTCTACTTCCTGTTCTTATTCTTCTTAGAGACCTTTTTCTTACTTTTGGAAGAATCGATATTATTCTTCTTCATGCTTTGGAAATCTAATATATCTTCACCTTATTTTATACACCAAAAAACTCTTTAAGATGCAAAATCATATTAGGAGCATCTATGTTCTCATGTTGTCTCTGAAGCTTAGGAGACATACAAGCTTACATCATATATAAAACTTATTAAACATCATCAATATGACATTGATATCTCTACTAAATATTATCAATTACATCCAAGCTAGGCTTTAGAGAAATAGTAGTGTCAAGAGCATATAATTTCTTTTCTTGCCTAAGAATATTTCTAAAATTAAGAAATCACACTGAGAAATTAGGTCCAGTAAGCTTGTTAGCACACATAATGCTCCTTAGGGATACATTAATACTCATTTTATCTAACAACCAAAAGACATAAAAAGAGCAGGTATTAGTTTATGCCACCAAATAAATAAAAATAGGAGTTCAATAAATATTTAGTTACTCCCATAATTTTATTCAAAATAATAGCCCTCATTATTAAATCAAGAAATTTTCAAATATTTTCCTAATGGGTTAGGATCCCATTCAAATCTAGTTAATCTTAAGATTGCTCAATAAACCAACTAAATTTAAATTAGGTAGATAACAACTTTATCAATCACATCTTATATGACTCCTAGATCTGTTAGGCCAAAACACTTCACCAAAATATATCTTGTATATTATTTCTAACCCTACCTCTAAATTCATATAATCATTAATCTACTTATCCAAATCATATAAATTTAGTTAAATAGGCATATTAATTTAAGATAAAACATACTCAGGTTAAAGGGGCCTTGAGTTTTCTAAACAAGCCTTATAATAAATAGAATTCTAGTTTAAATTTTAAATAATAGAAGGCAACCAGTATGTTCTTAACATGTACTTAATTTCTAATTAAGGGATTTAAACTTTCAAAAATTTGGGTCTCATTAAAACTAATATAATCTCATTATATTAATTATTTCTAACATAATGAAAGAAAATACTTTAAAACCTTTTTTATTCTAATTCTTTAGAATTAAATTGAATATATTAATCCTAGAATAATTGAAACCCTTACCACTCATATGATCATTTGTGAGTCCCATTAGACATGCATCTAAATACCCTAAAGCGCTATTAAGTTTTAATCCACTTTTTGGCCTCAAAAGGGTTTTGCTTCTTTGAGTATTTTCTATTGGACAAAAGTCTTTCACATTGACTGCTTAGCTGGTTATGCTTCTATATGTGTGCCAAATCATCCTTGTCCCTATAACTTCTTATTCCAAAGGCTTCCTTTTGCATATTTTATCGATCTTTCCAATTCCTTTCTAAGCTACATTTTATGTGTTCAAGTTGTGGATGGAATCTCCTAGTGTTGTTCCCAAGGTTGGATTTGGTCTCCTGCTTAAGAGTTCCTTCTCCTTTCTTTAGTTGTTATGTTTATGTATGTCTACTACATCCCTTCTTGTGCTATCTTATTTAGCTTCAATTAATTGACTACATAGTTAGCAATTTCTCGTCGCCCTTAGAACTGTTCACTTTTCCTTTTAAAGTCTCCAAGATCTAGCTAAAGATAGGTTGACAATGTTGCACATCTCTTATACGATAAATTTCTCCATGATCTATACTTCGAGGTATATCTTAACTTTGATCATTGTTCCTTCAATTCCTTATAATATTCTTCTATTTATTTCATTTTAAATAATATATAACATACTTCTTAAGGTACTTATCCGATAGACTCTATCTCCAAGATAAATTATGGGATGATACACTACTAGTTTTTCTAATATTTCTTTTTACTTTGGGTTTTTATCATTCTAGAAACATTTGATCTAGATTTAGTCCTATATGCTCCTAGAAACATTTAATCTAGATGTAGTCCTATATGCTTCTAGAAAAATCATAGGAAAAGAAGAGATGATTGAGGGATTCAAGAGCTTTATTACAAAGTCTGCAATGGCTAAAGCTATTAAGAAAGTTGAGCCTATTCGGAGTTGGGAGTCTCAACTTAGATATTAGACATAGTAAAGTTCAAATTTTAAGAGAAGTTTTATTTGTTTTTTTGCAGATAATCTCAACACAGGAATGTTTTTTCAGGTATGGTCTTAGAAGGAATTTGTAAGATTTCACGTTGGATTTCTCTTATTGATATCCTAACAATAGTTAAGATTTTTATGCTTTATTATTAGGAGAATAATTAGTTAAGATAATTAGTTAAGCAATTCCTAAAAATTACAATAATTCCTCCCTCCATGTGTTGTCCTAGATGATAAAGCAAACTTTAGAATTTTGAGGAAAATGGTGAGCCAGTGATTATATTATGAAGGAGTTAATTAAAAGGCCTAATGTACAACAATTTTCAAACTATAAGGAAGCTTGTTTATCATTCCCAAGTATGCACTAGAAGTTGGCATGAATATTATCCTTCATTTTCAAAAATTATGTCATAAACTATGATGTATTTGTTCTAACCTCTTTTTCCCACCAAATTTTTCCTTTCAGGAATTAGGTGTTTTTTCCATTTAATCAATAGCATCTCTAGGTTAGTTAGGATTTTGCAAACTCTTTTAATCATAAAGGTTTTGTTGATAATTTTTGGGGATTTAATTCCTACACCATCATTATGTTTAGGAGTGTATACCTCCTCCTAATTGACTTTTGATGTTTCCTTTTTCCCTTTAGGTTTATCCTAATTATCTTATCAATGTCATTAACTATTCCCTTAGATAAGAATATGAGTGATGAATAAAAGGTATGAGGGAGTTTAGGACTAAGATGACTAATTGAATACATCCAGCAATAGTCAATGACTTATTGCACTAGTTGTTCAACTTCTTTTGGATTCTTCTATGAGGGGTACACAGTCTCCATATTATAGTTTTAGTGGAAAAAGATAGTCATACGTAGTTGAAAAGAGGGTCTCTACATTGCAGTCTTAATATATTTGATAACCAATTTGAAGAAGCTTTACAATTAACAAATATAATTAGACAACCCTTATCCTTGTTAAGGTTTAGTTCTGAGAGGTCTTTAAAAAATTCAAGAGTGGAAAATAGTAGTCTTATTGAGTTCTCATCTACCTTGCAAAAAAAACAATAGATCATTAACAAAACTAAGATTAAACAATTGTAAATTTCTACACTTGGAATGGAATGTAAAGCTTTGATTATTTTTTAAGTTAAAAGCCAGTATTCTTGTAAGGATTTCAATGCATAAGATGAAAAGGTAAGGGGATAAGTGGTCACCTTCAACCCCTTACCTCGTTGAAATACCTTAGTTAGTCGACTATTAACTAGAACATTGAATGAGATTGTAAACATACATCAATAGTTCCATTTAATGATATTCTTAAGGAACCCAAATGCTTCTAACATATGAATAATAAAGCTCCAATTTATGGAGTTAAATGCTTTGTGAAAATTAACTTTTACAACATATTTCTTGGGTGAGTTGATCAACCTACAACCCTTGAAAAACTCTTGTTTTAGGAGTATATTATCTCCTATAAGGCTTCCTTATACAAATGCCCCTTGAGATTCATTTATGAGATCTCTTATGATAGTCGTCGACTTTATAGCCAAAATTTTAGCAATAATTTTATAAAGGCTATTGCAACATGATAAGGGTCTATAGTAAAAAGTTATGTTTGCGTTTGGGCTTTTTGGTACTAGTGTGATGAAGGCTTTATTAACTTCCTTGAGCGTTCTTTTCTTTTGAAAAACTCCACAATTGCCTTAGTCACTAGGCTCTTAATCCAAAGCCATAATTTCTAAAAGAAAAGGACATTGAGTCTATCAAGTCCAGAAAAATTTTCTGTCTTTGAATTAAATACTACTTCCTTTATCTCAATCTTAGAGGCTGGTTTACCCAATAGTTCAATTTTAGCATTTAAGAAATGGAGAGAAATGAAACTATTTAGAAGGTTTAGAGAAGAATTTTAGAGCCTATGGGATCTTAGTGTTTTCTTAAAGAAGTTGTACACCTCTTAACTTATCTCTTCCTTGTGGGTAATTGTTTTGCCATCTTAGTTTAATAAGAAGGAGATTTTGTTTATATTTTTCCTTGCATTAATTATTTTATTAAAGAAGCTTGTGTTATTGTCTCCCTCCTTAATCTATAAAGCTCTAACTCTTTGCCTTAGCAGTGAGTTATGAATTTCTAAAGCATTATAATAGGATCGTAAGCTTTCTCTTTCATTCTCCATTAGTACAGTTTCTCCTAAATTTAAATAAATCTATTATTATATGGATAATAGCTTAGCCTTAGTGTTTCTATATTCTTCCAAGTGTCTTTATATCTAGAGAGGTTGATTGATTTCACCTTCTTCTTCACCATTTCCAACTTTCTCACACAAATATAGGATTTAAATCTATTGATATCTTGTGCCAATCTTTTTAAAATTGCTTCTTCAAATTCATTAGTTTCTACAAAAAATTATTGAATCAAAACGGAGGTTTTTTTTTGCTATAGGAGTAAACTCCTACATAGTGATGGAGCTATGGTTTGAGAATAACAAATCACTAAAGAATACAAAACTATTAGGAAAAGACATTATCTAATCTTTATTTATAAAGACCCTGTCCAATTTTTTTCCAAATATTCTAGTCTCCTTATTGTTTATTGCATTAGGCAAAGAAGTTTCCTTCTTAATTCAAATTTATGGCTTCAATATCCTTAACACATTCCCTTAGGTAAGTGTTACAAGTTTTTGAGTTACCCCTTGCTTCAGAAATGTGAATGGTGCTGTTGAAGTCACCCATAATTATCTAGGGGATAGTCACATTTGAGTAAATAGCTCTCAGGGCTTTCCACAGGCTATTCCTTTAGTAGTTTAGATTAGCACCATATATTAAATTCAAATGAAATTTAACACAAGTTTGGTTTAAGTTTACCTTTGTGTGCATGAGATGGTCAAACATTATGATGGGGAAAATCTGTACCTTGCTTGAATTAAAGCTAAAAGGATCCTCCCATTATAGTGAAATTGGTGGTTGGACAAAATTTCCTAGTCCTTGACCACAAAATTCAATTGCTTGAGCTTATCAGCTTTGATTATAGACTTCAATACACTAACAAAGATTGGTTTTATTAAGTAAATCTAATCCATTAGTTCTTGTTGCTTTCTAATGCAGTTAATACCCCTTAAATTCTAATTTAAAAGAGATATTATAAGTTCATATGGCTCTCAGAGGCTTTAGGTCTCCCTTTCCTCACAGTTTTCTTCCTTTTAGCATTAATAAAGTCTTGCTCCAATAATCGGGAGTTAGTTTCTTAGTTTTGGGGGGAGTTAGTCTTTCTAGGTTTTATGATTAGTAAGTCCATCTAGTAAGAGCTTATTGCTATGTTGGGGCTTTTCTCTTTAAATTTTATCAGGGCTTCGCTATCCTATATTATAGCAAGACCTACAGATAACCACCTCTAGGACATCATCATAGTCCTTTTCATTCTCCTCATAAGCCTCAAGGTGAGCTAATTCCTTATCCTTTGTAGCTTTATTTGGGTTGCTCCTTGTATAATTACTTCTATTGTTTTCAGTTCCCATTAGCACCCAATAATCCCCCTCAGTGAATCTCTTTCCTATAGGCTGCTAGCATTATTTTTATTGATTTTGAGATGGCCTCTAGAGATAGGTAACCTTAACTGTATCTTACACTAATGAGTTTTCATTTGCTAGTCTTCGGATTGGAACAATATCTTGGAGGTCTTGCTTCGTATCCAAAAATTATGCACATCCTTATATAGCCTACCCTTCTCCTTAATGATGTGTTCTCATCTACACAAATAGACTTGCCTAGGAAACTTGCCATATGGTTTAACCTAATTTTAGATCAATATTTTAGGGAATATTGTGAAGGTTAATCTAAACAGGTACCTAGTTTTCCTTGATACTTTCCATGTTTATTCTAGGATTCTAGAATTGAAGGAATTTAGGCACATTTTGGATGATCCAGAGACCATCATTCAAAATTCTCCATGTAGTAGCTTCTATATTAAAAGAGAATAAGAATAGATTATCTTAATTTAACATTAATTGTTTTAATCATGCATCCTTCCAAAGTTTGGAGACCTAAGTGTGAACCCTAACTTAAGTTAGTCTTTTCCTTAAAAAAACTCAAATAATATTGTTGGCCAAACTTTTTCTCCTTCTTGAAGTACTTTAACGGAAGAAGCAATTATAAGTAAGCCATTATTAGTTCCCAGAGGATAATAGTGTGATGATGGATTGTAAAATCTATATCCTTATTTTATGTTCAAAACCTGCAAATGAACAGGTCGTGACTTGTAATTAGAAAGAGCGGATATCGATCCCACAGGGATTGATGCCCAAACACCACTTAATTTAGAAAAGACTTTATTTAAGAAATAAATTGTTTAATGTAATTAATCTAGAAAATTAAATTAAAATTAAAAGACTAATGTAAGCAATGGACAATACCGCAATTGCAAAAAATCTGAATTCAAGGATCTAAATGCTAGAGATTACTATTTCCTTATTCTGTCTCCCTCATGTTTCATTGATTAAATTGTGTCTCATCCTAGATTTCCTAATATACTAATTACCCTCTCTTAAGGTGTAACTATTTGTCCCTAATTGAATTTATGGGAATCAATTGAATGATCTCTCAACCTGTCCAATGACTCTACCTATTCAACTAGTTATTACACTATCCTATGGACGATCAATTAACTAATTAAGATCTCTCTTCTAATTATTCAATTAACATAATAATTGCTAGTTTATAGGTCACCCAACTCTCGTTGTACAATCCTGCATGATTTTCATCTCACTCACTCTCTCGATTTGTTGCAAGATGACAATTAGGAACAACAATTATCAAAGAAACTTCATTAAATTCTATAAAACATGACTTTTGACAAAATAATGAAAATGCAATCCCTAATATGAAGTTAGCCTAACATAGTCTCCATAACACTATCAACATTCAAATAATCCATCTTTACAAAGAAAGGAAGAGATTAAAATG
>JAOQML010000005.1:32180045-32191324 GCA_027568935.1 Erythroxylum urbanii
ATAATCACTTAAATATTTAAAATGTCAAAATGATTTGACTTGACCTGTTCATGCATGGTTATGATTTATAATTAAATTTTTTATTATCTAATATTTCAATTATACATAGAAAATATAAATTAGTATCTACTCTTTTAAATCCAATCATGTTTTTTCTTACTAATTAGTAATTAATTTATAACTATATTAAAAAACACATTTTCAAATCTCAATTCACTCTAACCAAATAATTCTTTAAATTATTACTAATCAAGAATAATGAAATATTCTCCCCAATTACTTTAGAATAATAAATCTTTTGTTGGCTTTACTCAACTATATTTATATGGTTCATACTATATCCAAGTATTACCAACTGAGTTACCCTAAAAAAAATAGATCATAAGTAGTATCCAATTATAGTAATTCCCACATTGGATACTTTCGTAATCTCTATATAACCATCATAATGAGGAAATCCACAGACACACAAGTAATATCCTATTTAGGATCTTCGTAATTAGGTCATTTTAGCGAACTTATTATTTAATAAATACTTATAAGTTCGTTTTAGCATTTTTATAAAATCAATTATTTTCTTTATAAGAAAGAAGTATAACCGTGCTAGTTTTAACATTTCATCAATATCCTGGCTTGATAAAACAACAATTAAGAATAATACGTAAATACAAATTAAATATCTAAATTATGATCTCGTGATAATTTGAATTGTAAAGTAATTATTTCAAAATTGTTATCTTTAATATTAAAACATTAAAGATAATTAACAAAATTTATAAAGATAAAGAAAGCTTTTATTAATTAAAATAATAATGTCATATATAATCTTAAAGGAAAATATAGTTTTGCATATCTATAGTAGTTACGTGGGCATGAGTGGTGTTTTTTGAGATTTCAAAAGTAACCATATCGACGACTCTGGGATCCATCTTAGTTATGATGCAGTTGTAGAAGAATTTAGAGATTTATTGGGAGAAATAACTTTCAGGCCTTTATTATTGAGACTGAAGTAACATGAACATTTCGGTTGATTTTAGGAAAGAAGCATTAGCAGAACCAATTCCTTTGTATATAATTTTTTGATTTTGTTTTTAGATCGGCAATTTTGTAAGAAAAAGTTGAACCAATTCTCAGCCTCTCAGTACCCTCGCTCATTTTTTGACCTCTCACTACCTATTTTAACCTTTTTACCCCTAGATGTTCCCCCTTTTTGGAAACTTATCTCACACCTCTGGTTATCTTTCTGTAACTGGTACAGTGCTCCATCTTCTCTAGTTGAGGTTTAGCCCCAATAGAAAGCCTCTCAAAGGCCTTGAATGTTGAGAAGGAAGGCAGCTCCACTCTATTGCACTTGAACTTGGAAGTTTTTCCTCAAATCCCGTGAAAAACCTTAGCGAGCAAGGAAGTCGAATCTCCAGTTACAGTGTAAGTCGATATGAATGTTAGCATTGCTCTGGCCAAATATCTAAATCAACTTAAAGGGGCTTGGAAGAATAGACCCAGCATTTCATAACACAAAGGTAAGTTGAAGCATTTTTAGAATGTGTTGAAAGATGGAGTGCGAACACCTCCCAATTAACTTTTCAAAGATGGTGTCAATGTCTGATCCTCAGCTTTAGTTGGATTTTTCTAGAATAAGACGCCAACATTTCCAGTAGTTCAAGCTTAGGCATTGGCTAGGTGGGGTAAAAAAGGTTCGGAGAAAACCATGCTACTGGAGGATGGCTTATTCTTATTTAAATTCTCTGTGGAAAGTAGTTTGAATGAGATAATTGAGCTTGGCCCTTAGCATATAAGGGGTCAGCCAATGTTCACTCAAAAGTGAAAACCTGGCTTTGACTGTAATCGAGGCAACATTGAAATCGTTCCACTTTAGGTTGACTTCCACAATGTGCCTTTGGAGTTTTGGACAATAGAGGTTAAGCTACCTTGCTAGCTCACTTGGAAAACATATCTATATGGACTCTCATACTTCAAAATATAGAAAGGATATGTCGAGTTAAAATTTGTATCGAAGTTAAGAGGGATGCTAAAATGTCAGGGATGTTACTTGTGCTCAAGCTTACTAAAGATGGTGAATTGAAAAGGTTTGATATTCCCCTTACCTATCCTTGGAAACCGAATTAAACAAGCAAAAAATGGATGCTAATAGGTAAGGTTTTTAGAACTGAAAGGCATGATGAATTGGTTGGTTCTAATTCACAAGAACACATTCAAAAGGCCTACAATGAAAATCTGATCGAAACATTAGTAATGGCAATACAGGATGAGGATAAATATGAAGATAACCTTGAGAATA
The DNA here is from genome assembly GCA_027568935.1 of Erythroxylum urbanii. Taxonomy (NCBI): domain Eukaryota; kingdom Viridiplantae; phylum Streptophyta; class Magnoliopsida; order Malpighiales; family Erythroxylaceae; genus Erythroxylum; species Erythroxylum urbanii. The sequence goes on from JAOQML010000005.1 coordinate 32,182,345, forward strand.
TGGCACCTCTACAGAAACCTGCTATCAGTGATCTTGAATATCAGGAACTAGTGTAGATGATTTGGAAAATATAAATTCTAATAGACCCTTTTAAGGAAGTAACAAAAGGTGGAATTCAAAGACCAAACTACCAAATCTAAAAGGAAATCTGAAAGGAGAAAAGGGAAAAATAAACTTAAAGGGGATTTCCCCCTAAATGACAATCATTGTTTGGAATGTTTGGGGGGCTCAACGACCCCCTTAAAAAAGTTATGGTTAGGGGAATCATCTTGGAAAAGAAAGCTTGGTTAATAGGGTTACTAAAAACAAAAATAAAGGCATCTTAAATGCAACTGGTTACAAAATTTTTGGGGGCTGAATGGCAGGTTATTTCTAATTATTCTTCTCACTATAATGGTAGAATTTTGTGTTTTTTTAACTCAAATAAATTGTCAGTGATGGTAGCTTGAGAAAGTGATCAACACTTGCATCTAAAATGCCTTACGAATGAAATGAATGTAGCTTTTGATTTCACTCTGGTATATGCTTCAAATTTTCAATTCCAGAGGAAAATTTTATGGCAGAATCTGCAGTCCATCAATGAAGTAATGTCTAATCCTTGGCTTACTATTAGAGACTTTAACTACATTCTTATAGATCAAGAAACAGAAAAGGGGAGGTACCATTTGGCAACTAGTAAAGAGCTTACCAACTTGTTCCAACATGTGCTTATTACTAATCTTAGATACACAGGTAGACTATTTACATGGTCAAACAACCAACAGGGTGCAATGCTAATCAGAAGAAAATTGGATTGAGTAGTGGTGAACCAAGCCTGGCTAGATGAATTCTCTGCATCCATTACTCATTTTGGAGATAACTTGCTCTCAGATCACACTTATATTCACATACAACACCTTACCTATACAAGGATACAAGTGCTTTTCAGGTTCTTTAATGGACTCATGGCTTCCTTAAGTTAGTTCAAACATGTTAGAATCAGACAGTGGAAGGTTACAAAGCTTATCAGCTGATGTAAAAACTCTGAAAGGTGAAACTAACCCTCAAAATTTTTGTTAATACTCATACCAAAAAGTTGTTAATGACCAAGCGCAACCTTCAAGAGCCTCAGCAAGAATGTTATAACCATCCCCACACCAATCAACTGAGACTATAAGAAACATAGAAACTTAAAGGTTACAAAAAGGCTTTGAAGTTGCAAAATTCTATCCTAAAACAAAAGATTCAGATAAACTAGTTTAAAGAGGGGTATTCAAACTCAAAAGTTTTTCATGCTTATCTTCTAGCAAGAAGGAACCAGAATAAGATGAATAAACTTCAGGATGAAATGGGAACCATAATTTCAAACTAGAATTCTTTATTATAATTGGCTAGAAGGAAGGGTTACAAACTAAACTCAATATGAAAAGATTCTTTGATAGCCCCCCTAAACCAAGAGCTTAAGGATCCTTTGAATGAGCCATTCACTTACTAGGACATCAAAGGAACACTGTTTGAACTACATCCCTCAAAGTCACCTGGCCCAAATGGATTTACTGCTTGGTTTTTCTAGAGTACTTAGGAGATAATAGGTAATTTGTTCTCTGAATTAGTGCTGGATTATTTGAATAAAATCCAAATGTTGAAAGAGTTGAATCATACATACATTTGTCTCATTCCAAAGAAGTTGAACCCTTCCTCTCTAGTAGATTTCAAATCAATTCCCTGTTGCAATATAATTTACAAAGTCATTGCTAAACTACTTGCAAATAGATTGAAAGAAGTAATCAGTGCAGCACAAGGAGCATTCATAGCTGGAAGATCACTAGGGGATAATGTATTCCTTATACAAGAGATGATAAAAGATTATAACTCTGATAAAAGGATCAAAAGTTGTCTTTGAAAATTTGATTTCTGTAAGGCCTTTGACATAGTGAGGTGGAGTTTCATTCAATCATGTTTGGAAGCACTCAACTTTCTAGCTCAGTTTATAGCTAGAATTATGATGTGCATCAAGTCCTCTTCTCTTAGCATTCTTGTTAATGGAGTTCCTTCATTGCTTTTTAAATATGCTAGGGGAATAAGACACGGGGATCCCCTATCCCCTTATGTATTTACCCTAGTAATGTAAGCGTTATTCAAAATTCTCACAAAACTAACAAGTTGTAATGTAAGATCGGCTACATCATAATTGCAATAACCTTAAGCTCTCCCCCTCATGTTTGCAGATAATCTCATCTTATTGAGTAGAGTTGATGTGCAATCCTTTAACATTTTATTGGACATTCTACAAATTTTCTCTGAATGGTCAGGCCTGAAAATCAATATTGAAAAGAGCTGCTTGTTTGGTTCAAGAGATGTCAAAAATTTAGAAGAACTTAGTAGAATATCAGGTCTCCAAGTTCACTCCTTACCCTTCAAGTACCTTGGTGTGCCAGTCTAATATGCTAAGCCTAAATACTCAAATTGCATTCCTCTTGTTGAGAAGTACAAGGCCAAAATTAATGTATGCTAAAATAGGTTTTTTCACTTGCTACAAGTGTAAAATTGACCATTTTTGTTCTTACTGGTATGCATGTTCATTGGATAGATCATATCATTTTGCCAAGGAGAGTAATCAAAAAACTTAACCGTATAATCAAAGCATTCTACGGCCAGGGAAAGTAGAAAACACAAAAGGGGCTAAAGTTAGATGGAGTGAATCAACAATTCCAATAAGACATGGTGGTTTAGGGATTGTTTCTATCCTTTTAATGCAAAATGTCTTTATTTGCAAAAGGATTTGGAGGCTATATTCAAATAAAAATGCCATATAGATTAAATTGGTGCATAACATATATCTTAGAAATCAAAATTTCTGGCAGATGCCTATCACTAGGGAAGTTTCGTGGGGTTTCAGTAATATGCTAAAGACAAGAAACGGGGTTTATCCTTGGCTAAAACATAGACTAGTGAATAGGGAAAATATATGGATTTGGTTTGATAATTGGATCGATTTCAATCCATTAGTGCAGAGAAGAGAGATTGCTTAGCTGAACAACAGAATTCCCCAAAATGCAAAAGCCTCTTCACTTTTCCAGAATGGAATGTGGTCTGATAGCTTCAGAGACTTTAATTCTACACTCCAATACTTTCCTTAAATTACTCAAAGATGGTGTCACATGGATTACTGACAGCAAAAGGGTGTTTTCTAACAGCTCCTACTATAAATTACTCCTGGGTAACAGAGAGAGGGTTCCCTGGTATGATATGTTATGGAAGAACTCCTTTAATCCTAAGGATATAATCACCTGGTTGGTTATTAAAATAAGCTCAAAACCAAAAACAGATGTTTTGGCTCACATGATTCTATTTGTGAGGTATGAAAGGAAACTGATGAAGATAGAGAGCTCTTGTTTTTCCAATGCAGATATTCCATATCAATTTGGAACATAATCATGCACAATCCAACAAATTATTGCACAACTTACGACTGGTTAGAAGTACTGAACTGGGTTGCCAAAAAAGCGAAAATTTAGAAGCACAATGGATTGATATACAAGCCGGCATTCCCTACTACTATCTACTCCTTACAGAAAGAGGAACAAAAGAATATATAGAGGTGAAGCTACAAGCAAACACCAACTAGCAAAGGATATTATCAATTGAATCATAGCTATATTAATTGCCAAAAATGCACACAACAGTTTGTCTATTGAAGCAAAAGGCATATGGCTTTTGTAAACTGAAGTAGCTACTTTGCTTCTATAGTTCTCTATTTGAGTTGATGTATTGATGTAAATATCTTGGTAGATCCTTGTAAGGTTGTAATGATGGATATAGCTTTAATATGGTTAATGAAAATTAATTCATTTTCCAAAAAAGGAATTTGCAAGACAATCTCTAATAGTCCCGTGCCAAAACTACTCGACTATCAAAGATCTACATAATATCAAATAATTGATGCAAGATAAATTTTTCCTAATTTTCATTTTGTCTAATTGATAAAAATTAAAGATGGGGTCAAGAGTCGTGAGGTCTAATATGATAAAGATGGGGTCAAGAGTCAATGGACCTATCTGGATCTTGCATAAATGGAAATTTCCAAAATGCCAAAACCCTGTGCAGACTATGGAAATTTCCATATGAAGTTATATTAGTATAGCATATAATCACAAAATTTAGTGCGTTATTCATTTTTACTAAATTTCACTCATGAATTTACAAACAAACTAATACTCAGCCAGAGCATCTCTGTAGTTTTGCATCCGAGAACATATGTAGGTAGCTCGTGATTATAGTTGACCTATGCCATTTCTGGAAAGATAGACATTTCAAGTTCGTGGATAATTCCAATAGATACTTTTGACTTTTTAACATTTTTCCTACAATCAATTCTCAAAAATCTTAAAGCATGTTACAATCTCAAAATTCTTGGAACTTGTTTTAATCTCATAAACCAAATAGAAGTAGTCCTAGTTGACCTCAGATGACATGACATCCTCCTTATAAAATTTAAAACTTATAGCATTAATACCTATCAAAGCACCACAAAATAAATTCTAAATCTGATTTAATACAGAATGTATCGGAAATTTGGATAATACTCTTCGAAGTCATCAGATAACAGAAATTGGTATTACATAGTTTTCTACGACAGTTTCTAGCATAAATGAGATTACAACAAAGTTATTGAAAAGAAGCACAACTAAGCATGAAATTTGATCCAAAACAATCAAACCACCAATAATACCCGAGAAAAGGAAACTTCTCAGACCTGAATCTACTATTTGCTATTGTCATCATAACTTATTTCTGTACCAGAACACGCCTTTGCTGCTCTGGTCACCCTCATCTGGCTCAACATAAATACATTCCTTAGCCTCTCTCCACATTGCCTTGTAAACTGATGTCCCATCAAATTGGTAGTATTCTCCCAAAATTGGCTTAATAGCCATAGTGGCCTCCATCGCATGATAGTGAGGCATCGATGAGAACAAATGGTGCGCTACGTGTGTGTCTGTTATGTTGTGGAAAACCTTGTTAAGAATACCATAATCTCTGTCAACTGTAGCCAGAGCTCCTCTTAACCAATCCCACTCAGAAGAATCATAATGTGGCAATGAAGGGTGAGTGTGTTGAAGATAAGTTATCATAACAAGAAAGGCATTTACCACTAACAAAGGACCTCCATAGAAGCAGAGAACGCAAGCAAGGCCTTTTGCTACAGCCAGATGGTAGAGCCCATAAGTGACAGCAAGAACACCAGCGTCAGAAATATATATCTGGAGTCTCTCACGGTCAGTGTAGATAGGGCCATATGGGTCAAAATGGCAAGCAAACCGATCATAAGACCTCCCTGAAACATTGAATGCTAGGTAGAGAGGCCAACCAAGTGTTAAGGTGATGGTAAGAGTTAGGACACGGCCTGGTGGGTTGTTGAGGTACTTGGAGTACCAATGCATGCCAGATCTCTTTTTGGGCACAAAGACTTCATCACGTTCAAGGGAGCCTGTATTAGAATGATGACGACGATGGCTGTGTTTCCATGAAAAGTAGGGGACAAGGAGAAAAGAGTGAAGGACAAGGCCAACGGTGTCATCAAGCCATCGATAGTCACTGAAGGCATGGTGGCCACACTCATGAGCAATGACCCAAACGCCAGTAAGGACACAACCTTGAAAGGCCCAGTAAATTGGCCAGGCCAAGTAAGAGAGAGTGTGAGGTAGGAGAGGTATGTAGTTGGCAGCAATGTAATAGAAGATGGATGCGATGGTAAGGTCGTAGACAACAAATGAGAATGAGCGGAGAGCAGAACGCTGGAAACAATGGGGTGGGATGGCTTTTTTGATCTGACTGAGTGTGAACGGTGGTTTTGAGTATGGAACTCTCTTCACGGAGTGTGCTTCTGACTTCTTGGCCGAAGGTGGAATGGACATGTTGCCACCGGCTCCCATTTTCTTTATGTTTTTGTTTTTTTCTGGATTACCTGAAGAAATAGGAATCAAATAGCTACAGGCTATGTAATTTGCAGAAACTCAAATGCATTACTACCGGTCCGATATGAAATCTGGAGGCCCTTGTGACCTTAGCATCCAACTAAAGAATCTAAACTTTGACAATTAGCGCTGGGCCAACCATTCTCAAGACTTTGAGCCCAGAAAATTTGTATTGCCCACCAAACTTTTCGGGCTTTACGCCACTTTAATTAAAAAAGTCACGGCTTCTTGAATGTTGAAGGTATCGGATAAGGAAAGGAAGAGGGAAACAGATAAACGACGAACTAAATAAAAAAAGTTAAAAAGAACAATGTCGAATCAAATAAAAGAACAGATTAATTCGAGCAATTTAATAGCATTAAGCGTAAAATTTCTATCTATCGTGAAACAACTTGTTATGGCTTCATCAGAGCCTAAAGTGAAACATCAATTTTTTTTTGTTTGTCTTACAATAGGCGGTAACACAAATATGAGTTGACCTCAATTAACATATGCTGTTATATTTGTGTGAGGATGCTCTTGATCAGAGCAACCGACACAGATGATGAAATTCTGTCACACCTTCCATACTGATTAGGAGCTGATAATATTAACCGCTCCTAAACAATTTACGTAGTTTGACTTATTTCTTGAAAAGTTTTTATATTTTAATATTCTAAAAAAATTATGTTTTGTTAAATAAATAAACAAACTCTTTTATTAGTTTTGTTATCAAAATTTTGCGAAACGAAGAAACTAATTATGAGGATTTTGAAATATTGGCGTTTCACTCAGAAAAACTTCAATTAAACAAAAAGGCTGAAAACAATTTGAAAATAGACAAAATGAAATTTTCAAGAGGATGTGGCGTGACAATCACGCAGGCTACAAAATTGTTGGATCTATGTTCACATTAATTTTATCAATTATTGCAAAATTTGAAATGAATCTAATTATATGTCCATCTTTTAACTTATAAATTACATTCATATAGTCATAATAACTTATATTATAAATATATTTTACATTAATTAAATCATCTATATAACTCATGCTAGGCTGATCACTCGGCCAATGGTTAATTACTAAGCTACGATTAAGCATTTACGCACCAGAGCCGCGGCCGGCCCATCACAATCATAAAAACACAAGACCACCGTCAAGTTTCTAAACTTAAATAGTAGTAGTAGAAGCAAAACCCTAGATGCTTGCAAATTTATGTTTTAGTATTCGCCGGTGGAATATCAATTGTGAGTAAAAATATCATATTAGAAAGAGACAGGAATCAAGGGCATATAAGTACATGACCCATAAATTTAATGCCTTAAATTTTTGTTAAGTGTAGTGTCAAACTCAGAAGTATATTCTTTCGTTAGGCTCATATTAAAGACCTCTCGTATAAGTGGGCTCTGCCGACCTTCAATTTTTATTAATGATGTTCAAGTGCAGCGACAGCTTTTGAAAGAACCCTACCCACCAACCCTCTTCTGACTTCTGTTGGTTAGAAAGTAAGACACTTTAATTAACATTTAATAGGATGACTTTGAAGCTCTATTCCGGTCAAAACGTCCGTAGAAATTTTCGGCAAGAAAGATTCAGATGTTTACGGTAAAATGTAACGAAAACTCCGGCAATAACAAATGAGTATCAGTACAGGTGGCCCTTGTTAAAAAAAAAAGAAAACTTTTTTAATTTGAAAAAAAAAAAGAAAAATGTCATTGAATCGAAAAGCTGTATTTACTGTTTTCTTTAATTATATAGACCAAACCACTTGGAGATTGGACGAAAGAGCAGTAAAGGCAATGAATAGATCTTCAGACCAGGAAACTGGAAAAGCATTGAATCCAATCAAAATAGCCATAAAACGCATCTGGATATACTAAAACTTCCAGTCTTAAGCACGCTACCCTATTTGGGTATCGATGCATAAAAGGACCACTGTCACTGGATGGAAAATGAAATCTCAAATGCAATAAATGTTATTAATCATCTAAGGAGTGAAATTTGAGCTGGATCTGAAAATGTTGATTGATAAGAACAAGATTCACAGATATTTAGGAAGAAAAGGGAGGAAATGAGAACGTTAAAGAGGAAAGTGGAATGCAAGAATTTATTAGAATAAGAAGAAGAAGTGGTACCTGGTAAGAAAATGATAGGGAGTTTCTATCAGCTCCTCCAGACAGAGACCGTATGTGCTCTCTCTCTCTCTCTCAACACAGATATGGAGAGTGTTATGTTGTCTTCTAAAAATGAGTGGCATTTAAGATTGTTGAGTTCCCTCCACAAAACATGGCTTTGTGTAGGGGCCCACCATCCCCCACTTTTGCTTTCACTGACACACTGACAACCCTCCGCAGATATTTTCTCCCAAACAATTTACGTGACTTTCTTAAAGAAATATTTTTTGAAACACCAACATCAACAATAGAACTAGAAGGCGATATTAACGGTCTAGAATCCCACAGCAACCGGCCCCTTGCGATATGAACAAAGGTCGAGGGATTATCTTTTTCATACTAAACTGCCCCTTAGAGTTTCAGATTAAATAAATTGATTATAAAAACAAAAGCAATTGGCCGAAACTAGAGTTTGGAAGCGGGGTTAAAAGAATTGGTTGGTGGAGTTGTCCTTTAATAGCTGTCGTCAGTTAGTGGCTGGATGTGAGGGTTAGAGTTAGGGTTAGGCAACCATTTTAGTTTTACTATAGGACGAATATGCTCCAGCGGATGGAATCTGAAAAAGCACCAACACCCCATTTATATTACACGAATTTTTTTATCTAAATAATAAAAATTTAGTTGACGTTTGGAACAACTAACTTTTTTTCCCTCTTATCCTTAAAACCCCTAGGAGATCTCATATGTATGTTCTACTCAACCAATCAATTCATACAAAAATTGTGGAGTAAGAAATGGCAGTATTTGCTCCATATGAAACGGGCAACATCAAATTGCCGAGAGAAGTTGGTTAGAAAAAGGAAGTTAATCCTATTCGTGGAAGTCAAAGAGACTTAGCATTTATGTATATATAAACCCCTCAAGTAA
>JAOQML010000005.1:32193437-32221062 GCA_027568935.1 Erythroxylum urbanii
ACAAAAGAGTATATCCGTAAGAACATCACAAGCTGGAAAATTGTCAATCCTTCCTTGTGGTTGATAAAGAAGAAAACTAAAAGATAACCTTATTAACCTCATTAAAGCCTAATTCTGCAATCCTAAAATGGAAAACATAAGGATGGTATCCTAGGGCCCGGAGGATGAGCCCATTGCATCTTGAAAAATGTTAACTGAAATCCCAGAAAGGAATAAGTGGGCTAATTTTGGAGAAGTTGGTATTCAATCGAAAATGAAACAAGGAAATCCGTAAGAACATCCATCTACACTCTTCACTTTACAAACTATTACACACACACATACACGACAAAAGAGTATATCCGTAAGAACATCACAAGCTGGAAAATTGTCAATCCTTCCTTGTGGTTGATAAAGAAGAAAACTAAAAGATAACCTTATTAACCTCATTAAAACCTAATTCTGCAATCCTAAAATGGAAAAGATAAGGATGGTATCCTAGGGCTCGGAGGATGAGCCCATTGCATCTTGAAAAATGTTAACTAAAATTGCAGAAAGGAACAAGTGGGCCAATATTGGAGAAGCTGGTATTCAATCGAAAACGAAACAAGGAAATTCGTAAGAACATCCATCTACACTCTTCACTTTACAAACTATTACACACACACATACACGACAAAAGAGTATATCCGTAAGAACATCACAAGCTGGAAAATTGTCAATCCTTCCTTGTAGTTGATAAAGAAGAAAACGGAAGAAGCTAGAATTGAAGATGCAACAACACAGAGACAAAAGTTACAAAACCTGGGTATTGTAAATGAAATGAAGAGGGGTAACCTGACTCTCTTTGAAGCCCCAACTGGGTTTCTCTTTCACAGATCATTTGAAGTGAGGGCTGCGTTGAAGAAGAGAAGTGAGGGCTGCGTTGAAGAAGATAAGTTAGGGGATGCACTGAAGAGAGAAATGAGGGTTGCGTTGAAGAAGAGAAGTGACGGTATTGTGGGAAGTTTATTTTCATCGTTAAAAAAGCAGCGTTGGAATGAGAATGGTAATTCAATTCTTGTGATTTTTAGCAAGAATTGAATTACCGAGGCTGGTTGGTTTCAATTAAAGAATTGAATTCAATTCTTTTGTTTTTTTCGATTCCGAACATAGGAATTGAATTCAATTCCTATTGTTCCAAATATGGTGGAACTAATAGAATAATACAATAGAATTAATTACATGAGATTGTTTTCGAATAAGTATAATTGTAGTAATAAATTAAATAGGAAGTTACGTATGAGATCGAGAATAACTAGCAGGTCATGCAATGGCAACGTTTAAAGGATAAAGCTTAGTTGCATCCACAACATCGTTTAGAGGAAAATATAATTTCAACTAGTACAATGATAGCGTATGAAACGAGAGTCACAAAAGCTTGATACTGCCATCGGACGAAGAGTTAGGCAAATTTGGAAAGCTTAGAACGCATTTTCTCCCTTTCACACAATTCCTACAAAATTAGGCTTTGGGAAGATGATCGCCAATCGCAGCAGGGGATTAAGGCATTGAAATGAGTCCTCTCTATCCAAATTAGGTGGTAATGAGGAGTGAGATACTATAATTTCCTTGGAATATTCCATTGGCCCCTTATGATGATGGATTTAACTTTCGAGTTGATAGGAAGGCCGTTCCAAATCTCAAGAGCCTGAGGAAATTTTATAAGGGGCCCTTTACCGATCCAATTATCGAACCATAGGAATGCTTTTTCACCATTTCCAACCTTATAAGTCACCGAAGGTTGTAAGAGGGGTTTTAACTTTAATAGTTGAATAAAAGACCAAGAAAAGGAGGTTTTAAAAGGGATACTCCAAAGACTAGAACCTTTAAGGATATAGGTATGAAATCAACGGATCCATAAGGATTGCTTATCTAGTAGAATATTCCACAAATTTCTGATCAAAGCTAACCTATTAAAGGAGGCAACAGAGATCAAACCTAAGCCCCCTTCTTCCTTCCTTTTACAAACTTCTAACCATTTCACCTTTACAAAGTGTCTATCTGAATTGAGGTTTTCCCAAAGAAATCTTCTAAATAACTTCTCGATGGTTTTGATAACTCCTTTAGCAAGTGAGAAGTTAGAGGACCAGTAAACATGAAAGGAATTGAGTATAGATTTAATAACTTGCAATCTTCCACCAAAAGATAGAATCTTATTAGTCCACCTACTCAATCTTCTCTGTATTTTTTCTATCAAATGGAAGCATTCAGAGAATTGTATCCTTTTAGTGGTAATCGAAAGACCCAGATAAGTTAGAGGAGCTTGCTTCCTACAGATCCCTATAATTGCAGAGATACGACCTTCCATCATAGTGGCACTATTAGCTAGGATGAAATGGCTTTTTGTAAAGTTAACCTCCAATCCTGAAATATCCTTGAACAAAGATAGTGTTGAGATGAGTAATTTAATAGATTTACCATAGGCCTTGGAAAAATGCAATAGGTCATCCGCAAATCATAAGTTGATAAGCCCTACCCTTTTACATTTACTGTGATATTTGAAGTCCTTACTCGTACTTACCTTTTTGCATAATCAATTGCGTTAGGACTTCCATGCATATGACAAAGAGATAAGCAGAGATAGGATCACCTTGTCTAAGGCCTCTTGCACTCTTAAAGAGATCATTTAGCCTTCTATTAACCATAATGGAGGATGATGGAGTGGTTATATAAGCCTCAACTCATTCGACAAACTCGTGAGAGAAACCCAAAAGACTTAGGGTCTGTAGGATAAAATTCCATTCTACATGATCAAATGCTTTCTTGAAGTCCACTTTAATGATACAATTAGGAGGATTATTCTTTCTCTGATACCCTTTTATCAATTATTGGACAATGGAGATATTATCCCCAATCTGTCTTCTATGTAAGAAGGCACTTTGATTATCTGAGATCAAGGAATCCAGTACTATCTTCAACCTGTTTGCTAGAATTTTAGAGATTAACTTGTAGAGAAAATTAGTGCATGCAATAAGCATATAATCATTTAATGAGGAAGAACAAGAGAATTTAGGAATCAAACAAATATGAGTTTTGTTAATCTCTTTAAGAAGCACACCCTTAGAGAAGAATTACAGAATGACACTCTTAACCATACGGTCAATGTCATGCCATGTTTTTTGAAAGAAATATCTATTAAATCCATCAAGTTCAGGAGCTTTATTAGGCTGTATTTGGAGCACAACTTCCTCAATTTCTCTATCCTCCACTGGTTTAATGAATATTACAGCTTGCTCCTGTGAAATCTTAGTATGAATGTAGGAGTGGCCTAGGAACGGGTAGAACCATAGAAGCTTTTAAATTAGCTCTCAGCTTCCTTTAGGAGGTCTTCTTGTTAGGAGATTTCAATTCCATCTTGTAACTTGAGAGAAAAGATACTATTAGAATTCCTTTTGTCTAACATGGAGTTAAAGAAGAATTTAAAGCACCTTTCTCCTTCGATTAGCCAATGGACCTTGGCTTTTTGTTCCATTATAATATCATGATCCCTGGCTTTGGATAAATAAGATATTAGAACGGCCTTCTCAGTGTTTAATAAGATAGGATTTGAAGGATCAAAAGTAAGCATAACCTGAATAAATTCGAACTCTAATCTAACTATGGTAACAACTTATTGTGTTGACGTGGTTCTTCTGCTCATTAGAGATTTCATCTCCATCTTAATAGCCTTTAGCTTCTGGGTACACTTGAATTGGTGTGTGCCTTCAGTTGAAACCCCTAGGCCCTTCTGAAGATCTTTGGAAAGGCCATCATCATCCAGTAAAAAATTATTAAACCTGAAAGGGTCTCTTTGACCTTAATGTTGGAGTAGAATCTCAATTTGCATAGGTGTATGATCAGAATATAGAGGATCTATGAACGTAAAGACGCTATTAAGGAACTAAGTGTGCCATTCTCTATTAACCATAGTATGATCCAGCTTCTTCCTCAAAGCCCATATAGTAGACTACTTATTACTCCATGTGTAGAAGTGATCGTGGGACGTAAGGTCAAGAATATCCAATTTACTCGCACATTCATGAAAGTCAGTTGAGAAATTCCTCAAACTAAAGTTTCCATCAGCTTCATTTTTATATAAAGTAGAATTGAAGTCGCCATCATTTACAACCTTTTAAAACTCAGATAAGCTTTCCCATAGAAGCTTCCTTTGGAATACATGATTGGCATCGTAGATGAAAGAAGAAAAATTTCAACATTTGCTTGAATGGGTTTCTATTTCAGGTGAATAACTTGCATTTCGGTAACAAAAACGTGGACATCCACCAACGTAAGATCATAACCAATAATGATTCTCCCATAGATATGAACTTGATGAATGGAAATAAATTTCCATCTAGAGCCCAATTTATTCATTAATATAAGATTCGCAGATCTGATTTTGCTTTCAAAAAAAGCGAAAATCCATGGATTTGTACTATAAACAAAATCCCTTCAAGCTGAGAGCTTTTTAAGGCAGTTAATCCCCCTCACATTCTATAAAAAGACTTTCATAATCAAAAAGTTTTCTTTTTGGAGCTCTCACCTTTGCTCCTATTGGGTTTCCTTTTTGTAGCTGTCAAAAATTCCCCACTAATAGGGCCATTTTCCTTCTTATCCTTTGGAGGAGAAGAAGTGGTAACCAAGTTCTCTTGATTTGTAGAGATATCAATAGAGATACTTGAGGGTTCAGCCACACGAGTATCATCACTCTTGTCAGTAGGAGTACTATCAATTATAACAAAGTCTCCCTTAACGATAATTATTTTACCACTATCCGCTTCAACAGATTCCCCTGACCCATCAGTTGGAAAACCATCTTGCTCTTCTCACCCATTAGCTCCTCATAATAACCTTTTAAGAAGGTTTTACCCTTAGGAAACCATAGTTTACCTAGAGAATTAATTAAGGGCTTCCATTGATATTGAACCGTCACTTGATCCTCATATAAAGATCCATCAAGTCCCAATCTCATAATTGGGATAGATTCAGGAAGCTGGTTGGATAGATCCATGTTAATGCATATTCAAGCATAGCCCAGCCTCTTCTTATTTGCAGTATGATCATCCAAACATAAGGGTTTGCCTAGATAACTACCAATCATGCTCAGACCTTTAGTAGTCCAATATTTAAGGGCAATATTATTAAGATTTACCCACATTTGAACAGGTCTTTTTTGTTGCAATCGATCTCAAAACTTGGCTGCCAAGGATGTAGGAAAAGTGGAAATTTGACACATTTCATGACCCTTCTTCCATTATCTTGAGCGCTTGCGATTTAGAAGAAAATATGAACAATAGATATTTATCTTCTGCTATAACTGCTTCAACAAAACCTTTATTTCTCTATGCTGATTGTGCCCATTTTTGAATAACAGGAAATGCATGTATTTTATCTCAGAAGAACCCTATAAGGGAGTTCTCCTAGGATTTGACGCCTTCTTACAAAACTTCCAAATCCGGGGATACAATAGTGCGACCAGCATTAGTTGTGGGTGGACAAAAGTGCAAAGAAAGGTCTGAGGAGCCACTTACCACCTGCTTTCAAGTTCTCCATGCTGGTATTGGACTGTTCGATGAAGAGGGAGGCAACGGTTAGGTTAAAGTAAAGGACGGGAGTGCAAGCAGAGTAGAAGGAGATGATAGGAGAGAAGAATGAGAAGTCAGTGCAGCAGAAGAGGTAGAGGGTAAGGGTAAAGAGTTGTGAACTTTCAGTGCAACAGCTGGGTTTGAAGGCAAGGGTAAAGGAGAAAAATCCTCTATGGAGTTGTTTTGTTGTGTAGTGGGTTGGGGGGATAGTGGTATCTACATAGGTAACAGTTTTTGACAGGTAAGAAAAGTGGAAAGGTGCAGATGCCAAATGAGGAAATAAAAAAGGGTGGGAGGAAGGAAAAAAAAGAGAAAGACCTTACTGCCCTAACCTGTCAAGCAGAGAACACAGGGATGATCGAAAAACAAACTGAAAGAGAGGGTAGTTTGAGGATGTAGAGGGATCTCAGGGAAGGATGAAAGGAGCATTTCATAACTATGAAGAGGTTAAGAAGTGTGAATAGGAAGGAGGAGTGAGGATGCTAAAGCTTAGAGAGAAGACAGAGAACCTCTCTCTAACCTATATGCTTGTGTTACAAATGGTGGGAATGTAAGAGGTAAAATTATATGGAATTACATGAGATTTTTTTAATTCATTATGGAATTGAATACCTTATTGAATAGTTACTTCTGATATCCTTCTTAGTAAATGAGATCCCAATTCTAGCAACAGTTTCATCAGATATCTTACGAAGTTATAATTAGAATCTATCTTTCTTCCCATCTTATTCCTTCACCCCTACAACCCCATTTAAATTCAAACATGATACACTCTTTATTTATTAGCCTAACCACAACGTATCCATTAATTTTCAACACTACTCGATTTAGACCCTTACTTAATTTCACCCGAGCTTCATCCTAATCATGGATAAATAACCTAAATTTGAGTGCGCAACAATAGACTCAGACTAGCTTCTAAACTTAACTTTTCGAGCAATATTTCAAACTTTTGAGCCCAGTTAAAACCTAGTTTCTACCCTAAATACAAAAGAATATAAAAGAGAAGAAAATAAATCCTAGAAAGGAGCCTCCATTTTGCTACATTGAGAAAGATTCAATTAAGGAGAAGAAGAGGAGAGATGAAGAGGGAAGATGAAGGGTTATTGTTACTACTATCTTCCCGATCCATCCTGACCCCTTCCAATTGACATTTTCATTTCATCTTTGTTATTCTTTCTTTTGAACGTATGAGATGGAATTGATAATGATGAATTTGGATTTGATGATGATTTTTTAAACTCGTTTAGGGATTTGTTCTTGAATCAATGTTATGTGATTTTGTTTGATGTTAATAGATTTGATATTGTGATTATTTGTTATATTTGCATGCTTCGGTAACAAATCGAGAGAGTGAATCGATACCAAAATGATTAGATTAGGTAATTAGAGTTAAACAATCTAATAGATTACTCAAATAATCAAATCGATAATTTATACGAAAAGAGATTTCGTTTGATGACCTGATAGTCTATTAGAGGTCTTAAGATCTAATTAGATGTGTAGGCTTTTTGTTAATTAAGAGATTGCCAATTCCATCATTCCATTAGGGTTTATGATTTAGGGTTTAATGATTATAACTCGAGATAGAGTAATCCACCATTCGAAAGTCTAGGATCGATACTTAATTAACTCAAAGTAATCATGTTAGCATTTGATGATAGGATAAATATCCTTTCTCATAATCGGCTAATCTTCCTTATTTGATTTTTTATTGTTCATTAATGGTGCTTAATTTTGATTTCTTCGAGTTAATTTTACAATTTCATTTCCAATCAATTCATATTCACTTATTTACTTTTCTATTTAGTTTTTCTTTTCATTTTAATTATTCTTTAGGCCTTAGACAACTTAGAGTTCGATGAATTCACCAACTCCTCGAGGGATCAACACCTCATATATTACACTCACAACTTGTGCACTTGTGGTAAATTGAGATATAAGAAATATTAAAAATTTCTGACTTGATCAAGCTTTTGGCACCATTACTGAAGAGTTAGTAAGATTAAATTAATTATATTAATCTAAGGAGTTTTCACTACTTTTATGTCGATGCATTTGTATGAACATAAGAGTTACTAGAAATTTAAATCTGATCATCGAAACACTAGAGCTTGACATCGCACAATTAAAGCGAGCAATTCGAAGAGCTAGACGTGAAAAGGAAGAGAATACCAAAGAAATCATAGTAGAGGAATTTTATTAAGAGTTTCAGCAAGGAGGAAACTAAGGAAACCAACCGCGGACCCTTATGGATTTCATGAGACTGGGGTTCAATGGGACCAATCAAGGTATCGCTAGACTACCTATTGAAGTAACTTCGTTTGAAATAAAACCAGCTTTATTAAACATACTTCAAACTAATGTTCAATTTTAAGGGCTGACTAATGAGTATCCAAATGCTCATATAGTCAATTTTTTAGAAATATGCGATCCTTTTTGATATCATGGGATGTTGGAAGATGTTGTTAAAATGATGCTCTTGCCTTTCACACAAAGGGATAGATCTAAGGCATGGTATCACTCATTAAGTCTCGTGAACATTGCAACTTGGGAACAATTAATGTGAGCATTCTTAGATAAGTACTTCCCCCTCATGAAGACTACAAAGATAATCAAGAAAATCACAAACTTTCAACAAAGTGAGGGGGAGTTACTTTATGAGGCTTGGGAAAGGTACAAAGATTTGCAAAGGGAGTGCCCTCACAACAACCTACCTAAGGAGTTCCTTTTTCAAACATTCTATAATAGAGTGAGCCCACCTACTTGAGGCACCATTGATGCAGAATCAGGTTGATCTTTGATGAGGAAGACGGTGGATAAAGCGTAAGAGTTGTTGGAGGAAATGGCTGATAACAGTTGTCTTTAGACAATGGATAGAAGTAGACAACATATAACCCTCCGTAAGTAAGAGGGAGCTTTATTTGTTGACCCAATCACTAAAATACAAGCTAAGATTGATAATTTGACCTGACAACTAAATAATATGAAAGTCTCTTCTTTAGCTTCTGTGAAAGCTATTCAACAAAGATGCGAGCTGTGTGGATAAGATAACCACAACACCATTGATTGCTTTCTAGTGAAAGACTAGGAATCGAAACAAGTTAACTATATGGGAGCTTAATTTGGTTGAGGAGGGAGGAACTACCCCTATTCAAACATATATAATCTTGGGTGGAAAAATCACCCAAACTTCTCTTGGTAGAACAATGCAGAAAGTTAATTCTGATCTCAAGGACCACCTAGTTTCCAACAGGAGAAACCAAAGTCCATGGACTCTAAATTAGATAAAATTTTGGACAAACTCGAAAACATGAATGACACTCACAAGAGGTTGGAAGGACAAATTGAACAAGTAACAAAGAACCATGCCTCGTCCATCCACAATTTAGAGGTTTAAATTAGCTATGTGGTGAATAAATTATCTGCACGAAGTGTATGAAGCCTCCCAAGTAATATGAAATCAAGCCCAAGGGAGCAACTACAAGCCATTACTTTGCAAAGTGGAAGGAACTCAAACAACCCACCAAGCCAAAAAGTGGACCCCCACTCTGCAGAGAAAGACAAGGAAAAGGAGAAAGACGTAGACATAAGCAAATACCCTCCTTATATTACCCCTCCTCTGTATCCACCTAAAATTCCATACTCCTAACGCTATAAGAGCAAATTAGATTCACGATTTGCAAATAAATATTTCATTCGTAAAGGCTTTAGAACACATGCCTAAGTATGCTAAGTTTTTGAAGGACATATTACCGAAGAAACATACTTGGGAAGAGAACCAAATGGTAACCTTAATTGGAAACTGTAGTTCCATAGTCACTAATCAAATGCCTTCCAAGCTAATGGATCTAAGGAGTTTCACAATACCCTATGTGGTTAGTGAATTTGAGTTCACAAAATGCCTATATGATTTAGGAGCAAGCATTAATCTTATGACTTTTTTGATATTCCAAAAATTAGGGCTTAATGAGGTCAAGTCAACTATGATGCTAGTTCAACTGCTGATCAATATATTAAAAGACCGTTTAGAGTGGTGAAAGATGATTTGATATAAGTAGACAAGATCATTATTCCAATGGACTTTATTGGTCTTGATTTAAAAGAAGATAAGAACTGTTTACTAATTCTCAGACAACCTTTTTGAACACTGGTAAAGTATTGATTGATGTTCATAAAGATAAATTGACCCTCCAGATTGGTGCAGATCAAGTGGAGTTCAATATGAACAAGGCATTGAGGAGTCTGAAGGAAAACAATGCTTGCATGAAGATTGACATTATAGATGAAGGTGTGCAAGAATAAGTAAGAAGCTACTTTGTAGAAGTTAAATCAATAGAAGTGGAGACAGACAATGAAGTTGAGTCTAAAAGAGATGTTGAAATGGGGGAGTTGGGTGTTTAGACTCATCAGGGAATATTAGTACAAACCAAAGCATCCATACCATCATCCATAGAGAAACCACCAACCCTAGAACTTAAACCTTTACCCACACATCTCCGATACACCTTTCTAGGTAAAGGTCAAACTCTACCCATCATCATTTCCAATCAATTAGCTGGAGAACAATAAAGTAGGTTGGTTAAGACTGTTAGGTAACAGATGAAGGCCATGGGGTAGCAATTATCCGAAATTTGAGGTATAAGCCCAAATGTGTGTATGCATAGGATAAATCTCGAAGAAGGAAGCAGAGCTATGAGGGAATGTCAACATAGGTTGAACCTTCAAGTGAAAGAAGTGGTCAAAAAGAAGGTAGTAAAACTTTTAAATGCGGATATCATATATCCAATATCTGATAGCGAATGAGTTAGCCCTATACAATGTGTAACAAAGAAGGGTGGAATGAGCATAATGAAAAGTGAAAGTGGAAAATTAATTTCAACAAGAACAGTCACAAGATGGAGAGTGTGCATAGACTATCTCAAACTCAACAAGGTGACAAGAAAGAACCATTTCCCTCTCCTATTCATAGATTAAATGATAGAAAGAGTGGTGGGTCACTCGTTCTACTGCTTTTTAAATGGTTATTCGAGGTACAATCAGATATTTATCTACCCTGATGATTAAGAAAAAATCACGTTCATATGTCCTTATGATATCTCTGGGTATAAAGTCGTTCAAGTTATACAATGCCCTAACTACATTTCAAAGTTGTATGACATCTATTTTTACGAACATGATTGAAGATATTATGAAAGTCTTCATAGATGATTTCTCTGTCTTTGGAGACTCTTTTTAGAATTGTTTGGTCAATTTGGACAAGTTACTCTAAAGATGTGAAGAATCACATTTAGTGTTGAATTGGGAGAAGTGCCACTTTATGGTGTAAGAGGGGATAGTTCTTGGGCATAAAATTTTGCACCAAGGATTTGAAGTGAACAAAGCGAAGGCAGAGGTTACACAAAAACTTCCACCTCCAATCAATGTCAAGGGTTTATGGGCATTCCTAGGCCATGCTAGGTTCTACTGTCGCTATATTAAGGATTTCTTGTAGATTGCATAACCCTTAACAAACTTCTTAGTCAAGGATGTGTCTTTCCTTTTTGATAATAACTATTCATTTGCATTCAATAAATTAAAGGAGGCACTAACATCAGCCCTAATATTAGCGCCACCTGACTGGAGACTCCCATTCGAGGTCATGTGCAATGCAAGTGACTAAGTTATAGGTTACGTACTGGGTCAAAGAAAAGATAAAATGTTGCATGCAATTCACTACGCAAGCAAGACACTTGCAAGACCTTAATTGAACTACACCACCATGAAAAAAGAATTACTTGTAGTAGTGTATGCATATGATAAGTTTCGTTCATACCTTTTGGGCTTTAAAGTGATCGTATTTACCGATCACGTTGTGCTTAAATATTTGTCTACCAAGAAGGATGCAAAGCTGAGACTTATTCAATAGGTTTTACTCTCACAAGAGTTTGATATAGAAATAAGAGATAAAAAGGGAGTGGAGAATGCAGTTGTGGACTATTTATCACGGCTAGAAAGAGGGAATTGTGAGTTAAGTGATGATATTAACGAAAAATTCCCTAATGAAACCCTTATGCTTCTCGATAGATCGGGAACACTATGGTTTGTATATATCGTAAACTTTGTCGTCAGTGGTAAGATCCCTCTTGAGCTGTCATATCAATAGAGGAAACGGTTCTTGCATGAGTGCATCCAATATTTATGGACGATCCAATCCTATATAAAACTTGTGTTGATGAGCTAATGAGGAGATGTGTGCTAGAGGACAAGATGATGGATATATTAACGTAATGTCACGAAGCACAATATGTTGGCCAATATGGGGTAAACAAAATAGCAAGTCAAGTACTTGAGTATGGATTCTATTGGCCACATCTATTAAGGATTCTTAAGCTTTTGTGGCACAATGTGATCGCTGTCAGAGAGTAGGTAAAATATTTAAAAAAGATGAGATGTCTTTATAAAACATCTTAGAAGTCGAAGTCTTCGATGTTTGGGGCATCAACTTCATAGGTCCTTTCCCATCCTCTATAGGAAACACGTACATTTTAGTGGGAGTGGACTATATATCTCGCTGGGCCGAAGTTGTGGCATCTCTAACTAATGATGAAAAAGTTGTACAGAAATTTATCAAGTGGATATTCAACCAATTTAGAGTGCCACAAATAATAATAAGCGATGGGAGAATGCATTTTTGTAATAGATCTTTGATACTCTCCTAAAAAGATACGGAGTCCACCATCAAGTTCCACTTCTTATCGTGTGGATGAATGGAAGTTGTAAACCAAGAACTCAAACGAATTCTAAAAAAGACAGATAGTACTAGGAAGGACTAGGCATTAAAGCTAAATGATGCCTTATAGGCTTATCGAACTGATTTTAAAATACCTATTAGAACAATGCCCTTCCAACTCCTATATGGTAAAGTTTGTCATTTGCCTGTGGAACTAGAAAATCGATCATATTGGGCAATGAAGGTTTTAAATTTTGATTGGAAGCAAGCGGGTGAGAAATGACTTCTACAACTAAATGAACTTGAAAAGTTTCGTTGCAATGCATACAAAAATACCAAAATGTATAAGGAGAAGTGAAGAGATGGCATGACTCTCATTTTAAGTAGAAGGAATTCAAAGTGGGAGATGCAGTTTTGCTATACAATTCGAGGTTGAGGCTATTCCTAGGAAACCTTTGAGGTGAATTGGAATCATTGTAAACTGTATCTCAGTGGAGTGGTCTCGAAGGAAAAAGAAGTAACTTCTTTCCTTTCAGAGAACTAAAAGCACTTCCTAAAATGAAAGGTCAAGCTAATGACCATAATTTAGCACATTTGATAGTTAAATTGAAATTGTTGTGTATTTAGATTTGTTTTAAAGTTTAAAAATAAGTTTTTAATGAAGTGGAATGGTTTGGATTACTAACTCTCTTATTCCTTTAAAGACAATTTTAAGATAGGGCAGTAATCTTGGGCATCAAACGCAGTTGATTCCTGAGACCATCGCCATCACCACCTCAATCGCCATCATAGGTTTTTATGCTTTAACCCTTATCTTTTCATTTATTTCTTTATTTTTCTTATGATTTTGTATTATTTTGTTTTGATTCCTACCTTGTATGTTATTTTTCCTTTTCACATTGAGGACAATGTGTTATCCAAATGTGGGGATGGTTGCGTTATGTGCATTATATGTTTTATTTAGAGTGTGAATTTTGCATATTATATGTTACTTTTGTTTAGGTTTACATGATGTGACTTGTGTGAATGTTTCAATGGCTAGGACTTAACAGAATCAGTTTAGCTTCGAACATAGTCTTTTAAGTTACTAAGATTTATTAGCTTGCAAAATTATTGTCTGAGGTTGCTTTGATTAAATATGCATGTTAATTAGGATATGATGTTAGTTCGTTCACCCTAGGAATTTAACATATTCATTTATAATTTTAGGTCAATCAAATCAGTAGCATTAATAGTATCTTTTCATGAGAATGATTAACTAAAGAAATGAGGTACGAAATAAAATACATTTTTAAAAAATTTGTGTTTTTGTTTAATAAATAACTATTTTACTGGCTCTTTTTGAAACGAATCAGGTTATGAATAGAGCTAGTAGTCAGTTGAGAATGTGATGTAGTTGAGTAATGGGGGGCATTCATCACAAATGTTTACCTTCACGTTAAAAGGATATAATGACATTCTAACCAAATCGTTTAATAAAAACATGACCTAGTTGAGTACCAGGGGACATTAATCACAAATGTTTGTCTTCACGTCAAAATGTTAGGTTCATGTTAATGAAAATTAACAAAAATAGTTTGTTATTTAATAAATCCTACCGATCTTTATGAATAACATGGCTTCTTATGAAAAGCCTCTTAAGGATAGTTACAATTTTGATTGACTAAAATAATTAGACACAGATTTCATAAGTAAACAAGTTAGAACAACTTGAAGGATTATGTTTGTAGTTAAATTTGTTTCATTAAAGTTCAATGCCATTTTACCATTATTGCATATGTGTGAGTGTCTGTTGTTGTTTGGTGTGTTTGTGTTTTCTTTGTTTCGTTCTTGCTTGAGGACAAGTAAAAGTTCAACTGTGGAGATGTTGATAGTTGTAGGTTGCATGATGTTTTAATAGGCATTTTAATATTTTTTAGTTTTTAATTAATTTTTTCATGCATATTTAGGTTTAAAATTTTTTTAGATGGTTAGATATTTGCGTTTTGAGTGTTATGTGGGTTAAACCATACTATTGAGCTTTAATTTTATATTTTTAGATGCCTTGATGTGTTGGTTAGTGTTTGAGATCAGGCCACGATCAACGGAGAAGATTTGGAGGAAGCCTGATAGAGGACCCAAGGCAACGATCCTGACAATGACCTTTTCATCAGGCCACGATCGTGGCCTGCACGATAGCAGACGCGGATCAGCTTCTAAACTTAACTTTTCGAGGGATATTTCTGACTTTTGGTAAAACCTAGTGTTTAACCTAAATAGAAAAGACTACAAAAGAGAAGAGAAGAAACCCTAGAAGGGAGCCTCTATTTTGCTACATTGAGAAAGATCAGAGGGAGGAGAAAAAGAGGAGAGAAGAGGAGAGAGGAAGAGGCAAGAAGAAGGGTTGTTGTTGTTGTTGTCTTCCCAGTCCATCCCAACCCCTTCCAAGTGACATTTTCATTTCATCTTTGTTATTCTTTTTTTTGAATGTATAAGATGGATTTGATAGTGATAGACCTGGGTTTGATGATGATGATCTAAACTCCTTTAAGGATTTGTTCTTAAATCAATGTTAATGTGATTTCTTTTGATGATAATACATTGGGTATTGTGATTATTCGTTGTATCTGTATGCTTTAATAACAAATCGAGAGAGTGAATCGATAGCAAAACGATTAGATTGGGAAATGAGAGTTGAAAAATCTAATAGATTACGTAAATAATCAAATCGATAATTTATATGAAGAGATATCTAGTGTGAGGACCCGATAGTCTATTAGAGGGCTTAAGATCTAATTGGATGTGTGGGCTTTTTTTAATTGAGAGATTGATAATTACATAATTCAATTAGGGTTTATGATTTGGGCTTTAATGATTATAACTCGAGACAAAATAATCCACCCTTCGAAAGTCTAGGATCAATACCAAATTAACTCAAAAGTAATCATGTTAGCATTTGATGATAGCATAAATCCTCCTTCTCATAATCGGCTAATCTTCCTTATGTGATTTTTGGTTGTTCATTGGTAGTGCTCAATTTTAATTTCTTTGTGTTAATTTTACAATTTCATTTTCAATTAATCCATATTTGCTTATTTGCTTTTCTGTTTAGTTTTTCTTTTCATTTTAATAATCCTTTGGGCCTTATACAACTTAGAATTCGATTAGTTCACTAACTCCTCAAGAGATCGACACCTCATATTCTACACTCATGACCCTTGCACTTGTAGTATATTGAGGGATAAGAAATTTTAAAACTTGCCGCTCGTTCACTTATCATTATGAATATAAAACTAAGGGAATATACTGCCAGATTGTTACATAATTTTGAGCTCAGTTTTTTGTGTTTTTATAAGTAACATGCAGAGATAGTAAAGTTATGTGTGACCTAAAACACATCTAGGCCAAAATAAAATATAAAACAATATTGACTAAATGAAGTAAAGTAAGCAATTAGGCTTAAGAAAAATGCATCCCTAAATTAAAAGTTTGAAAAGGAAACATAAAGGTTCTTAAAATTAAATTTTAAATTTCCTAAAAGAAAATTCAAACTTAAGTTTAAAATTAACATAAAAAGCATGGATATACATGAAACTTCACACTACAATTTACCTTTGCTTGTTGTCTTAATGCTCTCTAAAATATCTCTTGAAAATAAACAAAACTTTTACCAATATTTCTTTATTTATTTTGTTGAATTAAAGATATAAATATGAAAAAAGAACATAAAATAAAGAAATTTACATAATATGAAGTTGAATTATCTAAACCAAGAATTAATATCAAGTATCACGTTCTTTTTAAACACCATCCTCCAAATTACGAAATTGAATATCAATTTATTAGCTAATTAATTTCTACTTTGTAAGGTTTATATAGACCAGAATGAAAATCACAAGTTTTGAAATTTTTATTATTCTTCTTTAAATATGATAAACTATACAAAGACTAACATGTCAACCTCAATATGATGTATCATCTAACATATTCTCCTAACAACTAGGAACTATATCGCATGAAAATAAGACATACAAAATACAAAGTAGTTATAGGTGGTATTATTAATTTTCTAAATTCCAAGGCATTTCATTCTAGCACTAAAATTTGTGCAATTAACTTATGTAAATAAGTGAAATAATGAATTAATTAAATAGAGATTTTAGAATATATCTGTGGTAAATATCAACAAAGTCGTCTTCAGCCAGAGCTTACATCTATATACAGTTAACCAAAAATATGTTCCAACCTTGAATCTTTTTATCACTTATACTCCATGATTCCCCAGCTATACTCAATTATTTAAAGCAAAAGCACCCAAAAAATGCACTGTTTTTATCTAAATTTGCAATTATATTATAGCTCTCACCCAATCCATAATGAAACATTAGAGGTTAGACAAAGAAACAACAGTGCAAATGGATTTTAATGGGCTATACATTGGAAACTCTAGGATTTTTGAAGCAAAGGAGAGAACCAAAGCAAAAAAGCTAACCTGGCAATTTCTTATCAATAAAGAATACTACCAAATTCATGGTATAACTACATAAAACTCATTACTAGTAAGCATTTCTTTGTGAGGAGTAATATCAAGGAAACTAAAATAATTCACAACTCAGTGAACCTTAACAAAAGATCTGAAAAATGAAATAGATTCATAAATTAAAAAAACTAAATAAGTCATAAAATCCTATAATATTGAATCAAAGAAAAAAGATTAAATAAAAATAAAGAAGTTGAAATACCCTTTTGTCTTCGATGATTCTTACGTCTTCTATCTCTAGTAATAAAAGAAACAAGAACAAAAAGAAGGGTTAGATTGTGATCTATCAGCATAATAAATGAAATCAATATATATAAGAAATAGTAAAAAGGTCGAAGTAGAGCAAAAAACATTAAAGAAAATCAACTCAAATAGGATACTAGTAGAAAGATTTAACAAAAATTACAGAGTAACTAAAAAGGATGAAGTTTAATTGGTGACGGAGACTGAATATTAGTCCAATATTGGAGCAAATATGAAGAGTCCCTGGAAATGCTAAAGTATGTTCAGAGAAGGATACTAAAAGTTAAAGACGACTAGAAGAAACCAAATGAAAGCAGATGACCTATAGTTTAATCCTAAGTTACGATTCAACAACTAATCGGTTAAGCAACAAACTGACTAGTTTTTTTCTATAGTGGTCATAAATATAAATCAAACCAACAAGTAGGCTAGTTCTTATTTATTCTAGTTGAAATGGTCTGTTTAGCTAGATTTTAAAATTATTGATAAATCTCACTCACTGCTTATCTCTTATTTATAATATTTGACTCTAGCTTATACCCACACTCCCCTTAAGAATAAAAGTCAAAGATTGTTTAATATTTATTTTAATTTTTTCATTCTCTATTTTATCCATTTCTAATAACCAAATAAGTAAATTTTAGGAAATAAAAGCTACATTTCTATAGAAGAAGAGGGGTGGTAGCATTCTTAGAGGAGAAAAAGGGGAGAGATTTTACAAGGGAGAAAAAGAGAGAGAGAGAGAGAGAGAGAGGAAAGAAGAAGAAGAAAAGAAGAAGAAATTAGCAAAAGGGGATGAAATTATCACATTAAAGTCTGAATAAAACCTACCAATTTTTAAAGAACTGAAAGAAGAAATAAGAAGAGGCGTAGAGGAAGAAGAAGAATTGTTTTGTAACAAAAAGTAAATGGGATTGCATCCCTTCTTAAACCTTTCTTGAAATGAATTTTTGTGTGATAATTTTGAGTAAATTTTTGTTAAAAATACTAATCTTTCATGGCTGCTCCATTTAGGTCATATGTGAGAAAATTGACTGTTGAGTAGAAGCGTAGGTAAATGATTATTTTCATAGGTGATTGAATTGTTAAGTTATTATAGCCTAGGAAATTTGAGAAATTAATTAGGATTTTATTAAGTGGGAGTTTAGTTGTGTAAATGTGATTTATTAAATGGGAGCATAATAAGTGATTAAAGATTCTTAATGTCTCATGGTTTTATTGTTGGAAAATAATAGACTATATATCTTTTATAATTGAGAAATGTGTGTAGGGAAAGTGTAGGAAATTACTTTTCTGGAGGCGTTTAAGAAACAGGATAAATGGGGAGACAAAGGTGAGAATGCATATTATTAATTAAGTGCAAATTTTTTTATAAGTGAATAAATTATAACCATATGCTTAAAATGGATGGTGTAGGAAGTATGTAAAATTTTATGGAGCATTTGAAGTTTAAATGATGTTATGAAGAGATGGTACCTTGATTTTTAGGATGTGTTGAATATTTAGCTGATATATGCAATGGCTTAAATGGTTATTGGAAATGGGTCATTTAGTGAAATTGGACTTGTTTGTTAAAAATGCGTTTGATGTTACAATTTAGTGTTTTTCACGAAAGGTTTGGTTGTTAATTAATTGGGTAGCTTAACAGAAATTGATGAAAGACCTAAGTGAGAGGACTAAGGCAAATTACGGAGAGTTTTTAAATATAGACCTAAGTGAGGTAACTTAAGCAACTTTCCTTATATTATACCTAAATGAGGTGGCTTAGGCAATAGACCTAAGTAATGTATGATGCCTGCATTAAATACCAAATGGAAACAAACTTAAACAAGAGAAATAGTATGTATGATGAGAATGAAATAATGGTGTAATTTTTAGCTATCATAGTGATGCATGTTCTAAATATATGAGGGGTTATTTGAGTTGTTGATGTGAAATGTGAATGATGAGTTTATGCCTCAATGAATGAAATGATGTTTGAATCATAAATGGATGTTACTTACACCTTGATGTGAAATTTAACTATTAAACCTATGCCATGATGTGCGTGGTGCTTATGTTGGAGTGTTTTAGATACCTTATTAGGCATGGTTGTATGTGAACGTAGGTAGTGAAGTTACTACTTATTTTTAAAAACCAAATTAGTTTTAGAAATGAAAATGAATTTCCAATGTATGAACAATCATAGGTAAAAATGTTTTCCTTCACTGAGTGTAATACTCACATTTTCCTTTTTCTCTCCTCCCCTAACCCCTAAGATAAAGGAAAGGAAGTTATCAAGTCTACTAGTCAACAAAAGGGTCATCAATGAAAGAGAAGCTTACTAAAGATCAATTATATTGCATGCCCTTATTTTTATCCTCCTTGTTTGGGTACTTGATGACTTTGTTATCAATGTATTTTGAAGGTTTAGATGGTTTATTTATGTAGTCTAGATTATTATCATGCTACTAATCTGTAGGTTATTGAGTATGACTTAGGATGTTAATAGTGAACATGAAGTAGATTTCCTTAAGAAATGCTTAATAATGAATGAATTATGCATATTTTAATTTTCAATCTCTAGTTGAATGAAAGGTGAATTAGTAACCAGTTAGTAAACATGTTTTGAATTTATAAGCTATTAGGGTTAGCCTGGTACCCAGTTTTGGGTTAGCAATACATAAACTATCCTGGGCCCTATTTAGGTGGGGCATGATCTTTTGGTATTAAAACATAGCTTTAGTAGAAATTGCTAAATTGAATACTGATTGTGGGATTGTTATGTTTATAGGATGCCTCCAAAAAGAGGAGTCAATCGACCGCTAAGGTTGAGAGGGGATTAGTGAAGTTGATCAATGTTATTGATGACCTAGATATATGGAGTGAGCACTCCAAGACTTAATCTGATGATACTTATGTTAGTGTTGAGCATAAGGAGTCATAAGTCCACTAACCCCCTCTAATGTAGCTAGTTTTACACATGAACCCCAAGCATTTGTAAAAACTCTCATAATAGCTTTGAATGCCCAGTCTTCTTAACGCAAGTTGGGGCCCATTACTGAGCACACTAAGAAGTGTGATGCCTGTGACTTCCATAGATCAGTTGACCTAGGAGAGGCAAATCAATGATTCAAGGCCACCGAGAAGGCTTTTACATATTAGAGCTGACATATGCACAAAAGGCATCTAATGTGTATGATATACTATATAGAGTAGCAGATGCATGGTTATTTAGGATGAGGGTTTTACATGAAGGAGCAATGATATCAAGATGACAACACAACTAAGTCGTGTTAATTCCAAGGATGCAAGAGGGTACTTAACTTTACTAAGAAGTTCAAAAGGTATATAAACATGCAGTGTTTATTATACAATACCTCGAACTTTGCCTAACTTAGGTCTTAGAACAATGAGACTGCACCATAGACATGCTTGGATTAGACATGCAGAAAGATGGCTCAAGGTGACTAAACAGAAGGCTCATTAAGGCATTTGTCTTCAATATGTGATAACACATGGCCAGAACATATAAGTAGCAACCTAAGAAAGTGGAAGCATTACCTTAAAAAGTAGGAGCATTTCTTCAAGTAGTAAGAAAGTGGGTTGAATGATGTGGAAATGGATAGGCATCTTCTAAACACTTATCTTATGTGCAAAAGTGGAGTTAGTAGCCCAAAGTGGATAACTCTATAAAGTGGATAGTTTTAGCTTACTTGTTCCCTAAGTTTTTATAAGCCTATATAAAGGCATCCTTTGTAGTCTATTTGTGAGAAACATTTTACATTCAATCATCTGTAAGATAGTTAAGAAGTTTGGGAGAAGGTTTGTGAGAGCTTTGATTTGAGAGTTCTTTTGAATTGTTCTTTTGTAGAGTTCTTCATGTTGGAAGCAACTCAAGTTCCTTTATATTATATCTTTGAGATTTGATCAATAAAAGTTTGGTTTTGCCATAACTCTCTTATTTTCCCCTTTTGATTATTTGGGCAAAACAGTTATGATGTGATAGTGGAGTGAAACACTTAAATAAGAATGATGTTAAGCATCCAAAAATAAGCATAATTGTTAGTTGACGATCACAAAAAGTAGATTGAGTTAAGCTTTGCAACTTAAGCTTGACTATAACTCAATGACCTTGACAAATTCATTCCAATTTTATTGCACCCAAAAAGTCCCTATACGATAGCCATGACGGTTAGCTTGTGGAGTCTAATGAATAGACCGTGATGAAGGAAAGTTCCAAGATGAGCCAAGGTATTGTGGTACAATTTTTAAGGCGTAATATAGCTTTTAAGTGTATTATGTGTGGTAAGGCTCATGGTGGAGAGAGCGCTAAGTGTGTGGAGATAGGACACTTAAGAAAAGACTGCCTTAAGACTCATGAGGTAAGATGGAGTACCTGAGGAGTGGTATGTTATGAGTGTAGAGAGGCTAGGCATATTAAAACAGTGTGTCCTAAGAGGGCTTGTGTGGGAGGAGACAAAGGGACACTGAATGTGGTGAGTTATAGTGCGAAGAGAGGGACCATTAGAGGTGTTATTATTGTGAGAATTAAAGATGTTGCACTATATAATTCGTCCATTATAGGAGCTTTGGTTGACAAAACACCTGTTCAACCCATGGCGTTTTTCATGACTCATTAGGAGGCTACAGCTTCATCAGACGTGATCACTGGAATGGTTCACAATTTTGGGTAACTTGCTGATGCATTGATTGATTCAAGTGCAACCCATTCATTTATTGCTTGTGATTTTGTTTCAAATATTGATTATAATGTGGATAATTTGCTTGATGTGCTAGTTGTTGATTTTCCTATAAGGGAAAAGGTTAAATGTAACAAAGTGTTAAAGATTGTGTGGTAAGGATTGAGGAGTGTGAGTTAAGGGTAAACCTAATACCTTTACCCATACAGACCTTTAGTGTAGTTACATATGCTGAAGATGATTGACAATATTAAAAAATTAGGCGAATTAATTTTTGTCATAGACTATAAGTTAAGGTTTGATTTGGTGCTTCAATCTTTTACTCTAAGCTTTTCACAATTCATTATAAACTTCCACATAAACCAAAAGGATGTGTCATTGCCTGAACTACTAAAATATACTCAAGATTGTAGGGACCCTTAAGAAGGAACCAATTTATGTTCTTATTGTGGATTCTTTTAAAAGTAAGAACAAGGGCTATAAGAAGACTAAGATCATAAACAAAAGGCTTATGCTAAAATAGCAAAGCTAAAAGGTGGTGTCAAAAAGAATAACAATGATAAGAAGAAATACATATTTTCGTTTTCAAATTGATAAATATTAGAAGAAGAAATACAAAGCTTATCATACTAACTTAGTGGTAAGAAGTTTAAGATAGCTCCATCTTAATATATGTTTATGATTAAGATCTATATTTTTAATTCTATTCCATATTATTAGGTATTAGATGATGGATTTAGTTTTTATATTTGTAACAATATGAAGATGTTAATAATGATTAGATGGTTAAGGAGAGGCAAAGTGGATTTGTGAGTTCACTATAGAATAAGAGTTATTGCATTAGATATAAAAACTTATAGTTTAGGTTTGCCTTTTAGAATTGTACTGGAACTATATAATTGTTATTATGTTCCATCCATTATAAGAAAATTATCTCCATTTCTTACTTAGAATTCAATGAATTTGTATTTATTATTAAAAATATTTTTTTAATAAAAGTGATGTTTATTATGGATTTAGATTACTTACAAATAGTTTGTATATTTTTGGTCTTGAAAGGCGAATCTTTTACATAAATAGTAAGAAAGAAAATCAGGTGAATAAAATAAAGCTTATTTGTGACATTATAAGTTAGGTCATATCAATAGAACTATAATCACGAAGTTACGTAAAAAAGATTTTTTTTGATCTTTTATATTATGAATCTTTTATAACTTTTGAATCTTGTTTATTGCGTAAGATAATCAAACTACCCTTTATTGGAAAGGAAGTGTGTGCTAGTGAGTTACTAAAGCTTATACTTTCAAAAGTGTATAGACTATATTGACACATACTAGAGTTAGGTACTGATATTTCATTATATTCACAAATAATCATTGTATGGTTTTTCTTATTTAATGAAACAAAATTTAAAATCATTTAAAAAGTTCAAAAAATTATACTTGAGGATAAGAAACAAACTGGTAAGAGTATTAAGAAAATTAAATCTAATCGAGTTGGTGAATACTTAGACCATAAGTTTCTTTATTACTTAAAAGAGATTGAGATTATCTCATAATGGACTCCACCTAGGACTTTATAGCATAATAAAGTGTTTGAGAGGAGAAATCATACTTTATTATATTTGATGCATTTCATTATGAGTCATATATCTCTTCCTATTTACTTTAAGGATATGTCCTTAAAGCAACTACTTGCCTTCTTAATAAAGCCATATCTAAATTAGTTGACAATACCTCATATGAGATGTGGAGTGGTAATAGAACAAACTTGTTATAGCTAAAGATTAGGGGATGTGATTATATGAAACATGGAACATTCGAAATTTCAAGGTAAATTAGATAAATGTAAATTTATGAAGTATCTGAAAGAGAGTGTCAGATATCAATTTTACCATCCTTTTGAGCAAGAGGTTTTTATCTCAAATGTTACATTCTTAAAAGAATATTCTTATAAAAGGTAATGAGAGTTTCTCAAAGAAAATAGTGAGAATGAAGTAGAACTTAGGATTGATTCAAGATCATGGGATCCTTTTCTATCAGACAAGTTCCCAAAATAGAAATTACAAATAAAGAAAAAAGTTCAAAAATAACAAATTCACATATAGTTGGAACAGGAATCTCAAGTTGACATATAACCGAAGGTTTAAGATACACATTTCTGGAACATATTAGTAGGATACATCATTCTTCCACTAGGTTAGATCTATATATTAAAAAAGGGAAAGGCAATATATCAGTAATGGATGATGGGCCTACTATTTTTAGGAAGCAATATCTGACATTGATCCTTTAAACTGGTATAAAGTCGTAAGATCTGAAATAGAACCTATATACACTAACCAAGTATAAACTTTGGTGTATGCTCCCGATGGTATTATACCTATTAGAAGAAAGTGAATTTTTAAGAGAATTAACTTATATGGATGATAATATAGACACATATAAAGCAAAACTAATGGTTAAAGGTTATAGAGCAAAAATAAAGAGTTGATTTTGGTTAAAACTTTTCACTAATAGTTATACTTTCCTAAGGATCTCAGTAGCTATGGTTGCATATCATGATTATTAGATATGGAATATAGATGTTAAAATAACATTTTTAAACAGAAATTTCAACGAGGATGTGCTTCTAACACAACCTGAAAGTTTTGAATATAAGAAGTTTCCTAATCAAGTATATAAGTTACAAGGTTCTATTTATAGACTTAAGTGTCAAAGAGTTAGATCATTCATTTTGATAAGACAAACAAAGAGTTTAATTTTATTTTTAAAAATATGGATAAACCATAGTCTACAAGAAGATTAGTATAAATGAAGTTGTCTTCATAGTAATATATGTGGATGACATATTGCTAATTAAAAACAATAGACCAATGCCCTAATATGTAAAAATGTAGTTATCCAAGAACTTCTACATAAAGCGTATGGGAAAAATAATGTAATATTCTATTTTCCCATACTAAGGGTTAGAACCCTAGATAACTGTACATGAGAACTATTATTGAGAAAATAGGAAATGCATTTCATGCTCATGTATAGCAGTAGCATACACACATACGCGAATTTGATTTTTGTATACATTACAATGATTGTTTATACATTCATTTGACATATTCCGGGGTATAAATGATTTTAATGTGATTATGATGTGATGGTGAATGATATATCTTACAAAATATTAATTTAGAATTTTTGGTAAAAAGTGGAAATTTTCTAAAATTATGGGTATTTTTGGACTAAGAAAAATATCAAGTGATAAGAAATTGATAAATGGTAGTGAAAATAAATGACAAATGGCAGTAGAAATAATTGATATGTGGCATTAGGACTTAATGACAAGTGTCATAAAAATTCCAAGACAATTGGATTAAAAATTGAGGGACAATTAGACTGATCATTAAAAAAATCATATGGTAGCTTAGTAAATATCTAATTTAACCTTTAATCTTTAAGTGGAAGGTGTCATGACAAGTTTCTGACACCCACCACTTTATTTTTATTAATCCACAATAACTATCAAAGTGAAAGACCATCTTCTTCTCTTTGTATTTCAATTGTTAAATGCTCTTTTCATTTCATTCTTCATCTTCTTCCCTTCTTCTTCTACGTTCACTACATTTTGTCACTAAACCTATTCTCAATGTTGAGTTGCCAAAATCTTTTATTTTATATTTTAAGATCCTTGCTATTTCTACATCTTGTTAGTAAAAGACCCACTCTATCCTACCTTAAATGTTGATGATCGTGTATCATGGAAGGAGTTATGGTTTTACGTGATTTTTGAAGAAACTTGAAGTTTAAACAAGTAAGTACATATTTGATTTTTATAGGTTGTTTGAAATGAATTATATAGGGTGATTGGTTTGAGATAGCATAATCATGATCATGGAGTTAAATATATGTTGTACGTGGGTGTAAAAAATAGGTTTATGTTCTATTTTTAGTATATTAATGGTATGCATGGGTTGATTAATAAAAAACATTTGTGATGAAATTTGGAGATTAAATGATAATGAAAATGGAGTTGATTTTATACTACATCGTGGAAGAATAAATGGACATATTCATGTCATATTGTAGATTATATGATAAACAATAGATCATGAGTTGTGTTAAAGATTTTTTTGAGATAGGTTGGTTATGAAAATGATGTTTTAATGAGAATTGAAAGTTGATGAGTATAGAGAGGTGTATATGACCAGTTTTGTGTTAAAGGATGAGTGTAGAAATGAGAAAGAATGAATGATTTAAATATGTTTTGTTTTAGGTATATGAGAAATGTGAGTGATAAGTTGTTATATAGAGATGAATTAGAGTGAGTTGAAGTTAAAGAAAAGACTAGTATAGTGTCTTGAAATGAGAAGAACTTGGATGTAAATGAATATGAGAATGATGATTGATAAAATGTGTTGAAATGTTGATGATGAATGTGAATATATATTGATGTTCTGTTTTTGTGTCTATGATCAATAATAGTTTAAATTTTGTTTGTGAATGATATTGAGTTAAAATGAAGGTGAAAATGATGAGGGATTAAACTAGAAATGATAAACTATGCATAAAGTGTTGAATGTAGTAAGTAAAGAGTGAGAAATCTGGAAAAGTACAAAAAAAAGGTAGGCCACAATTGTGGCACCCATCCCATGACCATGGAAAAATGTATTAGTTTCTGTCACGATCATGGGCAAGGTCTGGAATGGCCAAAAATGTGAGTTCTTCTTTTTTAAGTGATGTTTGAATCAACAAATGAAAAGGTGCTTTCCTATTATGCATTTAGGCTTAAATAAAGCTTGAAATGAACTTAGCTTGATGATGGATTAAATGATTAAATGTTGATATGTTTAAAGTGATAATTAAGGTTAAAATTAAAGAATAGATTGATGATATAAATGTATCAAAAACTTGGAAAATTAGAGATGTTATCGAAATAAAAGCGATCTTATGAATGTTAATGTGATTCAAAGGAGATGAGTAATGTGCATTGAGTAAGGACAAATGAGAAATTGAGTATTATGAGATCATATAATGCTAGAATAATATTGGTGAATGATGGATTGATGAGTTTAAAACAATCAACTATATTTGAGTTATGAACCTAAATGCAAGCTAGACATACACAAAGATGATGTTTAAATGATCAAGAGATGTGATTAAAGACAAATACTTGAATAGTCAAATTGAGCATGCATTGTACATAACACATATATATATGTGTATGATTGATACTTATGTGTCTGATCAAAATTAGTAATATGTGAAATACGTGTGTATTGCTTGAACGTAGATATGGATCATGAAGGCAAATGTTAATCTGGAGCATACTGTGAGTCGACCTAGATGGTCTCATATTAATTGGTTGTTCTGTTTAAATTTTTGTATTAAATTATTATTAATATAGATGGGTTGATTTTTGGACATTGATAGTCTTAGGCATTTTATAAATGAGATTAACATTAGAAGTGCTCATTGAATGTGAATGAGAAAGAAATATGTGTACTCAATATGATTGATGAATACCGGACTTAGGTCCGATGAAATTGAAATGTGAAAGCGATTGTACTTGATAAATGAAAGTGAACGATTGCATATGACGTGATAATTGATGCATTTCATTACATGATATGCATGATCAGATAAAGGTAGTTGTGATCGGAGTAGCTACCAAAAAAGAGCTTAAAGCTCAGAATGTGTAAAGAGCCACAGGCTCACTATGTATAATGAGCTCGGTATCCCTAATAGATATGGGACAGTTATCATTTGCATATATATATATATACACGAATGATTGAAATAAGTTATACGAACTGTCTTGAAACTGAAATGTGAAATGATGTATAATATCTGAATATGTGAATTGATTGTGAATGTGAATGTGTGAACTG
>JAOQML010000005.1:32225775-32245985 GCA_027568935.1 Erythroxylum urbanii
TTTTCCATAGCAAAAGTGATCAAAGAATAAATGATTTGGGTGTTAAAAGAATTAATTTGCAATTTGATTTAGAAATGAACCAACTTAAATTAAAAGAAGAAAAGTCACGGGCGTGACTCTTCATAGTCACGCCTGTGACAAATGGGTTGGAGAAGAAAAAGTCACGGGCGTGACTTTTATCTATCACACCTGTGAGAGATAGACAGAAATAGGGGAGTCGCGATCGTACAGTGTCACGATCACGACTTTGCAAAATACTGGAACTGTCGTGATTTTCTGAAAAATTTCGGGACGGTCGCAATCGCGATTTTCTGAAAAATTTTGGGACTGTCGCGATCGCGACTCATCGCCATCGTGACTTTCTGAAATTCTAGGACTGTCCCGATCGTACTGTGTCACGATCATGACTTCCCAGTTATACATCCTTACTTCTAAACAACATAACTTTCAATCCAGAAGTCCAAAAATTACAAACTATATATCGTTGGAAAGCTAAGAAAAAGATCTACAACTTTCATGAAGACAATTTTGCCTAATTCAGCCTGTATCGATACAGTTTAATCGTTTAAGTACAGATACAGTTTACGTGGAACAAAAGGGCAAAACCGAAGTTTCTACCGTGAAACGAAACGAGCCCGATTTCTTAGGATCTCGTGGCCACAAGCGGGCAGTCGGGAGAAGGCTATAGGTCATCGTGCACGAGACTAATGAAACAGATTCTTCTCTTACCCACATAACAGGTTTTTCAATGCTCATACATTTCATAATATATTCATCCTTTCATGCTTCTTAAATTTTCTGTTTTTCATTCACACAAAAGTATCAAAATTCTTACAAAGCAACATGATATACATTCACGAAATATCTTTCCCACATTCACAAAGAATAAAATGAACATATTCATCATACATACACATAAATTTTAGCTCATCATCACAAAACTATAAACATATTACCCACCTATTTAACTTGATATTTTCAAAATCAAGCTTGCTCTTCTCCTTGCTCTTGACGTTGATATTCTTAATTCCCTAAAAATAAACACATTTCATTTAATCAACACACACATGAAGCTTTCCTTAAACCTAGCTATCCATGAATAAACCTAAGCTTAATCTATTCTTGATTTCATCTAACTAGAAAAACTAAGATTTAGTTAAGGTTTATAAAAATCTAATGAAAACATCAACCTCTTGTTCTTCTTCTTTCTTTCTTTATCTTCATCATATAAAAACCTAGTTTCTCCACTTCCTTCATCTACATCAAAACAAAAAGGATAGGCAAAGAATACCAAAAGAACTCACCTAAACATTTCCTTTTTCTTTCTCCTTTTTCTTTCTCTCTTTCTTCTTCCCTTTCTTTCTCCTTCTCTCGTTCCAGGTTTTTCCACGACACTCTCTCTTTTTCTTTTGTTTTCTTAACCCTCATGACTCCTTCTCTTCTTTGTCTTATTAATTGAAGACAAAAGTTTTAAGTTTCCAATTTTACCCTTCCTTATAAAAAAATTTCCTATTAACTCCTTCACTTCATTTTAATGTTTTTCTTTTTAATTCATACCACCATACAAAATTCATAATATACCATATTAAACTCCAAAAATTTCTAATCCATAGATTCTAATTTATTTTCATGCCTGATAATTTAATAATAAAATAAAATAAAAATAAAAATAAAAATCCTAAAAAAACGAGATCCAACACTCCCTCATATACCAAAAGTTAGAATCCTTTAGGTAGAATTCATTAGTCCATTTGCTCCAAAGTGCCCCTTTATCCTTGAACAATCTCTATATTCTCTTGACTACTATCTTAGTTTGGATAAGCTGAATAGGTATAAGACCAAGCCCTCCTTGTTTTCTCCAGCAAAGATGTTCGCACTTCATTTTAGCTCCTTTGGAGACCTTAGCTTTCGCAGACCATAGGAAGTTTTTGAAGAATTTTTTTATCTCCTTGTTAATCTTTTTAGGAATACATAGGTGTGAGCTCCAATGGTTATGCAAATTGTTTAGCATAGATACTACAAGCTAAACCTTACTAGCCTGAGATAGGAATTTGTTCTGGCAGACACTAATTCTCATTTTGAACCTCTCCAGTAACATTATGCAATCTTGATACTTCAACTTCTTAGATGAGATAGGTACACCTAGATATTTGAATGGGAGATTTTGTATGCTTAGACCAAGGATGTTTTTTTTAAGTAATTAGTGTTGGGAACAACTCTGGAGAAGTAAATTATGCTTTTCTTGGTTTTCACTTTCAAACCAGATATCTTACAGAACTCCATTAGTGATTTGTGCAAGATTGATATAGATTTCTGATCAACAGTACAAAACAACAATAAATCATTAACAAAACTGAGATGAATTAGTTAAAGTACCTCACACTTATAATGGAAAGTGAAATCATGGTTGCCAACAACATTTGATTTGATGAGTCTATTGAGAATCTCTATTGAAATGACAAACAAATAGGAAGATAATGGGTCCCTTTGCCCTATCCCATTAATGCCTTTGAACTTCCTAGAGGGGGAACCATTGATGAGGACACTGTAGGAGGGAGATAAGATACATTCTCTGATCTATGAGACATACAATTAAGGTATATCAAGCCACTTTAAACTGCTGAGGATAAAATTCCATTTTATGCTATTAAATGCTTTAGATTGATATCACAACATTTGATGGAAGTCTTGGAACTGTAGTCCTTTTTCAACTCCTTCACTAGTAAGATATTATCTAAGATGGATCTGCCTTGAATGAATGCCGCTTGTGAAATATTGATCAATTTCTTTAGAGTGTCCTTAAGTTTGTTAGCTAGTAACTTAGCAATCACCTTATACACTGTGTTATAGCAAGATATAGGCCTAAAATCTTAAAAAGAAATGGCACTAGGAATCTTGGGGTTATGAAAATATATGTAAAATTGATCTCCTTAGCATCTTTCCATTATGTAAGAATTCCTGGACCACCTCCACCAAAAGCTAATTTATAGTGTTCCATGTGTTTTGGAGAAAAATAGGTATTATACCCATCTAGCCTAGGAGCCTTCTTTAGATTAAGTGAGAAAAGTACTTCTTGATTTCTTCAATGGATGTTGGCAATTGAGTCAAATCTGAATTGATTTGAGGTAGCGGAGAATCAATCAATGTCACAAGATCATGCACTGAAAATTGACTAGAGGAATTTGAACCTAATAGCTCAACATAATAGTTAATCACCATTCTTTCAATTAGTACTTTATCAGTTATCAATTGATCATTATAATCGAGTAAGTAGAGAATTTTGTTTGAGTTCCTTCTTGCCAAGATCAAATTATAGAAAAATTTGGAGTTGGAGTCACCTTCCTTAATCCAAATATTCCTTGCCTTTTACATAAGCAGATAATTATGATTAAGCAATGTCATGTTATAGTTCCAGTTTCCTAATCTCTTTAGATTGCAATTCATGATTGTTAGGATCAATATAACAGGTATCCTGGATCACTCTTAACTTATATTTTGCAAGTTGTAATCTCCATTTTCTTGAAAGATCCTTTAACTTGGAAAATTGTTTGAGTTTAGCTTTAAGAAACTGAAATGTTGTCATTAACTGGTAGGATTTGAAACCAGACATATAGCTTCCCCCAAGCTTCAGTAACAACCTCCGAAAATCCCTCCATTTTGGTGAGAAAGTTGAAGAATATGAAAGAAGCATTGGCAGTTCTAATTAAGGTAAAATCCTGAATTTCCAAATAAGAATGATCTAAGTGTCGTTATGTTCTAACCAGAACATGTGAGTTATGAAAACATCTCAACCATCTCTAGTTAGACAATATTCTGTCTAGGATTTTTTCTTTTAAAGAGCTCCACCTTTTTGTTTATTGCCCTAGGTAAATAGGTTCCCAACATATTTCAAATTTGTGACTTCTAGTCTCGTGGTTACCTTTTCTAGCTCTCTACCCAGATTGGAGCGGTTAACCTTATCATCTTAAGCCTTAGAGCCACAAAGAACACAATTAAAGTCACTTGCTATGATCCAAGGATTTGTCATTGTGTTACTGATGTTTGCAAGATCTTCCCAAAGTTTTTTTTAAAATTCATAATCAGAAGTGGAAACATCAAATTGAGAGTTTGAGTTAACAAGATTGCATTTAAGATGAACAAGTTGTTCAAAACTGAACTGCAAGGTCACATTAATCTTCTCCTTATTGTATGCAAATGCTATCCAACCATTGTAGTGATTTATACGGATAGAGCCAAAATTTTATCTTTTTCCAATGAAATTCATGGAGTTCTAAGGTTTGCTAACTTTTATTTTAGTCTCTAAAAGTCCTACTAGTAAAGGATGTTTCTCTAAAATAAGGTCTTTAATAGCCCACCTTTTGAAGGGAATGACCACCTTTTGAAGGGCTCATTCATCCCCTTAATATTCAAAAAAATCATATAATACTAAGGAAATTCATCATTCTCCGCCTTAAGTTCCCCCCTCTTCCTTCCTGACTTCCTCACAGTATTAAAAGAAGAATCAATATGTTCTATATCTGCTACAAGATTTGACAAAGGGATTTCCTCCTCATTGGTTTTATTAATAGTAATTAGGTCTAGTTTAGAGTTCTCAACTTCCTTTAAAACAATTGGATTTTCTTCCTTAGCTGGAACATATTCTTGCTCCTCTTCCTGAATAGCCTGATTGTCCTATGGATTGTTCACCTGCTTAACAATCTACTATTCTACTGAGTTATGCTTATTTGTATTTAGATATTGATCTATTATAGTTCCCATTAACTTTGTATAACTCCCTGTAGCAAAATTCTTTCCTATTAGTAGCCACTCTTTTTTTTTTTCAATTGTGGTCTCCAATTATAAGAAAGTTGCACTTCAGTTTAGGTTAAATCCCCATTTAGTTCTAGTTTCATAAAAGTTGAAACATCATGAATTTCCTCCTTTAAGCTTATCTCCACTCAAATTCTAGCATAACTATTCTTTTCAAGCTTGGTAGTAGTAGAATCAAATGTAATGGTTCTTCCCACTGAACTTGTAAGGAAGCTCAGATCATCAAAGGTCTAGTAATCAAGTGATATGTTGTGGAAATTAATACAAAGTTAAATAAATTCAATTTTCGATCTGTCAAGTTCAAGATTAGGCACCCAATTTTGCACAAACACAGGTTGTCCCCTATTGTGCCATGGTCCTACCTCTGTTACCTTGCTAAGAGAGTCACTATCAGTGATTTGAAAGAGGAAGGTTTCATTTTATGTGAGCAATACTTTGCTTAACCCTTTGTTCCCCATTTAATTTGTGCCCAATTTTGAATATGCGGAAAACTAGGCCTCTTATTGAGGAAGTATCCTACCACTGCAATTCCCCATTATTTTTCTCCTTCTTGCAGTAGCTTAAGAAAAGGAGTGACTATGCATTGCTTAGCAGCTATTGGAAAATGCTTTAGGGATCCTTAGAATGGCTAGCAGCCACCACATTGCTCTAAGTTTTGATGGTTTTTACGCCCTGACTTCCTGAGGAGTTGGATAACTAGCTTCCTTGTTTAATGATGGAGGAGAACTCCCAAAGGAGGCTCTAGTGGAGGCCTTCATCGACTTCCCCAAAATATAACCTTACTTGAGTTCTCAACTGCTACTTTCCAAAAAGGAAGTAACTAACCTTAACTGTAAAAATCTTCAGATTCCTTCAATCATCTCTGCCCTCAATCACTAATTGCCCTCTTCCCTTTCTTTAAGCTTTGCTTTAACTTGTTGAAAAGTTACTGTTCATGACATTGTAAATTAATATACAGTGTAACTCTTCCTCCACTGGTCCTCACAACACCTTTCGCCTCTCTGCTACCTTACTCTCACTAGGCTCTAGAATCCACTCTCACTCACCAGATGCTTATATGCTCGTGTTTCGCTCACCAATCACTCTCTCTCTTTCTTTAATCTTGAAGGTACGTGCATTATAATATTTTGTAAATGAACTCATTTAATTTTCTTTTATACTTAAAGAAAAAGAGAAAAATATTGAATTTTGTTTAATTTAATTTTTACAATAAAAATATACATAATTCAATTTTTAAGTTTAAATATAAATATTTATCTTTCTTGATTCATATTAAAAATTAAAACTTTTTAAAAAAGTGTAATCAAAGTTCACATTTTATTAAATTCCTGAAACAATCGTATGTTTTCTTTTAAAAGATGAAGATTAAATTATTTAATTAAAAGACACTTTTTAAGTGCATAAAAAGTAAAAATCAAAACCACTAGATAAGTGTTTATACATAAAAGCCATCTATCTGAGTAAGAGAGACTAAGGTAAGATATTAAAAATTCAAACATCCATTTTACATTATATTAAGGAGAACGAAATCTTGAATTTTTTTTGTAGATTTAGTTTTACTATATAGGGTACCATTCAACCACTATTACGTGAGTTGTCTATACCTTTAGTTAATAACATTTCTTTAAGCTAATGAACTAGTCTGTGACGTAAGGAATTGATATTTTCTTGTTTATCTTTTAAACATTATTGGTTCCTTTCTTTTTACTTGTATATGGAGTTAAAAAGACTATCTTGAAGAGGATATTATCACTTTTATAATGGTGATGGTTATTTTAGGTCCATGCAATTATGTTTCCTAATAAACTTCATTGCATTGTATATTGTATAGTGACAGGTACTTATACCGTACTTAAGAAGAGTATTAGTAGTTAAATAATAAATAATTGAGAGTCTCTATCCTTAATTTATACAGAACACTGATAGGGTTAAATAAGGAATCAAAGTTGAATATGTCTTTAGTTCAAAGCTTTTGCTTAATTGTCAATTAAAGAATAAATGAAAATTTCGGACGATTACTAGGAAACCAAACTAGCTTGTTCCAAGTAATTATTGAATAATCATTTTTTACAGCATTATGCATGTTTTATTAGTTAAGATTCATGATTTATGCCTTAATGAAATGATTTTGTCCTTAACCTCTAAATTGGGATTACAACTCAAGACGTTACTCATTATAATAGAGAAACCTCCTGAGT
The DNA here is from genome assembly GCA_027568935.1 of Erythroxylum urbanii. Lineage (NCBI taxonomy): Eukaryota > Viridiplantae > Streptophyta > Magnoliopsida > Malpighiales > Erythroxylaceae > Erythroxylum > Erythroxylum urbanii. The sequence continues at coordinate 32,232,783 of JAOQML010000005.1, forward strand.
TTAGTAAGGCCCACTCTAGGAGTTTCTTTGATGACAATTCCTACTTTGGTATGTTTGGGCATACTAGACATTAAATTTGGAACTTGTAAAAGGGTCCTTATGATTGTTAATTGTCATATAAGAACCAAATGCTTTTTTTGTTTCCTATAATACTCTTAAAGTTGGAAACAATTTCATCCCTCAACCTCGTGATTTTTTTAGAAAGTAAAGGTTGTATTAATAGGTAATTAAAAGTTTGAAGAACAATAAGCAAGTTGTGTATATGTTATCTTCTATTTGAGTTGAAATTTGGCTTTGTATCTTAGCTAACAACTTCTTTTACTAGAATTTAGTGACTGAGGTAATAGGCTACTTAGGATAACTTTTGTTTGCAGTGAATTGACCAATACGCATATGGGAAGCTCAACTATAAATGCGTGTGTTAGTAGAGTTAATACTTCCTACTTACCATTGATTGAACTAAAAGGATTAGTACAATATCTCTAACTACTTTATATTAGGTTCCATATTTTTTGCATCCTCTGACTTGTTTCCTCTTTGTTTTCTTTTATCATTATCATTTCTCTCATCTAATTAAGGCTTTTGAAGATATAGATTTCAACCAATGTGAATTGTTTTCCTTGTTTCTTGGTATTCTTTTTCCTACAAACTAAGTAGACTGCATAACTAGGGGATAACTAAAATATATTGAGTTCTCCCTTGTAATTAAAAGATTTTTTGATAGCTCGATAAATCATGTCATCTCAATTAGTGGTGTTGTAGGTTGCCTTTAAGTTGTACTTGCACCCACAATCTCTTGGAGAAATGGTAATAAAAAAGTGACAGATATTCTCGTTTCCCTAGTTACATAAGTCATTACTACATTTTACTTCTATCTTTTGTCTTCAACCTCCTTTTGGTTGTAAGACATAATATGAACGTTATTTTAGGAATGTTTGAAAGGGACCAATTTAATTTAATTTAATTTACTTTTATCTCTATGTTCTCTTATAAGCTCAATGCATGATTTGTTGGTAAATTGACTTAACTTGTGTTTGTTCCATTTTATCATGTTTGTATATATATCATTTGGCATATAGCCAGGTAAATTGTCTCTAATAAATGCATAGCCCCCTATGGTTGTAATACCAATGCTAGATTCACACTATTTCTTCCACTTCTGCTTTATCTGTCAACATATGTCTTATGGATTAAACTTTTGGAATTAGGATAAAAGGGTTTAGAACATACTGATTATCATACAAGAACCATGTATTCTTACCATTGTCAATAATATATTTGATCTCCATTCTTACGATGTTTCTTAACCTAAGCATTTGGTATGTTGAGAAACAAGGAAAAGAATCATGATTTATTTTAGGGACCAAAAGATATAATTCTTAATTTTATCTTTCCAAAAGATGTTTCATTTTAAGAATTGTATTGAACCAGTTGATCCTAAAAGGATTTGTGGTCTATAAGTAACTTCTAAATTATCGTCATTATCATAATCGTGTTAATAGTTTTGAAAGAATTAGTGTCTAGGCCACCTTTATCCTTTGGCAATCATATCTCTGATCATATGATCTTAAAGACATTTTCATTGCCAATGCACAAGTTCCTAAGGATTCTCTCAATTTCTTTAGTTAGTAGCAGTGGAGGTAGATATATGAACCCCATACAAACTATTTAGCACAAAATGGTTAATTACAGTTTCCCTAATTTTTCATTATAATTCCATTTTATTTTATATATTGCATTGAATATATTTTGAAATTCTCTAAAGGAACTTTGGTATCATAATTAGGAAATCAAAGTACCTTAGTGGAGGTTGATGAAGCTTGACTTTTGCAAGATGAGCTAGTTATTCATGTATTTCATTTTACCTATTGATACATACATATTACTTTTATTATAATTAATGGCTAGTTTTAAAAGTTTTTTAAGGTTTAGAGAGAGCTTATAAGTATCATAATTTATTTTGTGCTTGCATTATTGAACAACAACAGGTCATCTAAAAATAAGAGATTGAATAATTTATATTTTTTACAATTTAAATGGTAAATAAATTTCCCATTATGCTTAATCCACTTAGAAATGTGTTTGTTTAAGACCTTTACTTACATAGTGAAGAGAGAAAGGAAAAAGGGGTCTCCTTATCTCAATCCCTTTGCATGTTTAAATAGTTGTGTTAGTTCACCATTCACCAAAATGTTAAAGGACGAGGTTGTAGCACATTGTTCAATCCATTTGATGAATTGACTAGTAAATACAAAAACCTCTATAGTATGAAATAGAAATCTCTAATTGACATAATCAAGGGCTTTATGAAAGTTAATTTTGATTAAGCATCTCCTGATGCTGAGCTTTTTATGGTAGTTCTTGAAAAGTTCTTGTGCTATTAGGATATTATCACCTATGTTTATCCTAATTATAATGACTCCTTAGCTTGTATTGATTAAGGAATTTATAATCCCCTTCATTCTAATTGTAAGCATCTTGAATATAATTTTACATAAAAGGTTGGAACAAGAAATTGGAATATGATCTTGCAAGGTTGAAAGGCTAAGTCTCTTAAGGATAAGGTAAGTGAAGGCTTTGCGGATCTCTTTAAGCAACTTTCACTTAGAGAAAAATTATCCCTTGTTAGCCTCCATGAATTACAAAAAAGAAGGCATTCATGCCATATAGTCCAAAACATTTGTTCGTAGATTAGGTAGAAATTTCTTTATATCAACTCTTGTAAAAAAGGTCTAATAAGTGAATTGCTCCTGATTGATGAAGATGTGAGATAGTTGTGATTTATATTGTATTTTAAGGTTAAATTTGATAAGTATTTTAATGTCATTTTAAGTGTTTAGTATGCATTTAGGGTTTAACTAGGTTAGTTTTTGTGTTTAAGTGTTTTTATGGGTTAGTTTGAATCTTTGAGCTTAAATTATGTACTTTTGAGGTACCTTGATGTGTGTGCTAGTGTTGTAGGGTAAACAGGGAAGAATGGGAAGAGTTAAAGAGTTTTTGGGCCAAAAAGTATAGGCCACGATCGTGCACACAGGCTATGATTATGATAGAAGAGGAAGAACCAGAAGTAGCCAGGCCACGATCATGCACTCTAGGCCACGATCGTGACAAAGAGCATCAATTCAAGGCACAACCTTGCACTATGAGCCATGATCATGACCGAAAGGAAAAAACACAGGTCATGATCGTGGCAGATAGGGCTATGATCGTGCACTGCATCGGGCTGACAGAAAAACTAAAGTTTTGGATGAATTTTTGGACTATTTCGACCCTGACTTTGACCTAGAGCCTCGAACATATAAATAGAATATGATGTGACTACCACCAAAAGTCTGGAGAGAAAGCCAAGTGTCTAACGAAAAGTTTCCATTCCGTCGATTCTGAGAGAAAACCTAGGGTGACACCAAGAGATTGAGGAAGGAGACAAAGGAAGAGAGACACGGTGAAGAGCTTGACGCGAAGTACTTCCTGGAATAAGAGACTTCCCGCTATTGCCGTCCCGAATTCCATTCTCTACAGTATTTCCGTTATTTCAATTTTATGCATGTATAGAATTGAAATAGGTGTTGAGATTTGTTTGGTTGAATGTTGAGTTGATGTCTAAACTCACCTTTGGATTTGATTCTTGAGATTAATGAAGTTTATTCCATTGTGTTTTTATTGATTGGATTGTGATTTAAGTCTTGTTCTTAATAACTTAGCAATAGATTGAGAGGGTGAGCTAAGTGAAAACAATCAATTTGAGCTAACGAGAGTTGGGTGAATTGATAGGCAGAGGATTAAATCAAACCAGTAGAATCGTGTAATGAGAGATCGAGCATAGGTTCTCGGTAGGTTAGTAGACAACTTTAGATCTAATTTAGTTTTTGTGTCGATTGCGAGTCAAGAGATCGGAATTCTCATAAATTGAATTAGGGTTTATTAATTAGGGTTAAGAATTATAACTCGAGAGAAAGTAATTCACCTTCGGACCGTCTAGGCCCTTTGACTTAATAATTACATAATTGATTGAGTTTCTTTAATTTCGAATTAAAATTCCCTTTCTCTTACTTAGTGATTTCTAGGTTGATTTTGGATTTGGTTGTGTGATTGCTTTTCTGTTTCTTTTAGCACTTTCAATTCTCATATCTGATTATCAATTGATTTACTTTTCTGTAGTAGTTGTTAGGTTTGTGACTTAGCCGCTGTTAAACTTAGGACTAGTTCCCTTCCTCGTGGGATCGACACCTTAAGTACTATACGAACGACTCGTGCACTTATGATAATTACCAAGGTTAAAAATATTGAAACTTAGAGCATATAACATTGAGCGAACTATGTGGATGAAGGAACTCATCTTTTAGAAGAAGGAAAGGTAAGAGTTGGATGTCCCTCGGGACTTCTTAAAATAGTTATAGGTAGTTCCATTCAATTCTCCTAATTAATATTTAATGTGCTTAAAAAGGTCATCAAAGTTTCAGTATTATTAATGTTTTGTCTAATTAATAGGGCATTATGAAAGAATTTAGTGTTTTTATCCTTCTTTTCGAGCTATTAAACTCTTGGGTTTTATTTCAATAGTGAATTATGAGCTTCAATGTGGTTAGTTAGAGACATCTTTTCCTTTAGATTAAATACCTCATTTTAAGATTTTGATAGAGTTGTTCTTAAGATAATTTAAGAGAAGTTCATGTATCTTGAAATCTACTTCATTATTATTGAATCTCAAACTCTTCTTTTAAGGTGTTCAAGTTCCTCTCATATTTAAATTCCTTAACCCCTTTAACTACGTTATTTAAATTCTTTAAATATTGTTTCCTTAAATCTAAAGATCATTACTAGATAATTGTAAAACTTGAATAGAGGTATTTTAACACCAGTATTATAGAAAGGATATACCCTAATAAGTGATTGATATGAGAAAAGATGTTTAGTAAAAAGAGCTATAATAATGTTAAATATTGATAATCAATTTGAATTGACAAGTGCTTTATTCAATTCCTCTTTAAGAGCTAACTACAGTATTGCTTATTACACCAAATGTACCATTGGCCATTATAATGTAGGTTTAAGAGTCAACTTTGTGTTATGCAATGTTTTAAATATTCATTGATGTGTCTCTTGAATTTGTTATGCCCATCTATCTCTTGTGAGGAAATAGTGCTACAAAAATCTACTAGAACAAGTTAGACATTTATAATGGTTTTTTTCCATTATTATACAACTCTATTAAATTTCTTTTCTAGAAGCATAGAAAAATGTGATGTTCATTTTTTAGACAGAATTAGGGTTAATTTAAGGTGATTGAGTTGATTTGTAAGGTGACTGTAATTAATTACTATAGATTAGGGATCATAGGCAATCACAACCCTTCCGTTGAAATGGTCGTGATGAATGTTTATGAACTTCCAAACATTATGTGAAAACATGAGTCGTTCCTTAATTTTGTTGGCTTTTTTCAGTCTCTAAAAAACCAATTATAAAGGTTTTTAACAGATAAATAGTAACTTATTATTTGTTGTTTAGAGGGATAATTAGAAACTCTTACATTCTAAGCAGTTATAGGCATTAAGTAGGAGATGAGTGGTTGGCTAAAACCTTCTTTTTGGGTTATTTCTTGGCTTTTTCTTGATGGTGGTGGCAAAACTATCCTTGGAGAATATAGCAAGGGAATTGATCTGGAATGAACTATGTATTAATAGTCAACAACTAGTAAGTAGGCGGATAATGAAGTTTCTAAAAATAATGAATTAACTTTGTCCACATTTAGCTTCCTTTACAAACTATATTCTAATTGAAAAGAGAGGGAGACTGAGTTATGTTGTCAGCATTCAAGACTTGTTGAACATTAGTAATAAATAAGTTCGAGTGAGGTCAATTTTTGGTGAAGGGATGCTGTTACTTTGAGACATGAATGGCAGTGACCATATCCTTGCCTGAAGGCTTAATATTAGGCATGACCTTTACATTAGGTTGTTGTTGTTAATCCATTGCTTTTATAGTGTTGCTTTGCTATTATTGTTATTGATTATTAAAGATCTTAGCTTAAGGATATTGATCTAACTCTTTTGTTAAATTCCTTATTGTTATTGATCTTTAGAGCTTTTCTTTACCTAATTTCACTATAATCTTTTCTAGAACACCTTACTAGTAGATCTCCACTGTTTCTGTTGAACCTCTGTTAAGATATTTGTTGTACCTAAAATAAGTTATAAAAATACCTAAGCTATCCTACTCACAGGTATACGAGGTAGTTGTAGTTGATTACCCAGGATCGTCTCCCAAGGAGGTGAAATTGGTCCATAAATTAACCTTAAACAAAAATAAAAACATATGTAATCTTAAACATTCTATCCTAATTTGTTGAGTGAAGGTTTTAAAGAAAATAAAAAAATTAAACTGAGAAGTAAACTAATTTAACTGGAAGTAAAAACGAATCGATTAATCAAATTGGAAAACTCTTGAGAATTAATTTCACTAATTTAATCTCCTATATATGGCTGAGGGGAAATGATTGGGTAGTCTTGTTACTAAAATTAACAGTTAGGTTTTAAGTTTAGCTCGAATAATAAACAAAGTCTAACTTTCGTATTTGACAAGTTATCATTTGAATTAATTATAGAAACCTAGCCACTATTTACCACTTAAGTTAATATATTTCTAGTTCTTACCCTAAATGTCTATAGTTTCTCGTTCGATATTAAACTTCTTCTCTCGATCCTTTGTTTAATACCAAAATGATGCAAAGTTTAGTCGTGCTACTACATCCATTTAGTTCAAACAATATAGCAAACATAAGACAAAAACACATTCCCTCAATCATACATATTTGACTAAAATATCTACATTAATCCTCAAGAAAAAGATATCAACCCATCATGGAAATAACAAGATTCATCATCTTCATATACTTCAATCCATCTTTATCAGTATAAGAGAAGTATTAGAGCAACAAACCAAGTAGATAACTAAATGAACTATCAAAAGTTATAGAGTATCAGTCTATTAAGCTAACAGGGTAGTAAGTTAAGTTAACAACAAAAAAAGTAAAACACAAAGAAATAATGCAACAAATAAATAACAGAGCAAGCAAACAAAGGTCGGATGAGGGAGTGGCAGTGGTCTCTTACACTCTCAAGCTCTCTGCATTGGCTCTTGCCTTTTGCTCCTGCTTGGTTATCACCCAGATGATTGGATGCTCAAGTTGTTTCCACTCTCTGTTGTACTTCTTCTTCACCTCACCCGATTGGTCTCTGCTTTCTCTCCTCTCTTCTCTGCCTTCTTTCTTTCTCTCCATTTTTGTCCCCAAATGAGTTTGTGGGCTGTGCTACCATCCTCTCGGTTCAGCTCCTCCTTTTTTTCTTCATTCCTTTTCCATTTATAGCTCGTGACATGATTAGTCACGATGGTGACACCTTAATCACCACTTTTTTAATGCAAAATTTACGTTACTTTCATGCAAAATTAAAAAAACATTCCCTTTAACCTTCATGTAATATTCACAACCATTTTCACTCAATTCATTCAAATTTGGATTAAAAGTGTAAGAATTTGTAACTAAAATCAAGATATGAATGCAAGCAAAATCAATAGAAATTAGACACAACAATATCATCTTCATCTAATTTCATTATTGTAATGGTGCCTGGTAACACTTTTTCTGCTTCAATCTCAATGCAAACTCTAGTATATTCAAAACTCTTCATTATAACAATTACTTCATCCAAATATATAGATTTGCTAAGTTAGCTAGACAGATTAACCTATTATAGACTAGTATTCGAATGAAATATTGTGAAAGATAATCTAGATGGGAATATGTTTTAACCTTATCCTTTATATATCTAGTATTGATATTCATTTTTGCAAAAAAAAATGCTATTAATGTGTGGGCTTCACAGATTAAAGAAGAATAGGTCTTCTTCATTGATAAGAACACTCTCCAATTCAGCTTTTTTCCAACTATTTTGAGCCCACATATTCATGAGAGAGTAAGCCAGTCTTTTGTATACATAAAAAAAAGTGATTCACTTAAAAACATAGTGCATATATGACATTTCCTTTGAATAAAGTGGAAGGTATATGCCTTAGTTTTTTAAAAGGTGATTGATCTCTAACAACCTAGCATCAAGTAAGTTTGGTAGCTAGTGATGAAGACCTTGTGATGTTCTGAATATCTAAAGTAGATTTTGAAACTTGAGAACTAGGCATAAGAATAAAGGGTCCTAAACTAGGTTTAAAGTTCAGAGGATTGGTTATAGGAATAAAAGAATTTGAGCTTGAGGGAATGGATGTATAAGGAACGACTGTTGATATTAAGAAAGGTTTAAGAGTAAAAAGGAGAAAAGAGAAGGAAGAAGATGAGGGTAGCTGAGGCAAGCTACCTTGTGGAAATCCAAGACTTAAAGAAGAATAATGAACCATACTAAAAGAGGAAGAAGGATATTTGGAGACTGCAGAATTATACAAATTTATATTAAAAATAATAACAAACGGACACTACACTAGACATAGTAGATTTCTCCTATGAGATTACTAAATAAGATAAGAAAATTTAGAGAATGTTGAAAAATTTAAAACGTAAACAAGACAAAATACCTGTGTTGCCATGAAGTTAGAGAGAAGTAAGACTGTATGTTTATAAATTTGTGTGATACTCTCTTTTTAAGTTATTATATTTTTCAAGTAATTATAGTTCCAAATAATCTTATATAAATATGCTAATTTATATGAGAAATTCTAATTAAATTTGCAATTATTAAGTTAAATTTAAAGAAGTCCTAGAATCAAACGAGGGATACAAAAATCCACTTTAGAAACGAAGAATGAATGGCGGTTACGAAAACGAACTTTTGAAACGAATGTTGTGGTATGCAATTGAAGGAGATACATCAGCAATTAAATTATGCATTCGTCTGTCTAGAAACCATGTAATGTAACTTCCATCTTAAGATTAGGCTATAAGAAAATTTGGATCGTTATTGCAAGTCTTGATCTAACGGGCAATTACTTGATGGAAACCATACTTGTCCTATAATTAACAAATTAACAATCTCTTCCCAGTTCTAATCGAATTTTCACCCCCAACAATATAGGAAGTAACAACCTCAATCTACTTCTTCTTCATTATTGTCAACAAACAACAAACTCTTTCAAGTCTGCAAGTCCTCTTCCGATTTATACAAATAAGGGTTAATAAAAAGGTCGCAATATTCTTTGCTGCATGTCCAAATCAGGCAATTCCCTGTTTGCTCCTCGTACATACTAATCGATCATTACTTGTCTTTTTTCTTCTTTGCTTTTCTCTATGTCATCGAGCAGCGCTCTTGAGTCATGCGTAATTTTAACATCAGATGGCATGTCTTTGCATGGAAGAATCTTCAAACCAACACATGAAGCCATAAAAATGAATAATTCCAACACAGTCTTTGTTTTGGTTCATCCATATTCGAAACTTGGTGGCTGCCAAGGTCTCATGCACGGAATGGCTCTCAGGCTATCCATCAAAGGCTTCACTTCCATCACCTTTGATATGAGAGGTGTCGGAAGATCCACAGGCAGGTCTTCATTCACTGGGTTTCCTGAAATCCAGGATGTTGTTGCCGTTTGCACCTGGATCTCTCAGAACTTGCCTGCTCAGAAGATTTTGCTAGTGGGTTCCTCTGCAGGTATTCTTCTTCTTTGCATCATTCTTTTCCTACATTGAATTGCTAGTATACTCTCAATTGTTAAGGCAAAGTGCTTGATTTGGTTGTTTTGATTACAGACCAGCTTCTTGGGTACTCAAGTCTCTTGTTTATTTCCCCCTTTCTAGCTAAGCTTCCTTCTTTTACCTTCTGTTATTGCAGGAGCTGCAATAGCTGGTTCTGCAATTGATAAGATGTATAACATTATTGGGTATGTGGGTATGGCATGCCCGTTCGGTCTAGCAGCCTCTATTCTATTCTGGAGACATCATAGAGCTATTCTAGAATCTGCCAAGCCTAAACTCTTTATAATGGGCACTAGAGATGGTTTCACGAGTGTCAAACAACTTGAAAATAAGTTGCGGAATGCTGCTGGCCGTGTTGAGACCCATCTAGTTGATGAAGTCGGGCACTTTGGAATGGAGGGACCTGCTTATGATGCCCAGATGGTGGATCTGATTCTGGGTTTCCTCGCATCATTGTAGAGATCTGCAGGCTATATAGCAATTATGTTCCTCAACAACCACGAGGTCCAAATTCTAATTTGGTCAGATCCTTAATGTGCAGGAGGGTGCAAGATACTTTGTAGAACAAAGAATTTGTAATACTTCATATTACGAGTGAGGAGGAACCATATTTGAAAAAAAGAGGTAATTAAATCTTTACTTAATTGTCAGTAACTGCAGTAAGATATATCATCATGATGACCCAAAATACTTTGTAAAAACAAGTCATCAGCTACAAAATTTCTGACACAAACATTGCCAATAATTCGTGGAGTACAGCATGGATAGCGGTTAAGTATAGGTTATGTTACAAACGCCCCTTCTAGACGACAAGTGAAAGCAGAACGAAATGTGGCAAGATGGACAGAGAAGTAACCTGGTTGATGCGATTAGATGTCATAATGTTTACACTTCTAGGTCATCACCATCTTTGCTTGCGCATCCCAACATCAAAGACTAGTAAAAAACCTTAAAGTGATTTGCACTGTTCTGCCGCTGTCACCCGTGCTCCATTGCTTGCATGTGCAAGAATAACTGTTCAACATCTGGCGATGAAAGATCCCAGGAAAGTAATCAGAATTTCGAAAAAAAAAAACTTCAATCTGCCACTTGATCACACTAAAATAAAATTAGCTAAGTGTTTTTTAACGCTAAAGAAATTATTGATACATCGATGCTTTAAGCAAGTAGGTTCATACTGCATTTCAATTCTCCACGAATCAAATGCTGAGAAAGTAGACAGAATAATGCGGTCATGTTCAACTGGTTTGGCATCCAGGCTTAAATTAATGGCTAAAAAATCATGGAGAGTAAAGAATAGCAATTTTTTATGAAATAAAGTGAAAGTAGAGGAAACTAAAGAACAAGTATTAGTAGCATGCAAAAATAATAATAATAAAAGACTTGCTCAGCCGCAGGTAAAAATTTGTCACCTATAATCAACAAAGGATACCTATGGCTATAAGCCAACAGTTGCACGGGATATCATGTACACTAGCACATATATATATTTGCCATTTTCACCATCAGAAGCTTCGGCGAGCTTTGCAATTGCGTCGACAAGTGCCTGTTCATTATCTTGCATCATGCTGAATAATCAAGCAGTGCCGTTACGGGAAAGTAATGTAATGTAGAAATTGATGTCCTTTACTTTTAGCAATTTCTTTGCATCTTAAGCTAAAGAGGATCAGGATGAGTCAATTGGTACTCAGGGAGGTTGTTGAGTACAAGGTTTCAAGTTTGAGTCCCGATAGTGGCATTGTGGGAGTTTCATTCAATATGGTGACTCTTTGTACGTACCAAACACGGAGCCCCTCTCTGAAGAACTGAGTGAGATTAAACTGTGATTTATTCTTCCTCCACTCTGTCAGGCTGAGGTGTGGGGACGTCTGAGATTGGCGATTCCACCTTTTGAGTGCAAGGGTGAGTCAAGACAAATACTTTCTCTACCTGCACAAGGCCCAGTTCAAAGGGTGAATTAATTGACATGTTGGACCATATCAACATATCCTAAGTTATTAGAGTCATCTCCTTAACCAGTGGTCAGTAATCCAGAGAAGTTTTGGCAAAACCATCTTGCATCGGAGTAATTTCTCTTCTGGATTGACATTTTATGGCTACCATACTTCTCCCAGTACCTATTATGAAATCATTACGATTTATTGGTATACTCATTCTATGCCCTAGTCCTCCAAGGCTGCCACAACGATAAGTTGCTAGATCCCCACTACCCTGTCAAATATCTACTAGAACATTTAACATTTGCTCTGTCAAAAAGTTTTCTAGGTGAAACACAATAAAGAATTGCAATACTAGAGCAATAAAGCCATTCACGGCAGTGTTATTCATCACGTAAATGTTCAATAGATAGAGAAATATGTCAAAAGATCCTATTTCTTCTAAGAAAGTTCCCCTTTCTCCTCACATTTTTACCATTTCCCTGTAAATTTAGGCTTCATAATCAAAAAGCACAAACCAACATTTTGTAGCTTTCCATAATTACAGTAACGAGATTAATGAATCCTAGAATGAAGAACTAACCACAAAATTATTTCTCAAATGGACAACAATGAAGGATTTGCAGACTTACATATGTACAATAATGAATGTATCCTCATACACAATAACAAATCTATACTGAATGGCCTCGTTTGGATAACAGCTGATAGTCAAAAAATAGCTGATTGACCCAAATTAGCTTGTTGACTTTACAAAAAAGCTATTAATGTTGTTTGGTTATCAGCTGGTTAGGTTGGCTGATTCAACCCAACCAGCTGAATTTGAACCAGTAACTACAAAGGAGCATTTTGATAATTTAGCTGATATTTGTTATGTTAAAAGTCAATTATGTCCTTTTAATCTTAACTCATTTGCCGTCTCATTTTTTATTGTCACCAGAGTTTTCTTGTTCTTTCTTTGTGCGTGTCTCGGTTATGATCTCCTTCCATCTTCTTTCAATCTTCTTCTCCCACAACAATCGTCCATTATGAGCAACGAATGGTAAGCCCATTACTCAAATCTACTCTTTCTTTCTCCTTTCTCTTTCGAAGTTCATTTCTTATTTGGGTTTAGGGTGGGATGATTTATTTAAGCTTTTGCTAATCGAAGACTCCTCCGTGCGTAAATCGTGTCTCTCACTCTCTCTTTCAGTTTGTTTTGCAGCTTCTTCCAAAGGAATTATTCGTCTCGCAAGTTTACCCAAAGGCCAGGCTTCACTGAGATCATTTTCCCCTCTAATTCCCGCTTCACGCCCTTTTCCTCAGAAGAGGAGCGACCATGTAGCACCTCAATACCGTAAGACCCGAACCCGACATCAATGGGTGATGTCCGAGCTTGTGCCCCGCGAGGGTGGTGTGTTAGAGCACTCAATCACTTAGAAATCGGTATAAAATTTTTCTTTTATTTTAAACTACAAACACAAAGTATAGAAATCCCTAACCAAATCGGCCAACTTTGTTTTATAACCATTTTCAATCAACACAATACAATCATCAGAAATTTCAATAGCCATTTGGGCCCTTTTTACAAATACA
>JAOQML010000005.1:32263585-32275995 GCA_027568935.1 Erythroxylum urbanii
ACATCACAGTTCAGAAACAAAGAAATTCTAGAATTGATTCACTCTGATGTATGGCAAGCACCAGTTACATCCCTAAGAGGAGCAAATTTCTTTGTATCATTTGTTGATGATTATTCGAGGAGATGTTGGGTGTTTCCTATCAAGAGGAAGGCATATGTGTTTCCAACTTTCAAATTTTACAAAGCGTGGGTGTAACTCGAATCTGGTAAGAAGATCAAGTGTTTGAGGTCAGATAATGGAGGAGAATATACTGGTAAAGAATTTGATGAATTTTGCAAGCAAGAAGGCATCAAAAGGCAATTCATGACGGTATACACTCCTCAACAAAATGGAGTAGCAGAGCGGATGAATAGAACTCTGTTGGAAAGAACAAGAGCAATGTTAAGAACTGCAAGCTTAGATAAAAAATTCTGGGCAGAAGCAGTCAATATCGCCTATTATGTGGTGAATCGAGCTCCATCAACTGCAATTGAGTTAAAAACACCGATAGAGATGTGGACTGGTAAACCAGTGGATTATTCCAACCTCCATATATTTGGAAGTCGTGCCTATGTGATGATCGATTCCCAAGAAACTACAAAGTTGATCCAAAATCCAGAAGATGTATTTTTTTAGGATATGCTGAAGGAGTAAAGGGGTATCATCTGTGGGATCCCACTGCCCATAAGATTGTTATCAGCAGGGATGTTATCTTCATGGAAGATAAGGATCAAGAGCAAACAAAACATGTTGGCACAGTACAAGAGAATCTAGAGACTACAACAGTACAGGTGGAAATGGAATTTGATCAAAATGTTTCTTCTGAAGCTGCATCAAAGCACGAGGAGTAAGAACCAGTCAAATATGATGTTTCAGATATTCGGAGAACAACTCGCACAAGAAGAGCACCGAGCTGGCACTTAGATTATATTATGGAGAGCAATATTGCATATTGTCTTTTAATTGAAGACGGAGAGCCATCAACTCTTCAAGAAGCAATGACAGTTCATATGCATCTCAGTAGATGGCAGCAATGTAGGAAGAAATTGAAGCTTTACATAAGAATAAGACATTGGAGTTGGTATCACTACCACAAGAAAGAAAGCCTATTGGCAATAAATGAGTTTACAAGATTAAGCGAAGTGATGATAATCAAGTGGAGCAATATCATGCTAGATTGGTGGTAAAAGGATATGCTTAGAGAGAAGGTATTGATTTTAACAAAATATTTTCTCCTGTAGTTCGACTCACTACAGTTCGAGCAGTTCTAGCAATGTGTGTTATATGTGACTTGCATCTTGAGCAGTTAGATATAAAAACTGCATTTCTTCATGGAGATCTTGAAGAAGAAATTTATATGCTCCAGCCAGAAGGTTTTGAAGAAAAGGGAAAAGAGAGCTTGGTTTACAGGTTGAACAAATCTCTGTAAGGTTTAAAGCAGGCGCCGAGGTGTCGATATAAAAGATTTGATTCTTTCATTTTAAGCCTTGGATACAACAAACTGAATGCAGACCCTTGTGCATATTTCAAGAGGTTTAAGAAAGATGATTTTATAGTCTTGCTGTTGTATGACGACATGTTGGTAACAGGCCCTAACAATGATCGTATCAAAGAATTGAAGGCACAATTGGCTAGGGAATTTGAAATGAAGGACTTGGGATCAACAAACAAGATTCTAGGGATGCAAATTTACCGAGACATAAATAATAGAAAGATTTGGCTTTCTCAAAAGAATTATTTGAAGAAGATTTTGCGACGATTCAGCATGCAAGATTGTAAGTCAATTTAGACCCCTCTTCCTGTTAATTTCAAGTTATCCTCAAGTATGAGTCTTAGCAATGAAGAAGAGAGGATGAAGATGTCTCGAGTATCGTATGCATTAGTAGCGGGAAGTTTAATGTTCGTTATAATTTGTACAAGACCAGACATTGCATATGCAGTCATAGTGGTTAGTCGATACATGACGAATCTTGGTCGAGAGCTTTGGAATACAGTTAAGAGGATTCTCAGACATATCAAGGGAACCTCAGATGTTGCATTATGTTATGGAGGATCAGATTTTATTGTCAGAGGATATGTTGATGCTGATTATGCAGGTGATCTTGATAAAAGTAAATCAACTACAGGATATGTGTTTACATTAGCTAAAGGAGCTGTGAGCTGGATTTCAAAACTGTAGTCAGTTGTGGCTACGTCAACAACAAAAGAAGAATATGTAGCACCTACACAAGTAAAGAAGCAGTGTGGTTGAAGATGTTGTTGCAAGAACTTGGGTATAAACAAGAGAATATTACTCTATTTTATGATAACCAAAGTGCTTCGCATCTTGTAAAGAATCAAACATTTCATTCAAAGACAAAACACATTCAAGTTCAGTATCACTTCATTCATGAGAAAGTGGAAAAAGGAATGGTGGATATTCAGAAAATTCATACAATGGATAACCTAGCAGATTTTATGACAAAAGCAATCAACGCTGACAAGCTTATGTGGTGTCGATCCTCGTGTGGCCTGACAGAGACGTAAGCAACATAAAGCGGCAAGGTGGAAAGAATTGTGTGAAGATATGATTGATTCTCAATCAAATTTTCAAGTGGGAGAATTGTTAATAACTGCGGTTTTGATAGGTACTGAATTCGGTGCCTACCAAAGTTGACATAATGAAACAAAGATGGCGACTCCTCCCTATAAATAGGCAGGAGATGAAAGGAAACGAGTAGTGCAAAAATAAGAGAGACATGAGGTGAGAGATAAACAAGAGAGAGAGACAAAATATTGTATGTAATTTTGTGAGTGTAGTTTTTTCCTTGTAATTCTCCAATTTTCTCTGTAATAAAATTCTTCTATCTTTGTCTGTAATTTTTACCCTAATTTGGGAGGTTTTTTTTGTAAAATCTGTGTATTCATTATTATTCTTTCAATCTTATTTAGCTGCAAACCTACTCTAATCCGGTTAATTTTCACAACATTTTTTATATATGTTAATGATGTTATAAATTTATTATTGATTAAATCAATCAAAATAAAAACAGAAACTAGAAAATATAAGTATAGCCGAAGCTACCCTTAATTTCATGTCAGTTTTCACCCTGAACCCTTCTCATTTTGTATAAATACTCTTTGTATTATGCTCATATTCGCTTATCAAGAAACGAGCTCTTTTGCTCAATTTTCAACACTTAACAGACGTCCTGCAAATAGGAAGACATGCAATCCAATTGGTTAAAGGCATACGGTCATTTGTTAAAACATACACAGAAACAAAGGAACCAGCGTTCCATAATCGACACCATGCCAACTAAATTTCACTTCTTCCGACAGTATACACAATTCTCTGACAGCATTCTTGTAAATAGTGAATTTGCTGAAGCAACCATGGAAAAGGTTTCTTTTTTCTGCTTTTCCTCGTGGCCAAGACATAGTTCCAATTTCGCAACCTTAGATCCCCAACCCTCTGCGTCTCATGGCTTGACAGGCCGAAGATGGAGGCAAAGTCAGTCTTCAGCAAAAATTATGCATTCAACTTAAACATCAAGAGCAAAACAATCTAGAAAACAGATAGCCATGGCAGCCCTGTAAGGTATCAAGCAAAGGAGCAGTTTGGCATGCTTCCTCAACCATTCGGTTCATCCATTTTTTCGATAGAGTTTCTGCAGCAGCAGACACTTCATGCTGCATAACGGCTGCGCCCATGGGTCCAATCAAGTTCAACCTTGTTGCAGCAGAAAAGGCATCTCTCATGGTAATAAACATGTAAGATCTTTGAGAAGTTTCGCAATCAATTCCAAGCAGTCCACAGATGAGCCCAAAGACAGGGGCATGATGCAAAGAAACAGTGCCACAACCAAGGGATGAGAGTCTCGTGTTCTTAATGGATGGAATTTCTGCAAAAATAGCTGCAGACACTCTCATGAGAGCTGAACCTTGTGCAATAGAAGCTTTTCGACTTACTTCATTAGTTAATGTTGCATCCAACATTTTGTCAAGTTTCTGCCAGTTATCTAAAGTCGGATGGACAGTTGCAGAACAAACATAAGGGAGCAGTAAGCTCCCTGTATTCTCCAAAACATGGACCACATAAGTTCGTAGATCTTCAACATTCAAGACAATGCCTGCTTGAACTGATGCCTCAAGACCAAAAGAATGTGCAAAACCACCGGTAGGGAGGATGGAATCAAGCAGTTGCCACTGGCTCCATTGTAAAACAGGATTTAGAGAAGCCTTTTTGAGATTTTCTGTGTCTATTTCTTTGTCATTCTCCATTTGAATAACTTAACAACCTGTCATGACATTATGATAAACACATAAACTATTTTTATGCAGGTAATTATTTGCTTAAGTAGCTACAACGGAGGACTTTGAGGCTGGAAAAATAATATCTAAAACTAATCTCTCTAAGAAGACAATAAACTTCTAGACTGGAAAAATAATATCTAAAACCAATCTGCTCTAAGAAGAACGACAATAATGATCAATCAAAATTTAACGCTCAATCGAACAGTCTTTTCCTCCTCATTTTATGTTCGCTGACAAGATTCTGAAATGGAAGTCAAATTACCAAACCAAAACTACCAAAATATCACTCACAAACTGTAGCTCTGACTTGTTTATGCCTTGTTCCTCATACATTAATCAATATCACAAGCTTAGTTAATCTTTTAACATCAAATTCACATATTTATGTATAAACAGTATGCAAAAGCTTCTCATCAGATTTTACATGGGCACTCCGACTTGTCTGAAAATGTCAATAGTTCTTGCTCCATATAAATAGAAGGTCATAAGAAAGAATAACGGAACACCGCTCAGTTTGCAAAAGCTTCTCATCAGATTAAAGCAACTCCTCGAAGAAATCATACCAAGGAATTATCCTGCCTTTTGAAGCTTCTCACAGAAGAATGTCCAGAAAAAGTTCAGGAAGCACCAAGCGTAAAAGCTCCTTTAGAGATGAAAAAGTCGATTCTGGGAAAAAAGTGTGTTCTCAGGATTGTGCAAAAATAAGGCAGGTTTGTCTTTTACAAGCTTACGAATTTGAGAATCCGAGAACAGCGTGAGGAACGTCTAGGCTTAACTATGCATACTTAGATGTTGATTACCTACGAAATAGTAACTGGGTCTTGATTTGGTTTGTATGAGATGAACATAGCATTAAAAAGTTAGGGACTTTGACAAGGAAACAACTGTCTTTGGGGTCAGAAAAAAAATAAACTAGTGTTAACAATTAAGGGGCATAAGTGATAAAGAAGTTTACCTGTTTCTGGAGAGACAATTTCTTGTATGCCTCCACCTTGAGGGAGAGATACTCGCCAAAAATTCACAGTTCTGAAGAAACAGAGATCGGAGATGGTTGCCGTGAACAAAAAAGGTGAGACCACTTTCTCGTTTTATTTCCTTCCCGTGTGTAAATAATGGAAGCCATTTCCAGTTCAAGATTTGTTTAAGTGTTATGGCTAAAGAGCTACGATTCCCGATCAGAATTATCAAAATTGGAAATCTGGAAACTACAAACTGATTAAAAGGTTAGTGAACGGGTAACTAAAAAGTAATATTTTAAAAATCGGGGTTAAACTACTAAAATAAAAATAATTCAGATTTAACTTGTTTAATAAGAATTAAATTGTTATAAAATTAGTTAAAGTTTAAATAAAATTTTCAACAAAAATAAAATTAAAGAATTTAAAATATGATAAAAAGATATTGTTCTTACTTATTGAAAAATTTAAATTTAAATTAAAAAAATTATTAAATAAAAATTAATTAATTTTAGTTTATAAGAATTTATTAATTTACAAAATTTACCAATTAATTAATAAATTGATTCAGTTTTTAACAACAAGAATTATTAAAATAAATTGTATTGAAAAATTGGATGGTTAAAAAATTTTATGAATGAACCGGTTAAATCGGTTGAGATTTTTAATCATTGCTAAAAATTCTCCCTTAACTCAGGTTTTCTATTTTATTGTTCATTTAATGAATTCAACTGGTAGCAATTACCACCGCAGAGCTTAGACCCATTATCAAAACATAACTTAAAAACCCTAATTATGATTCCCTAATCCCTAATCTCTAATTCTCCTATTTTCTTTCTTAAACCTTGATGATTTATAATCTTATTGTTGCACATCTTTAATATTGCTCAAATTGATTCCGCTTTGACTCTATTGTCATATGATAGACCAATTCCATGCTCTTTAGCTTAGCCACCATCACCATCATTTTAGATGTCATTTCCTTAAAATAGTGTAATGAATCCTCATATCTTCTCTTGTCAAGTGGCCAGTGTATGTTGATAGTGTAAGCTTGTCAGCCTAGCCCTAACCTCTTTTTCTCTATCTCATCCCAAACTATGTATTATTTTTCCTCATAATCCCAATTAATATACAATCTAAATGACTTGCAAGTAACTAAAAGTTACATCATTTGGCACACAACTTCCATTCTCATCCATTTCACCAAAAACTTCATATATTTTTTTAATCCTCCAAATCTTGCACAAATGCTTGATTAGTTTAGTAGGATTAGGAATTAAAAGTTACTTTATTTTAAAAGTTATGGCAAGTTTTACACTTGTCGACAAGTTTAATCTTAATATTTTATCGAGAACACTTAAGACCCTAATACTTACAGAACATTAAAATTTAACCCTACTATAATAGCAATATTAACAGATTAATGACGCTATCAGTTAAATGCCAAATTTACCCTAACACAACATTTTTAATGTTTTTTATTTATGGGGCCCACAATGCCACACCATATATAACGTGGCAAATTGGGACTCAATTTTAAAAATATTAAAATATTATTTATTTTATAACTATAAGACCCACCTTTTTTAATTAATTCGCTGATTAACTTGACTAATTAACGTAACTAATTATTTTCTTAACATATTAGTTAACCTTAAAAATGTTTACCCTAACTATTAGATGAAATAAAAAACAAACTAAGTAAGCTAATATTTGGTTAATAAATCCCTAATACGGTTGTGTTTAATGTTAAGGAAAAAAATCTTTATCACAGTTAGCTTGCTTGGAACTTGCTCACTCGTTGAACTTGTTACTGCCATTTAAACCACTGTTGTCCTTGATGGAGTTTTGAGAAGCAGATATCCTGAACTCACCCAACCCGTTTCCTAACCTATCGGCCTTCCTACATGAACCTCCCAAAACCATGTTGGCAGTGACATCATCTTTGTAGGCACAGATTGCTTTTGAACACCCTTTACTGCCACTGTAGGCTTTTGTTTCTACACGATAAAGCCTAAACATTGTTTCTGCAAATTACTGCTATTTTTTGATAACAAGGTTGAAGAAGAAAATAAAGAAGAGGACTTCATCGAAGTAGGAATGCTTATGATGGTATATGAAAATTCAAACTTTACACTATTGGGACTCGGATTTGACACTGAAGATGAACTACTCGACATAGAATCGTTAGAGGAACATGAATTCGAATGCAGGAATGAGGCTATTCTTGAATTGAAACTCCTCGAACCAAAAGTTTCTGCATATAGTACTTCGAACTCTCGTCTCGAACTAGATCCAAAAGGCACTGTACTCTCATTAAGACTCTTTATTCTCCCGAAGGATCCTCTTAGAGAAAAGAACTGCTCACCTTGTTCAATCTTTGAATCATCTTCACCTTCATTATAACTAATCAACACTTCACCACTTTTATAACTTAGTGTATAACTGTGTTTAGGTAATGATGGAAGTGGATTTAGCTTTGTACAGCCAAGTATATGATAAGGTGGTGATGAAGTGCCAATTTTCACTCCATCATTAGTAGAAAAGGAAAATTTTGGCTAATCATTAGGACCAGTTTGTGAGTTTACTAATGTGCCCAAATAGAGAAACTCTGAGCTTATATTGGGGACACCTAAACATGGAGAAAGTTTAAAAGGTTTTAAAGAGCCACCATTGGGAACTATGATTGGCGGGAAAAGTAAGAGGCTGCTAGAGCTAGAAGCTTTCTCAAAGGTAGTAGAGGTGGGGTGGTGGTGATGGCAGTGAGAGTAAAGGAGGGGACCAACAAGAGTAGTTGGTATGGCAGCAAAGAGGAGGGAAAGAGAGATTAAAAAGGTGACTAAAAGGTGATGGCGGGAGATGGAGGAAGAAAATCAGGAAGCAAATGTTCACTGGAAAGGATGTGAGCGAGGCAGAAGGTGGTAACGGTGGAGGGGGTAATGACAGCAAGGAGTGAAAGAATGAATTTTGAGGTGCTAGATATTGTAGAGAAATGGTACTTGGGTTATTGAGTTAGGGACTATGGTTAGGAAGATTGTGATGGTGGTTGAGTGGTTGGAGAGATGGTGCTATTTAAAGGGAAAAATGACTAGTGAAAAAGGTAGTGGTGGTGCATAGTGGCTATGGTGGTCGAACTAGTATTGAAGAGGAAAGATATAAGAAATAGTCCATTAATTAAAAAGGGTAGGTCACATAGTGATAAAATAAATAAGATTTTAATATTTTTTAAAAAATTAGATTTTACTTACTATGTCAAATATGAAATGACATTATGGAGCCCACAAAAAATAATAAATTATTTAAAAGTATCAGGTCAACGCTAATCTGTTATTTAGCTGATGACATCATCAATTCGTTAGTGTTTATGCTATTATGAGGTTAAATTTTAATGTTTTGCAAATGTTTAGGTCTTAAGTGTTCTTTCTAAAATGTTATGGTTAAACTTGTTGACTGGTGTAAAACTTAGGATCAAAATTGACATTTTTGTCAAAAAGTTAAGTTATGCCAAAAGGTCATGATTATTATTTTTAACACTTTCATTGTTTGAAAGTTAAATGATTCATGTACTTATTCTTTTATTTATCGGTTTAGGTTATCATTTACAAAATATTGATAGAATCCTCATCATCAATTAGTATAATATTTAACTCAAATGTTTAGAAGATGCTTTGCTATTTTGGATTAAATGTCTTATAAAAGATTTCATGGAGTGATAATAGTTTATGGAGGAAATTTTATAGTTACCACATTTATTCAACGAGTGAGTTTTCATTTGTTTGAAAATTGAAGATTCTTGTGTCTAATCTAAAAATTAGGATCAATAAATCACAAAGTATCAAACTTTTTAAAATTTTTTCATTTTAGTATCCAACTTTTAAAATTTTTTGTTAATTATCCAATTTTTTTGAAATAAGACAATTTACTTCAAAAGGTTGTTCTTCGTTAATATTTTACTAATGTGATTGATGAAGTACGTAAAGATCCATATTTAGAAAGGCTACATGATAACTTTTTCTTTGTATTATTTTTTAGTATCAAATAAATAACACATTTTGAATATATAGCCATCAACTTATTCATCATAAAAGGCTAAAAAGTTATATTAACAAAAATGAAAAGTCATGTAATTTATTTAAATCTCATTCTTTGTATGCTTTGTCAATCATGTTAACAAAATATTAAAAATAAACAACTTTTTGAATTATGTTGTCCACTTTTTTAAAAAATTAAAATAGAATTGAAAATTTTTAAAAATTTAAAACTAAATCAAAAAATTAAAAAAAATTCAAACTTTGTAATTCATAATCCCTAACAATTTTGAACTAATTTGCTTATAAGTTGGGAGATTTGAATTTTTTTAGTGGTACGAAGAGAAAATTATTGTGAAAAATGTTGAAATGATTTATCGATAAAAAGCAAGTAATTATTTTAAAGAAAGCAGTTAAAACAATAATAACAAAAGTTGATTGTCACTTTAAATTAATGAAAACTGACGAGATTATAAAGAAAACTAAGGAGAATGGTGAGCAATTAATGTTCAAGAAGGAAGATATCAATATGATGGCGAAAGAGAGAAAAATAGTTGAAGTTTTAAAAAAATAGTTGAAGTTTATGTTAACAAATATTGTAGCAGGATTTATTTTGCTTTTGATGGTTTTTGTCTTCAATTATATTATGGGAAAATGGCTTTAAATTGTAATGTTAATTTGTTCAAATTCATGTTAAAGTTAGTGTGCAATTGATACTTATTATTAGTGAATGTAATGTAAGTGATGAAATCAAATTCATTTATTTCAAATGAAGCAAGTGGATGTATCAAAAGGATATTGCTAAGTAAATGCAATCTATAATTTATTAAAAAAATGATAGAGCTAAGCAAATTTCATTTGGCATATTATTACATATAAATACACATTGTTGAGATAAATTATATATGGCTTTAAATTCATATACAATGTGTTGCTAAAATTTATTTAAAATAGAATTGTTTAAATGTGCCAAAAGTGATACCAAAAGTATATATTTTCATCATATAAAAGTGAGTAGTTCATTGTATTATAAACATGCTTCAAATATAGCTTGTGTGCTTACAGAATAATCTGTGTTGTGAACCTTATTACAAATTAGACAGACGAAAATACTAGTCAATTTGTGCTGATGTATCTACAAGTATTACTATTAAGACTTCGATTACACAGGTTGAATTATACAAGTTCATTTGCTTTTGTTTCATAAATTAAAAAAAAAGAATAACAATAAAATAGTACAATAACTTTAACGAAAACTTCTAGGAATGAGGGTGCAGCTGATTTTTGATGGGTTTTGGAGTATGAATTAAAGAGAGCTTGATCAAGACTAAGAGTTCTTCAATTGTCCAAAAGATTGAAAGAAAGTGGTAATTTTCCTAACCTAAATTTCTAGTTTTGGGGCTTTATAGTGGGATAGATTTATGTAAGATAAATAATTATTTTTGACTTGCCATGGAGTAGATAATAAGTTTGGAAGCATTTAAGGGATGAATATGACAAGAGAAAGAATTATGTTTAGTGAGTGTTTATATTTAGTTCTCAGATCACTTGAACCAAACATCTTGTTTTGAGTATAACTTGGCCTACAAACCTTCAAATTTGGTGATTCAAATTGGATATGAAACCTAAGACATAGTACTAAAACTTCCTATGAGAGACCCTGACCTAGTTTTGGTTTAATTATATTAGAATTTGAGATTAAAAATGGTGATTTGATGTTGCCCTGTGTTGGAGTAGCTTGTGATGTTTGGTGCATGTTTTTTGAATTAAAACTTCAAATTATCTGAGTTTGATGATATGGAAACTAGAGACATGAGGTAAGGAATGTTTAAAAGACCTCAAAGCCTAATTTAAATGTTTTCTATGTGAAAAGTAAGGAATAAGTGGAGGTATAGCTTCTGGACATAGGTCATATCCATGACTCATCATACATCATCATGATATGGTGAATTAAATTGAGTGAGATAGTGTTTTGAAGAATTGATAAGTTAGAATGGGTAAAAATGTGATTTTAAGTGACTTTGGAAGTTAGAATTGGAAAGGAAGAACAATAGGGTAGCTTTCGGTAGTAAACGAAAATATGATTAGCATACATGTTACGTAATTAAATACTAATCTTGAATTTGGTTAAACCGAATTTATAGTGTTAATGTCTTATTTCTGAATTTGGTAATAAATGCCTAACCAAAATGCGTTTGTGTAGGTAAAAGGAAAGGAGTAGAACGCGTGAGTGTGCTTGACGATAAAGTTGTTTAACTATGGGTGCATTTTAAATGTATTTTATGAAAATAATTTCTATTCTATTGTGAAGTAAATATGGATTATGAGTTTTTGGTGAATGATGCATTATTAGTGAATATTGCTAGTACAATTCTATATTTTTAGCAATATATGAAATGAAGTTTGAAAGTTAAATCTTATATGATTTAAATTTAAATTGAGATGATGCTATTGGTTGATAAAAAGGATATGGTTTTTAGCCTATAATATACCGATAGGTTTTACACATATTAATATATCGGTGTATAACGGTTAACGTAGTACATATGAGCGATGTAGAACCAGCTCTGTTACTAGTGGTTGACCAGTTGTTGGTAAGCAATGTAGAACTAGCTCCGTAACAATTAATATATAACGGTTAACCTAGTATGGGTAAGTGATGTACAACCAGCTCTGTAACTAGTGGTTTATCATAACGCTGATGTATGATGGTTATCTTAGTATGAGTAAGCGATATAGAACTAGCTCCGTCAGTAGTGATTAACCAATTGCGGGTAAGCGATGCAGAACCAACTTCATAACTTTATACCTGAGGGTATCATATGGCAAAGAAGTTAGTGATAGGCTATGTCGTGTAAGAAATTAATGACATTTTTAATGTCGCCACTATTTATTTGAAAAGCGAATTGAGAAACTTGATTTCAAGAAACATATATGTTTTATATTAAATATTGAATTATACAAACTGAGATGAATTTGTTTTAGGGAGGTTTAAATAGTTAAATATGATTTGAATAGAAATTCTAGCACTCACTGAGCTCATTTAGCTCACACTCTCTTTTTTGTTTATAATGAAACCTCCTAGGTACACGATCAAGTGCTTTAGTAGCAGGGACTCCACCGCATAACTAGTTAACTTCGTAACATGCTG
>JAOQML010000005.1:32306425-32320729 GCA_027568935.1 Erythroxylum urbanii
CATTGTTCACAAATGCATGAGCATGAGATGTGTTTTCCTAATTTCACTGATTGACCTCACTTGGACCCGTTTCTCTGGTCTGACCCGTTCTATGGAAACGGGATGTTACATGTGTCTAGAACAAATACCGTCGACTATCCATTAATTTTCTGTTGTCTCCATTTTGAAACATATCTGTAGAAAAATATTATCTCATTTTTGGTACATAAAATTTCTTGGGTCTTTTCAGGTTAGTAGCTTGACTTTTCGGTCTCCAAACATATATTTGAGATAATTTCTCCATTTTACTAAAGTTACAAGAATGAATAATGTAACCATGTTTACCGTAAGAGAAACATAAAACAAATGAATGAGAATTGCTATAATTCTTACCATGTAGTAGGTTTTTTGTTGTTTTGACTATAACTAATGTTGGATTTAACAAAGAAATTCTTATATGGCCTAATAATATTATTTTTGTTGTAACATATTCCATCTTTATCAAAAACACTTTTACCACTACCAAGTAGTGCATCAAGGATGTTCCTTCCATCAATGAAATTTGTAAGATCTTTTTCTAGAGATAAGATTTTCCCTGCATATTTCTCTTTCTCAAGTTCTGGCTCAATAACTTTTTCTTCTAGCTGTCTCACTTTATCATAATCATTCTCAAGCAAAATTTTTCCAACTTAGTTATTGTTTCTTCCAAAGTTTCCTTTTTAGTGACCTTTCGCTTATAATCAACCTCAAGAGACATATTTTTGGTCGCCAAACTCTCATTCACATATTCTAATGATTTAATCTTACTCTTTAGAGATGGATCATTGTTCTTAGACTTCTCAACTTCTTTGAAATACTTCATTATCAACTTTTTTTTACTGATCATACAATTCATGATATGCTTTTTTCAATTCATCAACTTCAATATCAGAGTCAGAATAATATACCTCATCATCTTCTGATTCAACCATGAAGCAAACGTTGTCGACTTCGTTTGGCTCTTTTTCTTCAAAGTTTTCAGAATTCTTATTTGACCAAGCTGCAACCATCTCTTGCTTTTTGGATTTTCTATATTCTGACTTATCCTTTTGAAGAAGAGGACACTCAGGTCTTATGTGTCCATGCTTCTTGCAGTGATAACATATGATTTAACTATTTTGTGTATTGTTATTATTATTGTTGTCGTTTGATGGGAACTTGTTATTCCCAGCTTTCTTGTTTCCTTCTCTTTTTTTCATCAGTTTTTTTTATAGAAACGGACATTTTTCTACCCATGAAGTTGAACTCTTCATCTTTGTCTATTTGTAACTCAGTGTCACTTTCATCACCATTTAATTCATCAGTTGCTTTTAGTTCCTTTTTTTTATGAGGATACTTCATCTCTCTTAAGCTTGGTTTCATAGATCATCAGATTTCCTCGTAACCAGTTGAGTGAAATAGTGTATAGATTCTTTGCAGTTTTTATATTGTTACCTTAGCTCTCCATTCCTTTGGTAATGATCTTAGAATTTTCATTACGAGCTCATCATTGGGATATATCTTTCCTAAGTTCTTTAAGGTCGTGATGATGTTATTAAACCGTCCAAAGAATTCATTTATGGTTTCTCCTTGTTTCATGCCAATAGTTTCATATTGATGTACTAAAAGGCTTATTCTATGTTTCTTTACCTCATTCGTTCCTTCAAAGGTGACCTGTAGTTTTTCCCACATTTCCTTTGTTGTAGAGCAGTAGGATATCTTTTCATATTTTTCTAGAGATAGTGCATAGATCAGATGGTGTTTTGCTTTAACGATTAACTGTGCATTTCTTCTGTCAGCATCATACCATACTTTTACATTTTCTATAGTAGGAAGTGTAACTCCAACTCTAATGGTTTGCCAGAATTTAATAACTACAAATTGGAGATAGATTTTCATTCTTTGTTTTTAGTATGAGTAGTTGTTTCCATTGAAGTAAGGAGGTTTTGAAACAGATTATCCTTTAAGGCTTCCCAAATTATTTGCAATGAT
Organism: Erythroxylum urbanii; assembly: GCA_027568935.1. Classification (NCBI taxonomy): domain Eukaryota; kingdom Viridiplantae; phylum Streptophyta; class Magnoliopsida; order Malpighiales; family Erythroxylaceae; genus Erythroxylum; species Erythroxylum urbanii. The sequence goes on from JAOQML010000005.1 coordinate 32,308,415, forward strand.
CTATCACGTGCTGTAAAATACAATAAATGTGAAACTTTGCTCTGATACTAAATGATAAAGCAAACACAAGCAAGAAGGGGGTCAATTGGGTGTGAAAAAATTCAAGATGCTTTCAAATAAATAAGATCCTACTTAAAAAATATATATTTATAAATATAAGGGTCTTATTAACTTTTCAAAAAGATCATGTTAACTCTTAAAGAGAAAGGAGCCAATTAATCAAAAGGAGTTTGCTAATGCTCAAAACAATAAGAGCCTTTTTAATTGATAAGATCGTACTAGCACTAAAAAAGAAAGGAGCCTATTTAATCGATAGGATCCTACTAGCGCTAAAAAGAAACCTCTTGCGATATAAAAACAGAAGGAGCCTCTTGAAAACTTATAATGCAAAAATTTAAAAGTAAGGAAGAGAGAGAAAATAACACAGTAGATTTATACTAGTTCTGCTGACCTCCGGATTTTTTTCGTTGAGTTAAGCATGATATTTTGTGGAATACTCATAGAATTAAAGTTTTTTCCTTAGAATAAATAGAAATGTTAAGCATGATTTAAATGGATTATGAGGTCATGATTGAATAATTATCAGATTTTAATTATTTATTACAGTGTTATTAGGATTTTATGTCATTGCCTAGTTAAATTACAACAGTAAGAATGTATTGAGGGCAATTGTGGCATGTCACTTAAGTTTAAAAACCATGAAGCATTAAAGGAAGGGTAAAGTTGACTTTTTATACTCATTAAGGGTAAAATTGGAAGAGGAAAATGTTGTCTTGTACATTAAATGGAAAAAACGTTAATGAAGGGAGAGAATGAAGTGAAAAACGAAAAAAGATAAAGAAAGGAGAGAGGGTTCCGTCCATGAGAGAAAAGAAAGAAGACAAAGATTAGGTTTCATCTTGTCTTAGTTTTTAAGAGTAATTTTGAGGTTATTCAAGAAGAGAAAAAGAAAGAGGAAGAGAAGAGCTTCCATTTGAGCCAAACATCTCTTTATTCGGTGAAGATTCAAGGTAAACCCATTTTTAATCCTTTGGAATTTAGAAGGAAGTTTGATTCATGAAGCTTAGGAAATACATGGATTTAAGTATTCTAGAATCAGTTTTTAGTAAATGTACTATTTGGATTCTCAATTTGTATTCCCATTGAATAGAATTTTTGTCAATATTAAAGGGAATGAAGAGAAGCAAGAGGAGCAAGAGGAGGGACATTTTAAAGCAAATTTCTAAGCAAGGAATCCAGGTGGGTTACATGTTTATATATTTGAGTTAATGAGCCATTAGTATTTTTCCTAATTAATAGAATTAAATGATTTCAATTGCTTTATAAATGTTGCATTTATTGCTTGTTAAATGATTTAAGTATTTGCTACATGTTTGGGTTATGAAATGATGATGGAAATTGTATTTGAAATATACCATGCTTATGGAAATCATGTTTTCGAAATGTGCCTTTTGTGCATGAAATTCATGTTTGTGTTTGGGTTTGTGGTGTCCATCATGTTATGTCACATGCATGTTAATCATGTTAAAGGCTTCCCCTGCCTACCTTTTAGTGGCAGGAAGCTCTATCACGGAATTCCTCATATTTATTGGAGCTTCGTAAGAACTCCCTCATATATATGGCTTAACTGAAAGGCTTCTCCATCATGTTTATATAGACTACCCAAACCATTTTGCTTGCTTATGTTGTTTATGATATGCTTGACAAGTTTGAGAAATTCATGTCTTATATTGTTTATGATTTGTTTGACAAGTTTCAGAATTTGAGAAAAACATGTTTTATAGTTTCAATGCATTTTACTACGGCATTAATATTTTTAATAGTTTTGCTTGTTTCTCTACTATAAACTTATTACCCTCGAGCTTTTAACTAACCCCTATTCTGCCCTATCTCTAGGTGACGAGCAAGAGATCGAGTGATAGAGAGTCAAGGCACCACTCCAAGTCTGTATATTATTGTATTTAAGTTAGTATATATAAACTCAAGGCTTTAGCCTCATTTCAAGTATTACTCATTCATGTATATTTTGTATTATGAGTCCAACCATGTTTTTGTGTCTTGAAATTCCCATTAAAGCTTTGTAGAACTCGATTCTTTTGGAAGTTAATGAAATATATTTATATTTTGCTTATGACTTTCCAAGCTTTCGTATTGCATTTTCAAGCATTCATAGAGGTAAAATCTATATTCTGACTTCATGGGAAAAACTATATCAATCTAGGTTGATTTGAACAAAGTTATCTTCTTGGAAGTTGTAGTTTATTCTCTTAGCTTTCCAATGATATAAAGTATGTAATTTATGGAGATCGGATTTGAAAGATAGGATTTTTATGAGTTAGTGATGCTGTATAGAATGCATGCTGAACACTTTATAGCCCTTTTCCAACTTGATCCAATAGAAAAAGAGTACTATGGTGTCTTGAAATGGGAAGAAGTAGTGTGATAAGTGAGAGATGAAATAAAGGTTATAAAGGGAGTTGAACGTGTGCAAAAATTTATGATGAATATGTATAAGTTTAAATGTTATGTTTTTGGGTTGATGACCAAACATAGATTATGTTTTAGTCGTAAATGATATTGAGTGGGAATGGAAATGAGAATAAAGGGGAAATGATGAGGAAAATAAGTTAGAAATGATAGATATGCATAAAATGTCGTAGGTAACTTATAGGAGTTGAAAACTTGGAAATTAGCCTGTAAAATGTCGTAGGACAGACTTAATGTCTGCTAGGCAGACCTTCTCGAGAATTCTAGTGTTCTAGCTTAGTTCATGTTCGTTTGGAGGGACATATGTCCGCTAAGTGGATATTCTCAGGATAGTTACATAAATGTGCAATTTTGACCCTCTATATGGCAAAATATTTTTTTGGGATCTGCATAGAAGTTGTAGAAATTGAAGTCCTCTTCAAAATCATACTTAAATGATTTTAATCCAACATCTATAGTGAAAGTTATGCTTATTGTCCCAAATCATATCCATATATATATTATGGACTTATCAATGTTTTCTTATGATACATTTAGGCTTCAATAGAGATTGAAATGTATTTATTTTAATGTGAAAATAAGAGATAAAATGAGTGATAGTTGGGGGGACAATTGAGGATATAAACATAAGAATGGATTGTCAAATATCAAGTATTCAAATATGAAATTTTGGGTTGTTATGAGAATGAAGATAAACTTATGTTAGCTAATGAGATTCTATTAAAAGAACCCTACAAAGTGATGCGCTCACGTTTGACTCACGAGTTAGACTCCAGAAACGGGGCCTAACATTTATGGTATCAGAGCCACTAGGTTTAGGAGTATCCTAGGTATGAATTGGTTCATTTTAAAACACGAAATGAGCATGCATTAGTTTAAATGAACAACATGCATTGTTTCACATGATTTAAAATTGTTTTATATAAAGCATGGTTTAAAAAGGTTTTACATGCATACATGCAAAGTTTAAAACTAGCATGAAACATAAACTAAAGATTTAAATGGTCTTAAATTGAAGGAGTGAGTATGCAGCCTCGAAGGAGAACTCGAGGAACTATGACTCTATCTCGCTCTTGCCAAGGAAGAATAGATGAATCTCATATCCCACAAGACACGGGGACACACTCTGCTCATGATTCTAAGGCACCTAGTATGCAACATGAGGTGCCACCGCCTCCTCCTCCTATACCCCATATAAACCCCATAAATCCACGTTTCTTTCAAGCCTTTGCTCAGGTTTTCACACATGCTATGGTCCAAGTGCCATAAGTTCCAATGCAAGCTCCAGTGGAGAGGAGCAGAAAGTATGATAAGCTCTACAAGTATGGGACTGTAAACTTTAATGGGACTACAAATCTCGAAGAGGCTGAAGCATGGTTGAGAAGGACAGAGAGAGTTTTATTTCAGGTGAAGTGCTTCGTTGAGGAGAAATTAGATTATGCAGTGAGCTTGTTGTATGGGGGCGCACTCCATTGGTGGGAATCAATGCCTCATAGTCAGGTTATACCGCTGGTATTGTCACAGAGAAATTTTTTGAAAGCCTGTAGGAAGAAATACTTCTCTAAAGTCTATGTCCAAGAGAAGGCAAGAGAATTCCTAAATCTCATACAGAGGGACATGAGTGTGAGTGAATATGAACTGAAGTTCACCCAGCTTTCAAGGTATATGGCCAACATTGTTGAGAATGAAGAGGATAAGTGTCATAAGTTTGAGGGAGGACTTCAATTGGGGATCAAAGAGAAAGTATTGATCCACAACTTTTGTGACTACTAGTTGTTGGTAAATGTTGCACTCTAAACTGAGAAACTGGAGAACATAAAGTTTGAAGTAAACAGGAAGAGGAAGATCCAAGAATAGTCTTCTAAGAAGGGAATGAGTGGCCCCATGCCTAGGAGGAGTATGAGGACTTTCCACATGCAGAGTGAAGTAGGAAGTAGTGCTCTACTAAAAATAAGCAAGCCAAGGCAATTTTAGTGCAAGTATCAACTGTAGGAGGCAATAGAAGGATGGTGGGAAGTAGGGTATACGAACCCGTAATACGAGCATTATGGGAAGTTTCACAGAGGAGAGTGTCTCAAGTTGCTAGGAGCATATTTTTGATGCGGAGAGAAAGGACATATGGTCAGGGAATGTACCTAAGCACCAAGGCAAGATGGGTCGTAGATGCAAGCCCCAAAGAGAGCTGAAACAATAGGAACCAGGCCAGCCATTGAGGTGGGAAGTTTTGGAGTGGCAAAGAAGGTTATTCCTTTAAGAAGGCCAAGGGGTCATACACAAGCAAACGTGTCTACCATAACCAGAGATGAAGCTGCAGTCGCACCTGAAGTTGTTATGGTTATGGCTTAGTTATTTAATTTAGAAGTATATTTATTTATTAATTTTAGCTCTGCACATTCTTTTTTTTTTTTGCAAGCATGACATACATGGTGTTAATTTGATGCCATTAGATAGTCCATTGATTGTTAGTACTCCTTTAAGGAGGAATGTGATAATAAGTCAAGCATATAGAGATTGTGAACTCTTTATTAATGGTGTTAGACTGGTAGTGGACTTAATTCCTTTAGATTTAAAGGGCCTAGATGTTATACTTAGAATGGATACTTTGGAGAAATATCATGCAAATTTGACTGTAGCCTCAAAGAGATAGAATTTGATCTTGGCAAAGGTGAGAAGGTGACTTTTAAGGGAGAGAGAAAAACACCATCACCAAGAATTATTTCAACTTTGCTAGCTGACACGATGATGAGAAAAGGGTGTTAAGCCTTCTTGACACACGTTTTGGACACCGAGGTGAACGAAGGAAAGTCAAAAAATTTTCCAATTGTGAGGAAATTTTTAGACGTGTTTCTAAAAGACTTACCTGGTTTGCCACCAGTAAGGGAAATCAAATTCGCCATCGATTTGATTCTAGGTACCGTACCCATTTCTATACCACCATATAGAATGGCTTCAACTGAGCTGAAGGAGCTTAAGGAACAGTTGGGAGAACTATTAGAGAAGGAGTATATAAGGCCAAGTTCATCGACATGGGGAGCGTCGGTTCTGTTTGTTAAAAAGAAAGATGGAATATGGTGCATGTGCATTGACTACCAAAGGGTCAACAAGGTATCCTCTGCCATTAAGAACTAGTATCCTCTGCCATTAAGAACAAGTATCCTCTACCATGAATCGATGATCTATTTGACTAGCTGCAAGGAGCAAAGGTCTTCTCCAAAATTGATCTCAAATTAGGCTATCATTAGCTTATAATCAGGGAATCTGATGTACAAAGACAGCCTTTAGGACACGTTATGGGCATTATGAGTTCCTAGTTATACCATTTGGATTGACCAATGCTCCAGCTGTGTTTATGGATCTCATAAATAGGGTCTCCAAAGAATATCTGAACCAATTTTTCATCGTATTTATAGATGACATTCTGGTTTATTCCAAGAGAGAAGAGGAACATAAGGAACATCTAAGGATAGTATTGCAAACATTAAGGGAGAAGGAGCTTTACGCTAAATTCAGCAAGTGTGAATTTTGGCTTCATAATGTAATATTCCTTGGACACGTAATTTCAAAGGATAGGGTACATGTCGATCCGAGGAAAACTGAAGCAGTGGTGAAATGATATGCACCAAATACGATGGCAGAAGTGAGAAGCTTTCTGAGTCTGGAAGGATATTATAGGAGGTTTATTGAAGGATTGTCTATGATAGCTGCTCCAATGACCAAGTTATTAAGGATAAATCAGAAGTTTATCTGGAGTGATGAATGTCAGAAGAGCTTTGTGGAGCTTAAGCATAGATTGACAAGTGCTCCAATTCTGACTTTGCCCATGGGAGATAAGGGCTATACAGTTTATAGTGATGCTTCAAGAAAGGGTTTGGGTTGTGTGTTGATGTAAGGAGACAAGGTGATAGCTTATGCCTCGCAGAAGCTAAAGCTTTATGAATTGAATTACTCGACCTATGATCTAGAATTAGCAACAGTAATTTTTTGAAAATTTGGAGACATTATCTATATAGAGTTCAAACGAAGTTTTTTATAGATTATAAAAGTCTCAAGTACTTATTGAGCCAAAAAGAGTTGAATTTGAGACAGAGAAGGTGGCTAGAGTTGCTTAAAGATTATAACTTGTTAATTGAATGCCATCCAGGCAAGGCAAATGTAGTAGCTGATGCTTTGAGTAGGAAATCCTCTATAGCCCATGTTAAGATGATTTATCTACCATTATTGGAAGAGATGGCTAAGCTTATAATAAACTTGAAACAGGAGGAACCTAATTACATTATTGCTAATTTTAGAGTAAGACTAATACTCAGAGAGAAAGTTAAGGAGTTACAAAAACAAGAAGCAGATTTGAACAACCTCCGAGAAGAAATTAAGAATGGTGAGCAATCTGAAGTGGAAGTGAGGGATGATGGACTTATGGTTATAGGCAATAGACTTTGTATTCTGAATATCAAGGAGGTGAAGGATGAGATACTCGATGAGGCACACAATGTGCCTTATTCCATACACCTAGGTAGCACTAGGATGTACAAAGATTTGAAAGAGCATTTCTGGTAGAAAGGCATAAAGAAGGATGTTGCAGAATATGTAAGAAAGTGTCTAGTGTGTCAGCAAGTTAAGGCTAAACACCAAACACCTTCAGGCAATTTAAGGCCACTGTCTATTCCGAAGTAGAAGTGCCAAAGGATAATCATGGATTTTGTGATGGGTTTGACTAAGACCAATAGGAAGTATGATGCCATATGGGTTATTATTGACTGTTTGACAAAGTTAGCCCATTTTCTAGCAATTAAATAAACTGATTCTCTGTATATGCTAGCAAAGAAGTCTATTGATGAGATAGTTAGACTACATGAGATTCCAGACTCTATAGTTTTTGACAGAGATCCTCATTTTACTTTGAGATTTTGGGAAAGCATGCAAGAAGATACAGGGATCAAGTTAAATTTTAGCACTGCTTTCCATCCCCAAGCAGATGGTCAATCTAAACGGACCATTCGAACCTTTGAAGGAATGCTCAGGGCATATGTGCTAGATTTCAAAGGTGCTTGGGACAAGCACTTGCCATTGGTCAAATTTGCTTGCAATAATTCGGACCACTCGAGCATTTAGATGGCTCCTTATAAAGCACTATATGGAAGAAGATGTAGAACTCCTATATATTGGGATGAAGACAGAGAAAGCAAATTAATAGGACTAGAGTTACTCCAGATGACAGTTGACAAGGTCAATCTAATTAAGCAAAGGCTTAAAGTAGCTCAAGATAAAATAAAGAGCTATATTGATGCACACCGAAAGGAAATAGAGTATCAAGTTAGTGAGAAAGTCTCTCTTAAGACATCTCCTTGGAAAGGAGTCATGAGGTTCGGTAAGAAGGGCAAATTAAGCCTAAGATACGTTAGTCCTTATGACATTGTTAAGAGGATTAGACTATTGGCCTATAGATTAGCGATGCCACCAGAATTTTCATAGATACATGATGTCTTTCATGTTTCCATGTTAAGGAGGTATAAATCAGATCCTTCCCACATCATTCAGACTAGTGAAATTTAGTTGACAGATGATCTGACTTATAAGGAGACTCCAGTGGAGATTCTGGATAATAAAAAAAGGTCCTCAAGAAAAAGACAGTTGAACTGGTTAAAGTCCTGTAGAAAAATCATTCTAAGGTCTTGGCCACGTAGGGGCCCTTGGAGGCCATGAAGGAGAATTATCCCCACTTCTTCAATGACTCAAGTAAGAATTTTGAGGACGAAATCCTTTTAAGAGGGGAGAAATGTTAGCCTTCGAATTTTTTTCGTTGAGTTAAGCATGATATGTTATGGAATACTCATCGAATTAGAATTTTTGGCCTAGAATAAATAGAATTGTTAAGCATTATTTAAATGGATTATGATGTCAAAATAGAATAATTATTGGAGTTTAATTATTTATTATAGTGTTAGTAGGATTTATGTCATTGGCTAGTTAAATTAAAGTAGTAAGAATATATTAAGGGCAATTGTGGCATGTCACTTAAGTTTAAAAACCATAAAGCATTAAATGAAGGGTAAAGTTGACTTTTTGCACTCATTGAGGATAAAATTAGAAGAGGAAAATGTTATCTTGTATGTTAAATGAAAAAAAAACATGAATGAAGGGAGAGAATAAAGTGAAAAACAAAAAAGGAGAAAGAAAGGAGAGAGGTTTCGTCCATAAGAGAAAAGAAAGAAGACAAAGATTAGGTTTCATCTTTTCTTAGTTTTCAAGAGTGATTTTGATGTTATTCAAGAAGAGAAAAAGAAAGAGGAAGAGAAGAGCTTCCATTTGAGCCAAACATCTCTTTGTTTGGTGAAGATTCAGGACAAGCCCATTTTTGATCCTTTGGAATTTGGAAGGAAATTTAATTTATGAAGCTTAGGAAATACATGGGTTTAAGTATTTTAAAATCAAATTTTAGTAAATATGCTATTTGATTCTCAATTTGTATTCCCATTGAATCGGATTTTTCATCAATGTTAAAAGGAATCAAGAGAGGTAAGAGGAGCAAGAGAAGGGACATTTTTAAGCAAGTTTTTAAGTAAGGAATCCAGGTGGGTTACATGCTTATAGTTTGAGTTAATAAGCCATTAGTATTTTTCCTAATCAATATAATTAAATGATTTCAATTATTTTATAAATGTTGCATTTATTTCTTCTTAAATGATTTAAGTATTTGCTACATGTTTAGGTTACGAAATGATGATGGAAATTGTATTTGAACTATACCATGCTTATGGAAATCATGTTTCGAAATATGCCTTTTGTGCAATATGTTTACAAGTCATGAAATTCATGCTTATGTTTGGGTTTATGGTGTCCATCACGTTATGTCATATGTACGTTGACCATGTTAAAGGCTTCTCCCGCCTACCCACTAGTAGGATAGAGCTCCATCACGGACTCCCTCATATTTATTGGAGCATCACAAGAACTCCCTTATATATATGGTTTAGCTGAAAGGCTTCTCCATTATGTTTATATGGATTACCAAAACCATTATGCTTGCTTATGTTGTTTATGATATGCTTGACAAGTTTGAGAAATAGATGTCTTATGTTGTTTATGATTTGTTTGACAAGTTTGAGAATTTGAGAAATACATGCTTTATGATTTCAATGCATTTTACTACGACATGAATATTTTCAATGATTTTGCTTGTTTTTCTACTATAAACTTGTTACCCATGAGCCTTTAGTTCACCCCTCCCTTCCTCCCCATCTCCAAGTGACGAGCAAGAGATCAAGTGATAGAGAGTTAAGGCACCATCTAAGTATACATATTTCTGTAATGAAGTTAGTATATGTAAACTCAAAGCTTTAGCCACATTTCAAGTACAACTCATTCATGTATATTTTGTATTATGAGTCCAATATTGTTTTTGTTTCTTGAAATGCCCATTAAAGCTTTGTAAAACTCCATTCTTTTGGAAGTTAATGAAATATATTTATGTTTTGCTCATGACTTTCCAAGCTTTCGCCTTGCATTTTCAAGCATTCACTGAGGTAAAATCTATGTTCTGACTTCACGGGAAAAACTATATTAATCAAGTTGAAGATTATTCTCTTAGCTTTCCAATGATATAAAGTATGTAATTTTTGGAGATCAGATTTGAAAGATAGGATTTTTACAAGTTAGTGATGCTGCACAAGATGCATGTTGGACACTTTATAGCCCTTTTCCAGTTTGATCCAACATAAAAAGAGTACTATGGTGTCTTGAAATGGGAAGAAGTAGTGTGATAAGTTAGAGATGAAATTAAGGTGATAAAGGGAGTTGAACATGTGCAGAAATTTATGATGAATGTGCATAAGTTTGAATGTCATGTTTTGGGTTGATGATCAAACATAGATTATGATTTGGTTATAAATGGTATTGAGTTGAAATGGAAGTGTGAATGAAGGGGAAATGATGAGGAAAATAAGTTAGAAATGATAGATATGCATAAAATGGCTCATAGGTAACTTGTAAGAGTTAGAAATCTAAAAATTGGCCCGTAAACATCCGTTGGGCGGACTTGATGTCTACTAGGCAAACCTTCTTGGGAATTCCGACGTTCCAGCTCAGTTCATGTCCGTTTGGAGGGACATATGTCCGCTAATCAGACACTCTTGGGACAGTTACATAAATGTGCTATTTTGACCCCTTTAGATGGCAAAATCTCTCTTCGGGGTCTTCATGGAATTTGTAGAACTCGAAGTCGTCTTCGAAACTGTACTTGAATGACCTTAATCCGACATCCATAGTTAAAATTATGTCTATTGTCCCAAATCATGTACATATATATTGTGGACTTATCGATGTTTTCCTATGATACGTTTAGGCTTGAATAGAGATTAAAATGTACTTAGTTTGATGTAAAAATAATAGATAAAAATGAGTGATATCACTACAAGAGTTAAGACATTTAGTGACAATTTTTTTGTGACTAACTATTTTTTCATCACAAATATGAGGTTTTTTGTGACAAGACAATTGATTGACACTATTGTTTGGATTAACTATGATGATTTATTTTTTTTGTCACTAATACAATAGTAATTGTGACAATTTAGTATCTTTCACACTTAAGTTGTCACTATTAATATATTAATAGTGACAACTTTTCTTTTATTGCTAAGTTTTGTCATTAAAAGCCTATGCAATTTGGCACCAAAATAATTTTAGCGAGAATAAATTGTAATTGTGACAAAACATATGTTAGTAACTAATATTTTCTATTTGTTGTGACAAAACATAGTTTAGTCACTAATATTTTTTCTTTTTGTTACAAAAAGGTTAATCGTCACATAATATTTTACTTATTGTGACAAAAAATTTTGTCAATAAATATTCATTTAATTAGTGTCTACTTTATATTGTCACAATAACCGAACTATAACTAAGGTCACAACTATTCGTAATTTAGTGACAATTTTTTTATGACTAACTATTTTTTTCATCACAAATACGATATTTTTAGTGCTAAGACAATTGATTGACACGATTGTTTGGATTATCTGTGATTATTTATATTTTTGTCACTAATACAATGGTAATTGTGACAATTTAGTATCTTTCATAGTTAAATTGTCACTATTAATATATTAATAGTGTTAAATTTTATTTTATCACTAAGTTTTGTCACTAAAAGCCTATGAAATTTGGTGCCAAAATAATTTTAGCAGGAATTAATTGTAATTGTGACAAAACATATGTTGGTAACTAATATTTTCTATTTGTTTTAATAAAAAATAGTTTGGTCACTAATATTTTTTTCTTGTTGTGACGAAACGGTTTATTGTCACACAATATTTTACTTCTTGTGAAGAAAACTTTTGTCAATAAATATTCAATTAATTAGTGTCTACTCTTAATATTGTCACAATCACAAACTATAATTATGGTCACTACCATTTGTAATTTAGTGACAATTTTTTTTGCCTAAGTAATATTTCGTCACAGATACGAGGTTTGTTGTGACAAAATAATTGATTGATACTATTGTTTGAATTAACTGTGATGATTTATTTTTGTGTCACTAATACAATGAGAATTGTGACAATTTAGTACCTTCACAATTAAATTGTCACTATTAATATATTAATATTGTCAAATTTTCTTTTATCACTAAGCTTTGTTATTAAAAGCCTATGTACTTGTTATGACGAAAACTTTTGTCAATAAAAATTCAATTAGTTAGTGTTTACTTTCCTTTTTCATGCAAGAAAATAATAAAAAAAGAAAAGGGGAGCGGTTGGTAAATTGCGAGATCACAAGTTTTAATTTTAGAGTAATTAGGTTGTAAGGTTATGATTGTTTGAGTTGGGTAGA
>JAOQML010000005.1:32325459-32337958 GCA_027568935.1 Erythroxylum urbanii
ACATTTTTAATTTCAATTCAACATTCACAAAACCATTCATGATTTTCAACTTCAATATCCAATTATCCATTCCATTCTCATAAAAAATCTAACGTACCATCTAATTCTAATCCATCGGAGGACCAACACAATTACACAAATCCATAATTTCATTTTCAAGTTTCAACTCAACATTCCAAGTTTCCAACACAACCCACCATTCCAAGTTTTCAACACAACCGACCAACACAAATGGCAATTTTTAACCAACCATAAAGGCATAAACCATTCCAAATTTCCAACACTACACATACAATCGGATTCCAACTCATCAAATCTATTACTACACAATCGGATTCCAATCCATCAACACTACACAATTTCAAAAATTGCAATTTAATCCTTACAATTTTTGGAACTTACGGTACCGGCCGTTATTTGCGATCGATACCGACATTAAAAATTTTGTACCGATTTTTGGCCGGTACGGCACGAAATCAGAAACACTGCTTGAATGTCATCTCTAATTACGATCCTACAATCTTGAATGACGTGAGGGTGCATGTGTTAATATTGCAGCCTTTTGGTTGAGATGATTATGATTACTCGATGAATGGTCAGAGAATATGTGAGAGTACTTTTCTGCACGTAACGCGCAAAGCTCTGGTCACGTGCCAGGATCAGTGCATACCCAATGATTATGGCTCTGTTGTGTGCTGAGACTAAGAAACTATTATAGCTACACGCACAAATAACCTCTACACTTCACAAAAATAAATATAATAGCTATTTTTGTGTTTCACGTCTTCAGAGCTTTTCTCCATTTAAGGAACTGCTTTATCGTCTTTTCGGCAGGTGGGAATTCATGGTTTTTGAACTCTAAGCTCAAGGAAGTTTGATACACAAACACTTGAGATCCAGCCAAATTTTAAAAGTTTGCACATATTAGTCGTTGGTTTGAGCTGTTCGCTACTGCAAGTTGTTAATGACTTCCTATAACATCATCTGCATGATCAAAACGTAAATAATATAAGATGACGCATAAAACTTATGTTCTAGGCACACATTCATGTGGATGAAAACATCAAATCCATAGAGGAAAACGATTTGCGATTCGGGTTGCATCAGGCCAGTTTTGTCGTTATTGGTTATTCATGTGCAAATGATTGTTGGAAGTGGAGTCAGTAAGCTTCCAATCATTAAGGACCATCTGTATTGAGTAACAATTATAAACGCGTGATGACGGGCAGGAAGGGCTCAAGAGAAGGTAGAGATTAGCTAGTTCTATTATTCAATTGCAATTGAGTGCACTGTATCAAATGTACTTTTAATTGTGTGCTTGTATACATGCATCAATTGGAAAAAGTAATGCACAAAACAAGAAAAGAATGAAGATGATTTTCGTAATAATATAATGCCTTGTAATAAATTAGAAGAAAAATAAAAAATACAATTACAGTAGACCATAAGAACTAATGAAATGAGAGAGCTCATCTTTTATTAAGTTAATTTTTCTGTGAATGAGAAAATTTGTTTTTTATTTTTTAATTTCTGAAATAGAATAGTGGCTGACAATGTAAGGAAAATTAGTTTAATAAAAGAAGTAACTAAAATATATACACCCAATCATATGGAATAATTTTTTAATTGGAATTTTATCATTACAAATGTATGCCTTATTTTAAAATAAATGAAGAAGTAAAAATAGGGAATTATGAAAATTTTACACTTATTAATTATTTGCAAATTTTGAATTTATGGGTTTTTTGCAACAATTAGTTGAAACTATATTTAGGCCTACTTTTTAAAAAAAATAATTTAGGTCTACTTCTATATCAAATAGAGATATACTGTGCATTTGAAATTGTCATCTAATCTTAATGTTAGGTTACCTGGTCCTGGTACGAACAGTAAGATCAGATGATGTAACCTTTGTCTCTATCTTTATAACAAGTTATGCCTTCAAAAGGAAAAAAGAAAAAAGGGGTAATTTTACATCAACATTTACATTTGAATATGTATTAGACCTAAACAGTTCATAATATTCAAATATTTTTAAGATGTTCCAATTGAACCTTTACAGACGAAAAAGCAAACGGAGACATAATTTCGTTAGTCTTCGGCTATATCATTGATGACGTGGCAAATGAACTTATGAGCGCTACATGGCTTTATGAGATCCATAAGTTCATTAAAAATTTTAATTAAATTTATTTTTATAAATTCAAAATAACTGTAATATTATTAACCCTAACATTAGGAATTTTTTGAGTGCTTTGAAACATTGAAATACAAGAATTTGAGCAATATCATCACATTTTGTAACAAGAAGTCCTATATTACAAATAGATGCAAGGACAATACATGTTATTTAACTTATTTAGCTAATCGTATCACTCTGTCTTCTCAAAATGTTAAGCTTATGATATTGTAGCAAGAAGTCCTATATTACAAATAGATGCAAGGACAATACATGTTATTTAACTTATTTAGCTAATCGTATCACTCTGTCTTCTCAAAATGTTAACCTTATAAGCTTTACTCTTATTCTTTCTCGTAGCTTAATTAAAAATGTGGCAAGGCCAGAGCAAAATTTTGTGCAGGAGACATGGGAGGAGAGGCGGGAGTAACTCAAATCGTCCTCTCAGTGTGGACCGTGGTGGGTTAAGTACTAACTCAGGTTGGAATAAATCAACTACTTTGGAAAAAGCAAGGAATATGTAAAAGTTAAAAGAGGTAACTCAAGTGTAATGAAATGGGGCACCTGTGATGGGCTATACCCTTGAACATGAGATGAACATTAAGTACTTCTTGTCAGTTTTGCAATCTTTTATAATTAAAAACTCGAAAAAGATTTTCCGGGGGTTTTGATATAGTTATTTGCATGACAATTATGGGAAAAATAACTATGCTGTTTCCTGGATATATGGCGCCAAATACAGCGATATTTTTGCCCCCAGAGAATATGGCCTCTGATGCAAAGGGCCTTGCTGTCCTCTCTCTTGCATTCCTTTTCTAAAGACAGTGTATAAATCGACTTGACGATGGTTTGTTTAATCAATTTGTTTGCGTTTACAAATGGATTAGAAGATGACATGACACAAATTTCGTGGCTTGAATAAGATGATAGGTACCAAGTTACCAGGAAACGTAAATTAGGGCAGAAAAAGTAATTCAAAACTGCCTAGCTATATTGAATTACATGGTCCTTTTTCTGATTGTGACAAGTGATTCTGAAGGAATATATTAAAGGAAAGGTGCTGTCTTCCAATCTCCACAGTTTGAAAGACGAACTTCTATCTTCTAGTGCGGGACAAAAGTTGGTATGGGGTATTTTTGTCCCTTTTTACCATTTCTTCTGCTTTATTTCTGGTCTATAGTTAGATTCTTTCGGCACCTGCTATTGTCAGGGGATACATATCACAATCTTGCCTTGTACTTCTTCAGAATTCATTCTTATGAAAACTTTCACCCCGCCTGGACTTTCTACCCGTCTATTCCTTCTAAGAGAAGAAGCCGCTTTTCTGAATTAGAATTCATCAGGAGCTGACATACGGTCCCTTGCATTGGATGTGTATGATTTTCACCGCAAACACGTACCATACCCTGTCACTGACTTGCGACAATTTCAATTTTCCACATATCTTCTGTAATTTCTCACATTAAATGGTTTCTAAAATCTCAACTCCATAAGTTTTCATATTTGGTTCTCACCATCAACCTTAAATTGAGTTTAAACAATCTAACTAGTACTACGAAATCTCCTAACAGAGAAAAATAAAATCGAAATTGATATCCAATTGGCTTTGCATACGATGTCATTGACTGTCCATGCTGTCTACACAGGTTTGAGTAGTTTGTATCAAAATGAAAAAATTAAAAAATATATAGATAGATAGATAGATACACCATCATAATCCAATGGGCAAGACAGGATCCTAATAGGTGTTCTATTCACTACTTGCACACCAAACCCTAAAAAGAAACTTCATTAATAACATGTTAATTTATGCTGTTGAAAAAGTCCAACCCAACTTCAGCTGAAAACAATTGTCGTATAGACAACGAACATAAAAGGATCTTAAAATTTAGAAAGAAAATAATTTAGGTACATAATATAATTATGGAGTGAGTCAGATTAGGCCTAAAATTATATTAAACAATATCCTTCATCAAAAGTAGCAAATCAAGATATACTATTACAATGTGGAATAAAATTGCACTCTAGAATGACATTTAGGACTCGTTTGGAAACCCACCAATCAGCTGTTTTTTCAGCTGATTGGTGGTTGTTAGCTGTTTGACTTTTCAAACAGCTAACAAAACCGTTTGGAGAGTAGCGTTTTAGAGAGCTGATTGAAGTTAATAAGCTGAAAACGAAAATGCTATGATAGAGGAGCGTTTTCGTGAAACAGCTGAAATAAAATGTAGCAAAATCCAAATATACCCTTTTATATGTAACTACTATCTGTAGCTAAAGAAGAAAAAAAGAGCATTAAATACTTCAATCCTTGCTTAAATAAGGACATTTTTTTTACTTTTCTTCTTCCACTTATTTGTAATGCCAACTAGTCTTCAATTCTTCCATTTGCCTAATTGCGTAATATTTTGATGTTTAAATTGTATTCTTGATTAAGTTGTAATTAAGTACTACACGTGTCATATTTTTGTTAATTTTAATATACAACAATTTTTAGTAAATAAGATAACCTAGTTGAGATTTCTAGATACCTACGTTTTAGGAACATTATTTGTTCTCTAAAATCTAAATTTTTATAAGAGTATTTAACGAAATATTAAGATATATAATATTTATATCCTTGTAATTTTTTTAGGTCATGTCCTTATAAGTCATTTTACACATAAACAACTGATACTAAACAGCTAATTTTACCAAACATCTCTAACAAGCAGCTAATACAATCCGCTGGTCAAATCAGCTGATATAATCAGCTATCAACTAATAGCTGATAAAATCAGCTAACAGCTGATGCAATCAGCCGATTGCCAAACAAGGCCTTAATGATATCCTGAAGTAAATTATATATAATTATAGATATTTAATATTTAAATTTGAGGTTTGCATGCTTTTTTTTTAATTAGTTACTAATTTTTTGATGAACTAACTCAGATACTATTGAAATTTTGTCCTGATCCATTTTTAAAGAAAGTGGTAATTTCAGGTTCACTTCGTTTTATTAATTTCCTTTAATATAAGGCTTCTCTCTATCTAATCTAAGAAGTTAATGCTTCATATGGGTCTACCAATTAATGATCATATGAATACAGAACGCTAGAATTATTCTATTATTACCAACACTGAGATATACGGGAGTCAAACTCTGTGCTTGGGTTTGGGGAGGCTGCAGCTGGTTGACATTTAGACTTTGCTGTGTAGCATTCATGAGGTTGACGGCAATGAGCATCAATAATGTTGTGATCGTAAGTTAAAAGTTGTGCCGAGCAGAACTACTTAAGGTTATGATTCCAAATGAAATAATATTACACGTGAACTTAACATTTGAAAAGAAAATTTTAGCTACAACTTGAGACAAGCTTTAAAGGAACTGAACCCTTACAAGCCCACGGGTAGCCTAACCTCAATCGGAAACCTAACGTGGGTTATTTTTTTAATTAACGCGCTGCTTTGAGAAATTCTAAATAAGTAATTTACAGAGCAATTCCACTAAAGATTGAAGATAAAGAGGTCGTGTCTTTCATTTATTAGAATCCAACTTTTGATGGGTGCGTAAGGATGGAAGGCAAATATAATTGGTCCATATAATAAAAAGATTACTCCATAAAGGAAGATTATTCAATTCAATATCGACTAGTTTATTTCATCATTTTTTGATTAAGTTTCCGGGATATCAGGATTTCTGACCGGCTGCCTCCTGGTGAAAACAGAATCAAGGTTTGTTAAAGAAATGGCACCTACGTCAGACTCTGATGGAGATACACACACACACACAGGTAACTAAAAGCTATTAATAAAAAGGTAACTACAAAAGCTTTTTAGCTGGTACGCTTATAATAATGTCTCGGGGTGGTAATTTTCGCGAAGATTAAGCCTTATGTGCCGTTCTCCAGTCGCGTAATATTCAGCAAGTTCAGCTACAATGCAAGATTAATTAAGAAACAGCCCTGTATTGCTCTGTCACTCTCAATTACTGGCAACATTGAATAAATATACATATACATATGTATACATCCTACTGGTGCAATTACCAATAACAAAATTTTCAAACAAGATAAGCTGGTCTTGTGCTATGGAAATTCAGGTATAGCACTTTAGAGATTTTAAGTCCTTATCAGTTGTTTGTTTCATATACAAACAACAACAAAAGAAGAAAGTGGAAATGTTACTTTAGTTAAATAACCTAGAAGTGCGTTGGCAAATTGGTCATCAGCGTCCTTTATAAATCCATTTGAACAAGTCCCTGAAACCCCACCACAAACACTTGGAAGAAAAAAGAAGGTAACACAAAATGGTTACTCTTCAATTTTTCTCAACAAAGTCATCACCATCTTCATCCTTAAGCTCCATGAAGATCAAAACCCTCATTCAAACCCTCATATACTCTCACGTGTGTCGTATTGCTAGAGCTCTCTCCAAAGCTAAATCCATTCTCTTTCAGATTCTCAAGGAACTACAACCTACACACTTGGTTTACCCTGCAAACTGGGCCTCAAAAAGGAAGCAAAAGAACTATAGGAAGATATTCTTTGGTTCATTCAGGTTACACTATAACTGGTGCTCTTCTCATGTGTTGCCAATTCCCGAACAAGCTCTTGAGGGTTTCTCCACACCCCATTTGTACTATGATTCCACGTGGAACTCCATAATCACGACTCATGACCAGTTTGATGATAACGCAGAGTCTCAGCTTTCAGGATACCTCCATTGGCTGGAGCAGAAACGAAATGAAAGGTCCAGTGGTGATAACGGAGATGTGAATGAGATTGATCGTCTAGCAGATATGTTTATTGCAAGCTGCCATGAAAAGTTCAGGTTGGAGAAGCAAGAGTCATACAGGAGATTCCAGGAAATGATGGCTAGAAGTATGTGAACGTGAGAAGTCTATGCTTGGTGTATTATCTTTTTACTTTCTCATTCTTCCATGTTAAATGCATTGGCAGTAGTGGGTGAGGAAAGTACAGTCAAATCGGGTGCATCTTTTGCTTTGGTTTCTTATTTTCTTCTTTTTCTCTCTTCTGAACTTATGCCTTATTTTCAGTGACGGGGTATGTGGAATTGTACATGAAAGGATGGGTTTTTGGGGGTGACGGCGAATTGTGCAATTCTTCCCTTTAAAATTACGATCGATGGTTATAATAAGGAATTGGAATAGTAGTGTGATTGTTAATTTGAAATTTCTCTGTAATTTCTTTTTATCAATTCTTAGTTTGAAATGATAGATGTGATCCTGTCTACTTACTTTCCCTTCTTTTTTTTTTCATCGTATGAAAAGGAGTTTCATAGGTGAATGAAGTTTGTTCCATATCCAAGCCTTTACAAAGTAGAATAGAAAAAGAAAAAAGTGGTTTATGTGCAAACTCAAAGATAATATATCAAATTCCCTAGCATCCAGCGTCGATTTTTTAAGGAAAATTACTCCCTACTTTTGCAAATCTTGTTCTTAATCATGCATTTCCTTCGAGACTTACCTGTGCACTAAATAACAAAGGCAAAATAGTTCATCAAGACTTCCAACTTTCAATCTATATACACATCCCAAAGTCAAATGATGCACAAACTTCAAGTTGCATTGGTCATGACTGTTAGGTCATTTGTGTCTACTTTCTTATCCTTTGTTACATTTTCTTGCTTATACACGTCACTTTGTGAAGCATCTCTGAAGTCGCCCTCCCTTCCTTTAGCTTTCTCCTTCTGTTGTAGAATGAAAGGAACAACTTGGTTGTTTGAGCATTAGTTGAGAAGTGTCCCGGTATTATGCTATCCCTGAATTTGGAATTTTGGACCGATTCAAATTTTTACTGTATGCTCTCTCTCTAACATCCTATGATCTATTTATTATACTGCGATTCTTTTGGCAAGTAATATTACAATGGTTTTCCGCTAGTTTCGGTGTCTCGATGTCATAACTCATAACCTTGATGCAGATCAGCGTGGGGCCCACATGTGAGCTTCGTAATTGTACCTTAAGCTAGTAGGAGACATTTTGAGTAAAGAACATAAACTTAAAAACTAATTTTAAAATTTTTGAAAAAACTCCTAATTATAAATTTTCTAGCAATTTTTGTGACTTTGTCTAAAAAATAACAATGAAATACATATAATATGAATAAAAGATATGGACTAATTAAATAATATTTTTTATGATAATTCAATCTTACCTCTAAATTTAAATCGAAATAGTTAAATCTAACTTAATTTAATAATTTATTACAATTTTCTTAAAGTATTAATTTCAAATAAACTTAATTCGTCCTAGTCGAGTTTAAAAGTTGAATTAAGTTATCATATTAATGATATTTGACTAGTTCATATTTGATATTTATACTAAGTATATTTCATCGTTATTTTTAATTGAAATCTAAGAAAAAAGCTGTTTTAGAAAATTAAACTTAGACAGAGTTTTTTTAAAGATCAAGAATGATTAACTATAGGGGAAGTCTATTTCTTTTACATTTTTGCATATATGAACATAAATTCATGGCTTTATCGTATCTTACGTTGTTTTCTCACAGATTTTCTCTTATTCTCGCCTGTCTATATCTCTATATCACTACATAAAAGGATTAAGTTAGACTTACCCCAAATCGCTGAAGACCAAGAAGTACAAGGGTGCTCAAGCCAGTTGAAAGAACTCCAATCCATAATGGAATGTGAAACAATATATTTAACGCTGCTGCTTTGCCAATTACTACCAGAGAATGGAAATAAGCACTCATTATATAATAGAATGAACGTAGGTATATGTAGATGAAATCCTTATATTATTATTGTTATCATGCTTTAATGTCTGAATTCAAATATGAAATGATAGAAATTAACGCTTTTTATTTTAGATTGATTTTGATTTTGAGTTTGGTAGCACCAATAAATCAATTGATAATTTATTATTCATCTAATCGCTTATGGTTACTTTAAAAAAACTTTTGGTTACTTTAAAACATATTAGCCTTATAAATACACTAAATATATAAATTCATATTTCATAGATATTTGAAATATAATTATTTTCCTGAAATACCTTTGCTTTCATATTTATTTTTCGCACAAAAGTCATTTTATGAAACATTATTTTAGTAGTGTTGGGCAACCAAACGTAGGGTTATGGTCATAATAAGATTATTTTTTGGGGGTGCATGGCTTATACAGCAACATAGATGCATTGGCTTAACTAGATTTCAATCTCGAAATAAGAAATTTAATGATGATAGGTAATTATCATAAAACTTCACATAATGAACATATGACGGGTAATTATCATATAGCTGCACATAATGAACATTAATGATATATAGGTAATTATCATATAACTGCACATAATGAAAACACAATAAAAATTGGTGAGACAAGAAACTAATTTTACCTTCTGGGATATCAGCAGCAATGACGGTGACCTCCCCGAGCAGCCACAGGCAAATTCTCACATATTTTGGGTACTCTGCCTTACACAACTCCGCTAAGTGCTTACCTGATCACACATTCCACACCAAAAACTATAAATAAAACCATTTCGCATGTGGAGTCATGTGTGGACGTACGAGGTATACAGCCATTGACTTCTTGAAGCTTTAATAATCTGTCCATTTTTTAAAACGAGATCAATTACCAAATAACCTTTTTTTTCTTACCTAAAAGACCTTGAAATCAAGTTTCTAAACTGCGCAGATGGCAGTTTGTTTAACCGCTACTGCTATTAGTGATGAATTCAGGCTGTACGTGAGTTCCCGCTACTGCTATTAGTGATGAATTCAGGCTGTACGTAGTTCACTTTTTTTCTTACATACCAAGACCCTTAAGTCAAAGAGGACAACGGTTGATCCAAATTTAACTGTAACAATCATTTTAAGTGTAGACTAAAAGATAAACACGGGTGGAAGAAGAAATTTCGAAAAGCTTTATCCTATCTACTATATCAGTTTTTTTTTTTTTCCAGTGTGTGCACATGTTCTTCTTTTTCTATTTTGGCCTCTTACCAGTGCTCACACCAATCCAACGATCAATCCAACGAGAATCAACCACAGCAGCTGAGGTAACCGATCATGTTTAGACGTACATGTTACACTGTTACACTTATTCTTGAAACCCATTTTAATAAGAGGATGAAGCCAAAAAAAAAAAAACCTGATATTTGTGGTTTGCTCCTGCTTGTAAATCAGTTTCCACTGAGTTCATCAGCCATAAAAAATTTTGTAATTGATAAAAAAAAAAAAGGAAGCAGCATTAAGAGAGAAAAAGAGAGACAGAGATGCTTTAATTAATTTATCTAACAGTTGCCTGGATCAAGATAACCCAGTGAGACAAGGAAACCAGGGCCTACGTACGATAGAAATTTTTTCCATCCAGGTTTCTGAACATCACCAAAAGAACTCCAAATTAATATGACAAAAAGTCATATAGCGCACAAGCTAAAGAGTTTACAACTATAAGCAATTATACTGGCTTTTCATGTCCTGATGATGATGACCACCGACATCAATGGAAGGCGGATGCTTGTCATCTCCAATAGAAACTATCCGATTGCTACGACCAACCCTGAAGGAAGCTGAAACTATCTCATCACCTTGACATTCCTGTTGTACACTTGCCATCTCTCTCTAAGTCTCTACCGGCATCAATCTCGACAATTTATAATCTTCACTTTAATTTGCAGCCTTTAGTATTACTTGAAAGTAATATATTAGTTACAAGGAAGCCTAGCAGGTATTACACGTATTTATCAGGGTGATCAGTAGAGTTGGTTTGTTATTGTTTTGTACTCTTCAGAAGCAGGAGTTGTTAATGTCAAAGCCTATGCTTACTCATATTTAAGTGCGCCTGGCCAGTTAACCATGAAGCCTAGCAGGTATTACACGTACATGTTGACACGACATCAGCCAAGTCGGGTCTCATTCAGGGGCTTAATCATGTAGTACATTAGGTCCAATCAAGTATGGTGGTTTTAACATACATTTTTTATTTTATACTTATTTATTTATTTAAATAATATATAAGATAAAGGTCATAAGATAAATATATTTTGTAAATAAAATTATAATAAGAACATATTATGATAACGATATTACATTTACGTATTATTTTTAAATTGTTCTTAGTATTACTCTAATAAGACTGGACATTAATAGAATTAAACAACTATGATATATTGTAATTCTTTATTATAAAAGAAATAGTTGATTTTATAGAATAAAATATAAAGATAGTTAAAAAAAATTTTCGGGTTTTTCTTAGAGAACAAGTTTACTTAATTGACCCAATTATGAAGATTCTAAATGTAACATTTGCTTTTGTGGCCATCAATTTCCTCATTCTAATGGTTCTATAATTAATACTTAGACTTGAGATTTTCAACGTATCCCATGTGAAAAATATTATATTTTGATGCCACTTATGACATATTATATTTAAAATAGCTTAGTAGTACTTAGATGTATAAAAATAGTTGAGTACATTAATTTATTTGTTATCTTAAAGTAATTAGGAAGAACTTTTCACTACCTGTTATTAGTAATGATATAAGGAAATCTTTAATGTTTGAGAATTGAAAATGATGTAAATTAATTATAATTTGACAAGAATGAATATGGATTTACTTAAATAGAGTAGACACTAATTTTATATTCTATATCTAATTAAAGCATTAGTTGACGAAAGTATTAAATTATATGTTGTTGATAGGATTGAATTTTCTTATATTCTCTTATATATTTACATGTGATTTCAATCCTATTTTTAAGATAAAATGGTCAAATTGTGTTCAATTTGTGTTGACTATTAGGTTGGATATATTGATTTATTTTTGAGACAAAAAAAGACAAATTTTCTAAAATAAATTGAAAAGCATTGTTAAAAAAAATAGCTGCTGCGTTTTACATACGTTTAATGCATACGCTAACGCTACGCAACGCAGCATTCTGCGTTTGCGTTAAACGCAGCATACGCAGCGTTTCTTTGAAAGAAACGCTGGACGCCTTCGGGCGTTATAAGAAGTCTGCAGGGTTTTGAACGAATTAACTTGTTTTGTTTTGTTTTTGGCAGGGCGGAAGCAACGAAGACTATCGCGGGAGAGTTTGATTATTTATTTTGGCAGGAACAATGATGGTACAGAAGGAAAAAAAATACAAAGGACGCAGACGCAAGGCAGAGGAGCAAGGTAGGCGTGGAAGCTAAGCAAAAGAAAAAAATATAGAAGAGGTGGTAAATACGTATAGGAAGAAATTAACTATGAAAGGCTAAGTTTCCGACACATGTTCAACGGAGATATCGACGCTGAGTCACGGTTAAGCTATTTTTGTCGTTTTAAAGTTGTGATTTCTTTTCGGATTG
>JAOQML010000005.1:32341450-32352538 GCA_027568935.1 Erythroxylum urbanii
GGAGTATTGTAGAGATTGCACGTAGCGCTCCCTTATCTTAGGATATGTGTCGGAATGACCTACGGGCGTCCCGGTGCATACCCTAGGGTAATGGGGTGTTACAGTTAATGTCTGGTCTGGTGCAAGTTTGAGCATACATTAGGCTTCCAAAAGTTGATACATAAGGAATATTTTCCATTTGCTTACGTTCCAATTCATTCTTTGGAAATTGATTAAGACTAAACTTATCTCCCTTATCAATTGGAACTACACCTACAGAACAATTTTTCATGCCAAATCTCTCTAAGGCCTTATTAATATAAGCTTTCTAAGATAAGCCTAATAGTTCTTGTGACCTATCATAGAATATTTCAATTCTTATCATAACTGGCTTCTCCAATATCTTTCATTTCAAAATTCTCGGACAGAAATTTTTTGGTGTTGTGCATTAAACCAAGATCATTAGTTGCTAACAAGATACCATCAATCTAAAGTACCAAAAATATGAGCTTACTCTCAATGATTTTTAGATATATACACCGATCAACGATGTTTTCTTTAAATCCAAATGAGGTAATAGTATCATTAAACTTAAGATACTATTGTCGGGAGGCTTGCTTAAATCCATATATCAATTTCTTAAGTTTACACATCATGTCTTCATTTCCTTCAATTGAAAAGCCTTCAAGTTGATCCATATACAGGTCTTCCTCTAAATTACCATTAAGAAAGGCTGTTTTTACATTCATGTGATGTAACTCTAAATCATAATGAGTCACTAGCGCCATAATAATTCTAAAGGAGCCTTTCTTTGAAGCAGGTGAAAAGTCTCCTTATAATCAATGCCATCTTTCTGAGTATAACCTTTGGCAACAAGTCTAGTTTTATGTATCTTTCAATATTGCCATAAGAGTCACATTTGGTCTTAAAAACCCACTTATATATGACTCTCTTACAACCTTAAGGAAAATTGACTAAATCCCAAACTTCATTATGCTCTATAGACTTCAACTCTTCTTTCATAGCATTAATCCATTTAGTAGAATTAATACTTTCAACAACTTATGAAAACGAAACTAGATTATCCTTATTTCCTGAATCAAATTCTAACTCTTCTAAATATACCACATAATCATTAGAAAGGGTTAGTTTTCTAGGTCTTTGAGACCTTCTTAATGCTATTTCTTATGGTTGTTCTACAATTGGAACATTAGTTACATGTTCAATAGGTTTATTAACCACTGGCTCTTCATAAAGTGTTTGATCATTTATTTTTTGCTCCTATAAATTATTAAACCATTCTACAACTATAGGAGTAACATGTGTTGAATAAGTTGGTAGAGGAACTTAAACTTTTATTTCTTTAATAACTACATTACGTGGTCTTTCAACACTCCCACTGGTTTCACCATTCTTAATGAACCTGACATTTCCAGGTTCAACAATTCTTGTTGTATGATTAGGACAATAAAATTTATAGCCTTTAGACTTTTCTGGATAACCAGTAAAAAATCAACTAATTGTTCTTGCATCCAATTTCTTTTCATATGGATTATAAATTCTTACTTCCGTGAGGCAACCCCAAATATGTAGGTGCCTTAGACTAGGTTTCCTTCTAGTCTATAGTTCAAAAAGAGTCTTTGGAACTACCCTTCTAGGAAACCTATTTAACAAGTAAACAGCATATGTCAATGCATGCATTCATAATGATAAGGGTAAAGATGAATTACCTAACATACCCTAACCATATCCATTAATATACGATTACACCTTTCTGCCACACCATTTTGTTGTGGTGCACTTGGCATTATGTATTGAGCACATATATCATGCTTTTCAAGAAATTGGCAAATGGACTTGGGCATTGTCCCGACTCATTATATTTGTAGTAAAATTCACCACCCCGGTTAAATCTGACAATTTTTACCTTGCTATCTATTTGCCTTTCCACCTCATAAACAAATAACTCTAATGCATTTATTGCTTGATTCTTCTCATGCAATAAATAGACATATCCATAACGTGAAAAGTCATTAATAAATATGATGAAATACTTTTCTCCACTAAAAGATGGAACATCAAAAGGTTTACATATATTAGTGTGTATAATTTTAAGAAGTTGTGTGCTTCTTATGGCTTTTTTAAGCTCCTTTCTTAGTGTGTTTGGTTTTCTTTCCCTTAATGCAATCCACACACTCACCAAAATCAGTAAAGTCTAAATCTGGTAAAATTTCATTCTTTACTAGTCTTTGTAAGCTTTCTTTAAAAATATGACCTAAATGTTTATGCCACAAGAAGCTAAATTTTCATTAATTAAACCATGTTTAGTACCAACATTATAATGTAGAGTTAGTAGGGTTCAACAAAAAGGTTATCAAGATTTAACTTGTATAGGCCACCACAAAGAATATCAGAACCAATAAGGTAATTGTTTTTAAATAAACTAAAACATCCATTCCCAAATTTGAAAGTATAACCAACAGAATCAAGTTTACATAAGGAAACCAAATTACGAGAAACAAAAGTTAAATAAAGTGTTTGAAATAAATCTAAATGATGTTCATATATAAAATCAAATGATAACTTCCTATGGCTTCAACTAGAGCTTTGACACGATTCACCATCAGAACAAACCTTTCATTTAGGTTTATAGTTTGGGTTGTACGGAATCCCTGCAAAATATTCGAAACATGAGTGGTACAACTAGAATCAATCCACCAAGTATTATAAGGAACTTTAATCAAATTAGAATCAAAACATACTAAAACACTAAGGTTACCTTTCTTTTCGAACCAACCTTTATGTTTTAGGCAATCGTTCTGATTATGCTCAAGTTTCTTGCAAAAATGGCATCTATCACCTTTATGTTCCTTCTTATGAATTTGATTAGAGGATTGATGGAATTGAATTATCTTATATTTTCTTATGCATTTCAATGTATTTTCAATCTTATTTTCATGTTTAAATACTCAATTTGTGTTCATTTTATGTTTACATAGAGGTTAAAGGATTGGACACAAATATATGTTAAAAGGAAGAAGTTTGACAAAGTTTCAAGCAAAATTAGAAAGGATAGACTTAAAGGGAGCAAAAAGTCCAAGTTACATCAATTTTGGAAATTATAAACAAAGTAATACAAATTTAATGGGAAGCATTTGGATTAATTGTTTCAACAGCATCATATGGAGCAAAATGGGAAAAAGTTAGGCATTTCATACAACCAACATGTATGTCAAGCATGCCAAAATACAGCAACTAGAATGAAGTGCACAAACATATAGCTAAAAATGACAACGTAGAGAGGCAAGCATGAACAAATGCGTGAACACTCTCAGTGGACCAGAAACTAATTCATATAATCATAGAACAGTAGCGTGGGATAAGGTAGAAGTAAAGACCAAAACCACAACGCACCAGTTGGGAGGAAAGGAGTAGTAA
The DNA here is from genome assembly GCA_027568935.1 of Erythroxylum urbanii. Lineage (NCBI taxonomy): Eukaryota > Viridiplantae > Streptophyta > Magnoliopsida > Malpighiales > Erythroxylaceae > Erythroxylum > Erythroxylum urbanii. The sequence continues at coordinate 32,344,868 of JAOQML010000005.1, forward strand.
AACGACAGTATAGTGAGAACAAAATGCCAGCAGAAGAAGACAACAAAGTTGGGCCAACATGCAAGCAACGTGTGTGCATTTCATGCACTGACACACGTTGAACGAAAACAACAAAACAACAGCTAGAGGCATGGACCAAAACGTAGTACAAGTGGACAAGGCAAAAGGTGAAATGCAGCACAACAGTCTATTCCAAGGAGCAGTCCACACCAAGGAGCAACGCAGTAGCTAGGAAGGAATAAATAAAAAGCAAACGTAGAGGGATGTTCAGTCGGAGGGTTTTAAGCAGGTGAACAGTCAAGTAGACTAGAAATTAATTCATAAAATGAGAGAACAGTAGCGTAGAAGAGAGGAAGTGCAGGAGCAAGAGGAGAGAAATAATTCTTACTGCTTTAACACTTTTTGGCAAGGTGGCGGCTTCGAGCTAGCTTTCCAGGAGAGGCTCTTCACCATAGAGATAGCTACAACATTTTTTTTACTCCATTTGCCTTAGCTTTTTCGTTGGTTTTTAGCTATAGTCTTTTGTCCATTCATTACTTTCTATAAGCTTAACTATTTTCTTTCAGTTTCACTGCTTTATTTTCATAAGTTCGAATCTCTTAATATTCATTCCATTGGTTTAAAGCTTTCTTAGTGTTAATCACATTTTTACATGTTCTAAAATATTTAGAATGAATATTTAATGTATTTTATAGTTGAAATTCATGAATTTTGTAAGGAACCTTTATGTTAGATCAATGGATGCTTATTCCTTCAATTTTCAGATTTAATCTTGGTTGTTTGAGTTTATTTATGTGATTTTCATATATGAATTTATTAAGTATTTGAATGTTTAATGGTTTTTGCTTATTTGTTATGCTTTTGATTAATTTGTGCTCAAAAGTTAGGATTTATGCATGTTCTTAGGTTTATGATCAATTAGTTTAGGTTTTTATGCAAGTTATGTATACTGGAATTTTTATTTTGATGCAATTAGTTCAGATTTTGTAATTTGGGTTATGATTATTTATTTGTTAGCATAAAGAGTTTTGATTTCTATTAAGTTAGTGTTGAATTTTGGTTTTTACTACTTCATTTATAATTCCCAACCTTGGTTTTATTTAATTAAGTATAAGTTTTGTTTATTTAATGTTTATTTTGCTTAATATGAACATTTGTGGCTAGATTACTTATGGGTTTGGAGATATTATAAGGATGAAGCGATGGAAATTGTGAGAATGGAGTTGAACTTGTTTTGAATTGGTGTTTGTATGTTTAGGTTGGCTTAAGATTTAGGATTAACGTCATAAATTAGGAGTTGCTTATAGGTTTGATCACCCTTTAGGTAACTTTCTAATCCAAAGGCTAGGGCTGAGCGTGTGATATGTAATAGTCCATAGTGATTCCCGAAAGTAGTAATAGGTTAGTTGAATATGTCAGGATACTTAATCAACTAATCTAAGATCCTATACCTTTAGGTTACACCTTCCGAGCTTATGAGTAGGTGGCCTAATTTAGTTGTTTCTTAGTACCTAATGTGTCTTTGCTATTAAACTTAGAAAGCCTATTCTAGGTTATACTGGAGATCGGGGCATTTTTAGAGCTTATTAGTTTTGTCTATTTTAAAGAAATTAAGGGTTCAAGAGCTTAATTGAGTCCCTAGGCTAACGCCATGATGAGAGTACCTTCTATTTAGATTCAAGGATCAATGAACATCCCGAAATCTCGAAGATATCTCTAACCTACTTCTTTACCATTGCTATTGGTCTTTTCTAAATTTGCTTTATATTTGTCATTTTGTTTACGTTCACTGCATCTTAGCTGTTTCGTTTTCATCATTTTAGGGTGTTTTGTTTTTTTGTTTGCAATATTTAAAATAGCATTTACATCCCATATCTCTGTGATTAACCCTAGCTTGCCATTCACTGCATAGTTTGGTAGTTAGGAATTTATTTGGTAGTTAGCGATAGGCTATCAAATTTTTGGTGTCGTTGCGGGGGAGTTGGCATGTGATAATTGTTATTTCTTGTGTTGTTTTTGCCGATCCTTTTCATTCTTTCATCGGTTTGCTTGTCCCACGGTTCCCCAAAACATACTAATTTGCGTTAATTTGCTAAGGAAAATAGAGGTTCATTACTCTCTCTACTTAACCATTTTTATTTTTCTACTATTATAGGTTGCACCAGATTTCGTTAGAGAGAGCGAGGAATCCATACACATCTTCTTGAGATCAACCATTCCTTATCCTTTGAAGAATAAGATGATGGGAGTTCAAAAGAAATAGAAGAGATTATGGAACATCATCAGCACACCTTAAAGGAGCTTGCAACTCCTTCTTTCAATCTTAATTTGATTTGTATCAATTATCCAGGTGATGAGCTAGAAATTAAAATTAAACCTGGACTAATACGTGTACTACCTACTTTTACAGGTTTTTGTGTCATCAGCTCACTAGGATCACAGATCCCAACAAGTTCCTGAAGGAGTTCCATATTGCATGCTCAGGTATGAAGCTAGTGGGAGTCTTAGTGGAGCAACTCAAGCTAAAGGCATTTTCTTTTGCCTTAGCAGATGCAACTAAGGAGTGGTTGTATGACTTGCCCATTGACTCGGTCAATACATGGGAGCAAATGCACCAGAAGTTTCTAGAGAAGTACTTCCCTGCCTCAAAAGCCATTAACATCAGGAAGGAGATCTGTGGCATTAGACAAGACACAGGGGAGTATTTGCATAAGTATTGGGAGCATTTCAAGAAGCTCTGCAATAGTTATCAAAATCATGAGATAAGTGACCAGTTATTAATTCAATATTTCTATGAAGATTTGCTTGCTTTGGATAGGAATATGATAGACACAGTGAGTGGTGGAGCCGTGGTGGATAGGACACTAGAGGATGCTAGGAACTCGATAGCAATAATGGCAGCGAACTCCCAGTATTGGGGCAATCGTAGCAATGCTTCCTCCTCGACAAAGCAGGTGAAGGAGGTTTCCATTTCTAAGTTCGAGCCGCAAGTCGAAAATTTGGCTTCATTGGTATAGCAAGCAATGGTAGGAAAGGAGCCTACCAAAGTATGTGGTATTTGTGTGTTAGTTGACAATCCTACAGATGCTTACCCTTCCTTGCAGGATGAACAACACGTCAACGTAATTAGGGGTTCCAAGGACAACAGCGGAGGTATGACCCTTTTTCCCCCACTTACAACCTAGGGTTCAGGTATAGAAACCCACAGTAAGGAAGTAGTTCTAATGCACACAAACCTAATTATCAGTAGCAGTAATAAGGATTCCATGCACCACCAGGTTTCCATCAGAATCAACTATAGTTTCAGCCATGACTACGGACAAGCACTTCGTAACACTAGTCAAAATAAAATAACTAGGCTACTACTGTAGCAATGGTGAGTCTAGGTCAATTCCACTGGGAGTGTTCTGTTAGCTTATGAAATAAAATTAACTGATATTTAGGAAAACTTGGGCCAGAGGGGTTTGGATTTTGGAATAAGAAAATAAAATGAAACTAACTAATAAAAATAAATTAAAGGAAATATGCAAAAAATGATACAATTGAGGAATTCAGTAGGGATCCGGTTGTTTGGTTCAATCTCGGCCTACACCCTAATTAAAAATAATTCATTGATTTGTTGTTCTTTTATCTCTATTATCAATTATCGGTCGTAGATTAACAATAAGCTCTGTTAATCCCAATTTTTCCTTCGATGCTAGTTAATTACGAAGAGCTCGTTAATTAACCCTAGCTATCAGGAAACCTAGAATAAGCTCTCTAAGTTTATCCGAGCAACTACCTTACGAAACAGAAAAATAGACCGATCTAGATAATAATCACAAAAGATCAGATTATTTAACCTATGTTATGTTATCTCTAATGATTCGAAACCATTAGTTGCTACACATGAATTGGGAATACAACAATTACGTATTGAATTCGATTCTAGCAATAGGTTTTCATGAAAAATGATTCAATAGAGCATTAAAATCATCATCATTCAAATACCCCATCAATCCATTCAAGATAACATCATCAATTTCTAATGAGAGAAATAAACAACAAAATAACAAAAAAAATACTTAACTTGGGGTCGTCGATGTCGATATCACCTCCGAACCGGTGTCCGAATGTCTAGCCTTCCATGGGTCTCCTAAGAAAATGCTTCAGCCCCATAAAAATTACCCCAACCGAAACCCCCTTTGGCTCTCTTCACTGTCGCAAGCTTCTCTTCTCCTCACCGTGCTTCCTTATTCACTGATGTGACAATTTAATATGCTTAGCCCAAGCTACTGTTCACTTTTCTCTTCTCTTCTCTTTGGTTCTACTGTAAGCCACCCTCTACTGTTTGGTGATTTGAAAAATTAATAACGTGGTCCACTACTTTTGTTCACCTCTTTTTTTAACCTAAGCATGAAACTATGCATTTTAAGTAAAACTATGCATTAAACACAGACAACTTTTGCATTCAATGCAGACATTGTCTGCGTTTAACGTACAACAACCTCATTGAAGAAGTTGTCCATGTTTACCACAGAGTGTCTAACACAAACGTCTGTGTTAAACATGGACATTCCAGTCTACTGTGATGCCTTTTCCGCCTCCACCTACTACTGTCTTATTTTTGGTCTCTTTGATTTGCCCACACGCTGCCATATTGCTCAATTGTTATTTCTTCATTTTTCCATCAAGCACTTTTATTTTTTTTTCTTTGTATTTTGGTTTTTTTCTTCTTGTCTTTTAATTTTCTTCTTCTTGCTTCATGAAGACAACTGAAAATTAATCTTTAAAAAACAGCCCAAATGTAGTGCTTTTGACTCAGTTTAATTTCTTTGCTTCCAAATTGTACCTAAAATCATATATGAACTAAAGTGAGTATCTTAAGCATTTTCGTATTATTAATTGCTAAGTGTAAATGATTAAATATATCAACAATTAAATGCACATCAAATTTCCCCACCTTAGCTTTTGGTCGTCCTCGAGCAAAACATCCAAATTAAGCTAAAAAACCTGAAACATTTACTCAATTCCCATATGTTCCAAGAATACATAATCATAAACAAAGATGAATGATTTTCAAAAAATCATAGTAAGAAATCAACATTCCAAGCTTTTACTCATGATCAATCAACATTCAATACCTTCAAAAACTGAGAAATCTAATGATAGACTCGGAAAATGTGTTTAAGTAAAGTATATGTATAGGTACACTCAACACCATTCCTGATCATGATAATCTATAACTTTGCATATCATTTCATTTCTCCACCACTAATGGTCACATGCAAAATCATAGATCAAAGGACTTTTCAAGGCTGTAATGTGGGCAAAGGTAAGGTGAGATGTATTTGGGTCAAGTAGCATGAAAGTCATTAAAGCTAGTAAAACAAAGCAACACTCATAAAAAACTGGGTACCGTCAGCCATGACGAATGTAACATTTATATTTCACAACTCAATTCAACTCTCACACACCAAAAACACGAAACATAACCAATCCAAAGGAATCCTCAAGCAATTTATGCCAACAATACATTGAAACCATAAGAGTGAACCTTCAAAGCCAACATCTACCTTATATCTAATACACTCAAATAACCCATTCATCACAACTTTAGGAGAATGCATTAATCATAAATAACTTTTCAACACATATGCACTTGCTCCTAGATACATTTATTTAAGTATATTTTTTTATTCTTTTTCTTTTTCTTTTTTTCCTTTTCTTTTCTTGTGCTTTTCTCTATTCTTTCTTTCTTTTCCTTTTTTTCTAAACATTAAAAGAAACTAAATTAACATGGGAATTTCAATTACAAAACATCCCAATATTATAACAAACTCACACATATGGACACCCCACACTTAGAATTTTGTACATCCACAAACTCAATAATAAAAAATGCTCCACTAGCTTATAGCTTGGGTAGGACATTTGGGTATGTATAAAACATGTAATATAGTTAGTACACAAAGAAAAAGTATAAAGCTCAAAGGGGGTTGACAAGGGAAAAATCATGTCAATAGGGTAGGTTATTTGGCTAATGTAGTTTATGAAAAACAAAGAATGCCTAATCATATCCATGTTAATGTATGTGATAAAAATGTGCTCTCGAATAGAAATTTAACGCAAAATTAGGATGTACTTGTCATGAAGGTCACACGTTATCAAAAGACAATGAGACTGATATGAATGTGTCAGTCTAATAAGGCTCAAAATCTCACCGACTTTTTCTACCATTAGTCACTACTCTTCTAAAGATAACGCATATTGACCAATCACAAGAGTAAAAATACATGTTAAAGTTGCTGTGAAATTCTTTAGTCAATTCATTATCTACTCATGACTATATATCTTAGAAGCAACAGAAAACGAGAAAATGTTTGTTTTTTTATTTTATTCTTTCTCTCATTTTGATTGAACACTTAAAACAAGCAAAAATAATCCAACAAAGAAACACACATGCTTTAAAAAAACAAATGCAAAAATTTAAAAACAAAGAATTTTACTTCTCTTAAGTTGCTTCGCAAGAAGCACCTTTGTTTAGGGTCGCTAGCTCGACTCCTTCTTCTCCTTACGTGACATAAATTATAATCTTCTGGTGGTACATACGGTTCCTCCATACGAGGTTCTTTAAGATAGGGTCTTGGTTAATAATCGTTCTCATTTAGCTCCTTCCTTATCTTTAGACTTTCAATCTCGACTGAGTCCATGCACTTGGGAAAGATCTCAAATGTCTCTTGGCCTTTTTCTTCCTCATTTAATGCCTCCAGTCTACTATGTAAAGGTGAAGTGTAATTCTCAACAACAAAATGGAACTCAATACTTACCTGCGAGCTAAAAGATATGTCTTTTTCTACTTCGTGCTCCTCCTCTGCTTCTTTTACACAAGCAATTCGTTGAGAGTTGACATCAAAATTCTCAAGCTCCTCTTCACTCTGTAAGGTTTGCGCGCTAATATCCATCAGGTACTCCTTTGGTTGATATGGTTACGGCTCTTTGTTTTGTGATGCGAGGCGGTTGATAGCTTTCATCAATTGATCCATCATGCTTGTCAAGTTCTAGATTCTAGAACTTGTTTCTTGCTGGAATTACAAAGTGTTATCAACATACACATCGACTAATTCTTCCAAAGATGTACCTGAGTCTTGATAGGAAGCTTCTGGTATGTACGGGAATTACTGTGCCTCCTGCAAACTATCATGGAAGTAATTCGGTTGATTATCCCATCCATAATAAAAGTTAGGTTGATCAGTCCAAACATTTTTATAGGATTGAGAATATGAATTAAAGAAAAAATTACTTGCATCCATATCGAATTTTTTTTAATCACAAACAAGAAACAAAAATAAAAACATCACGAAATAACTGAAAATAAATCAATTACGAACAAATATATACAAAACACCAATTAAAATCACAAACAAAAACTAAAACACCGCACTCCCAACAACGACGTCAAAATTGACAAGCGCGTTGTAACACTAATCAAAATAAAATAACTAGACTACTACTATAGTAGTGGTGTGTTTAGGTCGATCCTATAGGGAGTGTTCAGTTAGCTTATGAAATAAAATTAATTGATGCTTAGGAAAAATGGGGGGGGGGGGGGTTTGGATTTTGGAATAATAAAATGAAATTAAATTAAATAAAAAAAAAAAATTAAAGAAAAAATGTGAAAATTATAAAATT
>JAOQML010000005.1:32359314-32380471 GCA_027568935.1 Erythroxylum urbanii
TAAAATAAAAATGATTCATATTTAATAAAAATAATAAAAGAAATAAATGTTACGGAAAATAATAAAAATTATTACTTTCAGTAAAGATGTAGCTTATAGACTTAAATAAATCAAAATAACAATGTTTATTAAAAGTTACTTTCCATTAAACATAAAAGAAAATTATGTTTTTATTTTTAGTATATATATTTATTTAACCAACTTACATCATAAGACAATTGGTTGTAAACTAAAGTTGATACTAAATCCAAAGAATAATTTAACTTATATTAATACTTGTATTTACATTCATTGGAGTAATTATAAAGCAGGTAAGGAGAATCCAATTGGAAAACTTAGGAATAATGGAGTCAATGCTTAATGTTGACATATTAAAAAATTAAATCACTATAAAAGGTTTAAACTTTAGTTTATAAATTAGATTTTAATTTAAATAATTTTAGAACATTTTAAACTCATTTTATATCATTTTTGTTTAGTCATTAGAAATTGTTTTAGGTAGAAATTACAATTTTAATCTCAAACATTTTAATATATTTTTATTTTACTAGTTGTGTGAGATTCTTCCATTTCTATAGCATAGGAAGCGATTTATAACCACAAAGATGAAAGTTGACCAGAAGTAAAATTGAATACAGAAACAAGGAAATTGGCAAGTGCGGGAATTTTAAACAGTCCATAGAGTGTAGCTGGCCCAGAAGTTTTAGAACCCAGGTTTAGTAAGAGAATGTTTAGAGTTGGCATTGGACTCGTGGGTTAACCAGATCGTTTGACATCATGCTTACACCTCTTGGGCTGGGATCCCCCAATTTTCTTTTACTAAGGAGCTTGCCTACATATGAGGTTCAGCTTAACTGAGCCAGAATCAAGTCTTTTTTTAAGTTCCGATTTTGAAAAGAGCATTTTATGGCCATGGCTAACTAAAGATCACTTCTATCTTGCGAATTGAATTTGAACCAATATTTCCGGGCGACTTTCTTTTTAGTAGACAGTGATGGGTATTGGACTCATGGGTTAACCAGATCGTTTGACATGCAAACAACAAACTTCGTTTGTTAGAAATTTTACTGTGACACAGAGTCTAAAGAATTTAATATTATTCAGCTTTTTTTTTATACGAGGAGAGAAATACAAAATTACATCGTGAGTAGCGACCAACAAGTTCCCGATATTTCCTCTAAGAGGATTGGTAGGCACCCTATAGGTGTAGTGTCTAAGTTAGTGATCCCGATCTCAAACCGCTCTGCATAGTTGGCGAGCCAATCTGCGTATCTATTCCCTTCCCTATAAATATGTCGAGGGACGACCACCCAGTTTTAGATAAATAACTCATGAATCTCCAAAACGAGGGGATTAAGAGATAATTGTCTCTGAGTTGGGGATGAAATTAATATTATTCAGCTTTACTTCTAATAGGTTTTAGACATACAAAGTTCCCATCAAATCTATAGCGTTTCCTTAAACTTTGTATAATTAGGTTAGTTCGTATGTATCTAAAATATAATAAAATTAGTTTGCTGATAACTATTTAGCCTGCATCTTAAAACATTTGAATAGCAAATCGTGTATTATAACAGAAAGATCATGTAAATGTTGGAGTAGAGAAACTCCATAAACAATGAAATTCCGTTTAACAACAAACATGACTAAAAATATGGTGGTAATCTGATTGCATTGTTAAAAAGCTTAAAAGGCATAATAGCAATTATTAGTGTTTGTGGTTATGATACAAGAAATTAGAAATGCAACGTGGGCAGAAACATGGTCCGTGAGCATGAGACACTGAAATCTTGTATAGTACAACCCTTTTGGGCTGTAAAGAACAAAACATGGTACCTAAAAGTGCTTGGTTAGCAATCCAACATTGTAGAAGCCGACAACCGAACGTGCGGCTTTCCCCTTCCATCTGCGCAAAATGGGTCTTGGTGTGATTATGGCTTCCAGTTCCACCCAAAGACCAGCAAGAGACAAGGTGTGTAATCCAAAGAGCTTCATTAAACTAAACTTCCAAAAGACCAAGTACCCATGTGGTTGCTAAGCTATCATTGTCCGCGGCCGCTCTTCTGTCACCTCCATCTCTTTGATTCAGATGAAAACCAAAAGGACTGATGTACTGTATTGATTGAATTTTTCTATTCATCATCTGCTTCTGCCCTTCGCTAAGCCTTAGCTATCAAAGCTGCGCCAGGTAAGAATTATCCACTGCTACAGGGCGTATCTCCACTATCTTTCTTTTCTATTTTTAATCTAATAAATAATACAAATATACGAGTTTAATTAAACTTTAGCATTTCATATAATTTATTTTCTAACTAGATAAGATATTAATTAAGGAATACATGAAATAAATGAATAAATAAATCCTAAATTCTAAACAATGCATCGATTTAAGATTGATTGCAATCATTTTTTTATTATTTAATGTAATTGCCTTTTAAACTTTTGTGTGAATTCAAAAAATAATGTCATTTACATCAATAGACATATATTTTTATAAAATATAAAAATTTATTCCACCCTGTTATTTTCGTTGCATCTTTCTTGTAGATATATCTTGATTCTTGACATCCTGATTGGGTAATGAAATCTGCTGTAACAGATTATACAGAACGTCTGTTGGGTTGGAGTTAATCCTTTTCTCCATAAATGGCGACATGCGCTGGATGCTATTATTCTTATTTTTATTTTTATTTTTACGTTATTGAATATATTAAAAAATTAAAAATGATCTATATAAAAGACTAATTTTGTAACCCAGTTCTTTTTCCTAATAAAAAATTGATATGTAAACTTTAACATAGTATTAGAATCAACCAACTTAACTGGATGATTGTAAGTTTTTCATATATATATATAATGTAAATTAAAAATAATTTACAAATACAAATATTTTTATAATTTAATGTCTTAATATTGTGGATAAAAAATTCCAAGTTTTTTCTACATGAGTCTTGAGCTTAATATGAAAAAATTTGAAGATCTAATCTCTTTAGACTTTAGAGATGAATTAATGCTGATTTTATCTCGAAACTCTTTTGTTTTTTTAAGGAGTTATTATTATAACTTTGATAGGATATTTGGGATCTTTAGTGGATCACTATCGTGGTAGATTAGACATTGGAGTTACATTAATATTAGAGCATTCACTGGTCAACTAAAGTAACAGTATTAATCTGATACATTAATCATCCCTCTGTTCTTACAGAGTGGCCCATGCCATAACCTAGGTAGAATTGTCTCATAAGAAAACGTGTGACGGGTGAAAAAGTGATAAAATAAAAGGGCATGTTTAAAGTGAAAGGTTATTGGAATTTTTAGTTGTTTTATATTTTTTCAAAATCATATTTTGAGAAGAAAAAATTAATAATCATGATTTAGTAGTTAATTAGTGATTATTACTATTATAAATAATAATTATTATCATTACTAATAAATACTAAATTCATAATCAGCTCTTTGCCTGAATTCCAGATTTTCTTGCCCAGCTGCAGTACCCACAAACTAAACAATGACCGAGAAGAAGAGGCGAAACTAGCAAAGTATGACAACAAAAAGAGGATACAAGTACAAAAGAAACGCAATTACCTTGAGGCATTAACTTCAACTGCCAAACTAGGAGGGCTAACTTTTCCCATACATATACTTTTCTTTTAACACTGTATAAACTCTACCTTTTATTTACAGCCTTCTCCCTAACTACGCACAACGCGCTCCTTTCTTACCCAGAACAAAGTGTTCTAAGCCTGACTATATCAGACGTCAGAACCACGACAATAAACTATAGCTAGACATGTACTGCTAAAAAAATGAACAGAAACTAAGATTTAACTAACAAAAAAGATCCTCGTCCGTGCTCTTGATGAGATCTAACTCTCTACTTTGTTCTGTATGGGATTGGAAATACTCGGCGGCGCTTTTCTCAGGCTTTGCTCCACAGCTTTCTTCGCCTCTTTCACTGTCCCGCTGATCAACTTGCCATGTGTTGCAGATGTGGAAGCCGTAGGATTCATCATTAGTAACCTCCTTGGCATTTTAGGACTTCTGTCTCGTGAGATGTTTGTGTCCTCATGAGAATGGCACAGAGAAGAGCATGTGAGGATGTGAATAAGAATCAAAATGAAAATAGGAGCCCATCTTCTGCAACTGGTACCCATGAAAGATGAACTAGAGTGACAATAGATCGATCAGAGATTCAGAAGATTTGAAGAGGTGGTGGAGTGGAGAGGGAGTTTATATTGGCAGCTTGAATGCGTAATCTTCTATTACTCAATCCACGTGGAATGTGATTAGAGATGAGCCTCTTACAAAACTTGCAAAAGAGGACAATGGTTAAAATAACCTTGGGACAAATTTTGTGCATTCACGAAGGTGGAAGAAGATAAAAAAGAACAATCTTGGATTTTATACTTGTTCCAATTCTTGAAATTTAAAATAATTAGGATGTTACTATATAATATATGATTTAAATCATTCAAAAAAAACTGTATCATTTATGTCAATCATTTTATTTACTTGAGCAATTTTTAGGCTGATCGAAAATTGATATTTTAAGTCTCTATAATGGATGCTAAAATTTCATTAATACCTGAAGGAGGCGTTCATGAAAAGTCATTAAATTGAAAATATCAGTTTTTATGAAATTTGCTATAAATCATGAATTTTTTTATTAAAAAAAACTTATTTGACATGTCTGAAAGACCGATTGCTCTTAAATATGAAAAAATATTACATTTCTTGATATTGGGTAGTACGAACTCTATGATTGTGGGAATGCATATGTCCAATCAACTAGTGCTTTAGTAGGTTGGAACTTGGAAGCAGCTATGATCATGTGATGCTTATTTGACTAATAGTCTACTAGTACTGCTTCCGACCTGATTAGTATTCCTGCAGTGAGATTAAACTACCAAGGGTTCATGTGACCAGACACGTGAATCCTAATCAATAACCACAGTTTACATGTTCCTTGTAGCCTTTCTTCAACTCGTGAACATGCAAGCACCTTTCTTCTTCTTGACCAGCGATCCTTAGCTGGTATAGCTGACACATCTCAGTCGTCACTAGACAACCCAGTTCTTACTCTTCAGTTTCTATATCTTTCTTACAAAGACACCAAAAAGTGAATTCGTGCTTATGATTACAAGCTTTTGAAACTTTATGATGATCGAATTGATTGAAATTGAGTTGATTTTAGGGTAGACTGGAGAAATGAAGAATGTAAAGAGAAGATCTGCTCACTCCTTGAAGTTAATACATAGACTAATAGCTGTGAACTACGCAAATAGTTAGAATTAGCCGGCTTTGTCAGCAAAAGTTGGAATTATCATTGAACCAAATCATGTAAATGCTGGGTCTACTTCTTAGAGATCCAACCTCTTCGACTGAAGATGTGTATGAAACTTGGAATTCTCAATTGCTTTTAAAATATTCTCAGTCCACTTGATTCTTGGATAATGGCCGTCAACGTTTGAATTTAGCTAGGGTTATGATATTTTATATAAAACACTACATGGCGTTACATTAATAATTTTAACTGTTCCCATGTGATGCTTTCAAAGGAACTATTATACTTTTGCTGATAAACCTAGACTTAAGCATATATATGTGCATATATTACATATATTTACATAATATTACTTGGTTCTCTTTTTCCCTCTCTCAATTTTCCACATCGATCATAATTATCACTCATTCGTAGGAATTTTAAAAAAAAATTCGATTCGATATATTAGAGCTTTCTCGAGACATCTTAAGGATTCACATATCTATTTGTTTGTAATTTTAAGTATGCATAGAGCGTAAGATTACCCCTAGAAATTTTCCAGTTTTCTAACTTCATATTCCCTAACACAGCACTTCGTCCCCTATGGCATAAAAGGACCTGAAACAGCAATATATATATGACAACAGTTACTTGAATAATACCGTTTGGCGTCAACTCTGAAATTAATTGGTAGAATTGTTGAGCGCAGCAGGTGTATTTTGTGAAAAGGAAAATAAAATGAGCAAAATGGACACAGAATATTTAATATGATTCACCCTTAACTTTGGGCTACGTCCACGAACAAAACCTCAGACTATTTCTTCCACTATTACTAACAGTAGGTATACAGAGATAAAACCAAAATAGTGGCTCACAAGGTGTTTCCCAACCTAATAAATACTAACCTTACTATTTTGTCACTCACCAACCCTTTAGGAATATTTCCTAACTTCAGAGCATTTGATTTGCTCTGGTTTTTCTCTCTATTTTCTCTATGTTTCTATCTGAAGCAGGGAGTGCCTTATATAGGCACTCCACCGCGTAAGACAGCTGCCTTTGTAGTTGTCTTCTTCCATTTATTCAACAAAAAACAGCATACGGCTATTCAACAAAAACAGCATGCGGCACCGATTTCGGTGCCGCAATTGTGGAATGGAGTCCCTCCATGTGAGAGGGACCCATATCCAACATACACAAGATCAACAATTGGATAGAACAAAAGCGTGCTTTCCTACCGCACCACCTTGTCGAAGGCTCCCAGCAAGCAGGTCCTACAAGCTTGGCAATTGTTGGAGTAGAAAATTATAGTGACAGTTCCTACTGCTCATTTGCTTGTGGCTCAAGATCCACTAGCTTTTTAGTTCTCTAAAATCCACCTCTATATTGCAATTCTTAATTTCCTGTCCCAATCTAGCTCCCATGTATATATATGATACTAAAATACATTAAAACAGAGACACTATGAAGAATTTAGAAGCTTCCCAGCTCAAATACAGCATAACCCCACAACCCAAAAAGATGCAGGAACGGAACCATATCCCATCAAGATCCAAATATCCAATCCCCAGTTTGCTGCATATATCAAATAAGGCAATTTTTATATAACAAAATGAAACAGAATGATGATGGCTTTAAAATCTAGGTTTGCTTTTCTGTTACCAGATGGAAAACCAACCAGAGTTCATGCACGACCACTACTATTAAGAACTACAATCAAAAACAATTTAAATTATACAGTTTTCTAATGTAGGCATGGAGCATTTTCCTCTTGCTCTCTCTTCATAACTTGGTAGGAGGAACACTACACTAATGCATATGACTACATTAATCCCAATAACCGCAGGAAAATGCTAGGATCCTTTGTAGTATATCCAGTTATCATATTTTAGTACTTTTCGGACCATTCAATTCAACAACAATGAAAAGATCCTAAATTAAACCACGGCCTTTAGAAAAATGAGAAACAAACTGAAAAATGTCTCATATACCGTCTCATATATGCTTATTGTTTGAAAGAGCCAAATCAAAATGCATTTGACAAAAGCATCATCCAAAATAAAAGAAAATGTATAGGTGCATATGATTTACCTTGACAAAGATCGTGGCTTTAAAGCAGACCAAGAGCGAGAGCAAGATCCTGGAGATCTTGATTTAGACTTAACAGAAGCACGGCGTGAAGATTTGTTTCTTCAAGATTTGCTACAACAGAATGGCATGACTGAGGAATATTTACAAGCTCAAGAACCACTAAAATGACTGTTAATTTATTCAATCAAACCTCTGGCTCCTGCTCCAACAATAACTTCGACCACGGCCACAACTATGTTGGAATTTTTGGGATACAACTTTGCAACGTAACTCATCAATTGAACTGAAAATAAAATGCCTATATATAGGCTACAAAGAAACTAAAATGCAGAAAATCAGGGCATTATTAGTCCACAAAATTTCCACTAAATCACAATATAAATATTATATCTCAACTAACTTATACTACTTTGACCACAACTTAATTAATTAACATAATATTATTTTATTTTATTTTGAATCAATTTCCAACATGTTCTTTTGATTCAAAATCTCATGCTTGCAATTGTCTTATTAGAGCACATCTCTCCAAAACTTCTAGAAGCACTTCTCTTCTCTTCATGATGCACTTCTCATCAACTTTTCATTGGAGCATATCTCTCCAAATTAAAATTTTTGGTGCACTTCTCATCAATTAAATAAAAAAGAGTTTCTTCTTCAACCACATCAATCATATTTACTTGTTCTTTCTTTTTAAATTTGCAATCTTTATGTAGATGTCCAAATCTTTTGCAATTGTAGCATTGAGGCTTACCTTTGTGCTAACAATCTTCTTCTTCATGTTCAGGCTTCTTGCAATGGTTACACTGAGGGATTTTTCCTTTTTCCTTTGTAGCTTTAGCCAAATAAGCTCCTTCAACTATCTGTCAAGTTTCTCCTTTTCTCATAGCCCTTCTTTGCTCTTGTGCCTACAAAGCGTTAATCAATTCGGATAAAGTTAAATCATTAATATTTCTTGAATCTTCAAGAGATGGAATTTTTGCTCAAATTTTTCGGGCATATTTATAAAAATCTTTTCTACAATTTTGCTCTCAAGTAGATCCTCCCCCAACAGCTGCATTTTGTTCACCAAAGTCATCAATCGATCAGAATATTCTTGTATGCTCTCATGTTCTTTCATGCTCAAAGCTACAAAATCTCTTTTGAGATTTAAAATTTGCATCTTCTTCATTCTTTCATTGCCTTGATATAATTCTTTCATCATATCTCAAGCATTTTTAGCTACTTTACAAGTCATAATTCTTGTGACAACTTATTCTGAAACAGCAAAGAAAATTATAGATAATGCTCTTGGAGCTTTTGCTGCTTCTTCTTTACGAGCTCTTATTTGATTTAGTGTTGGATTATTTCTCAAGGCTAGTAATTCCTTTTCTTCTTCCACCAATTGTCATAAGTCGTGACCTCTTAAATGAGCTTTCATCTTGACAACTCATACTTGATAGTTTTCATTATTGAAATTTATGGGTAGGAGAGTAGTTGAATTACTAGTAGCCATTGGAAGGGTTTTATATTTTTTGTTTCACTCAATCTCACAGTCCCTCAAGAATCTATGGCTCTGATACCATGTTAGATTTTTTGGGATGCAACTTTGCAACGTAACTCATCCATTGAACTGAAAATAAAGTGCCTATATATAGGCTACAAAGAAACTAAAATGCAGAAAATCAGGACATTATCAGCTCACAAAATTACCACTAAATCACAATATAAATATTATATCCCAACTAACTTATACTACTTTGACCACAACTTAATTAATTAACATAATATTATTTTGTTTTATTTTGAATCAATTTCCAACAGGCTAGGGTTGCCATTGCTGCCACTTGAGCGAGACCGTCCCCCACTAGGGCTCCTAGATAAGTCTCTCTTGGAATCGTACTCCCTAAATATAACTTATGCCAATTCATGAACCCAAACTTGAGAGAGAAAGACTGAAAGAGAGGAAACTTAAATAATACCCAAATATATGCCCGAGAAAATGCATTTCTAAACTCAGAATTAATCTGTCTAGAAAAATAAATGAAAATGAAAAGAATATCAAATGCGAGGCAAGAATTCAAGTTGCAGAAAGCAGAATAGCCAATGAAGCTCTTTGATGCATACAGACTATCAAGAAAATAATGGAAAATTTACAGCAATTTCATGTCTATATAATTTAATCCACAATTCCCTTGGTTCCTGAAATTGGTTGCACCAAACAATCAAACAATGTAAAAGAAATTGGTTAATATAATCCTAACCTGTAAATTTCTATACCTCTGTTAGTTTAATCAGTTAAAAAACCAATTTTTTTTCATTTTTGCATTAATAAATTAAAACTACAAGCGCAAAGGTACAAGATGACGTTAAGTTACATGAATTACTAAAATCCATATGCCAAACATAAGTTCATGCAATTGCAATCACAGTGAGCGATAACAAAAAAAGAAAAAAATGGCATGCATCAAACTCCTATCAAAAATTGAAAAGAGGCTCAAATGTGAGGATTGGTAGATCAGAAACTGCTGCTCATGTCCTAGCGTTACAACCATAATAAGGAAAGCAACACATTATGTCTCACCACTACCGTCGCGGAAAACTTCAAAACAACAGACATCCCCTCCTTTAAGCATGTGATCCTGGCAACGAGTATATTACGTTTCCAGCCAGAAATTCATGCACAACAAATATTCCATTTTACATTAGAAAGGAGTGCAAAGTGCCAACATTCCATTTTTGAAATACAAAACTAATAGCCAATCCACCCTAAGATCTTGCCATGAAGCAGATGAGGGTAACCCAGTCATCAAAACTACAAATAGAGAATTTTCATGCATAAAGAGATAAACAGAAAACGAGTATAGGGGACGAAGCCTTGTAGGTCACACACAAACATCAATACTCAGAGCGCCTAGAAACTCCACCACAGCCACGACCACCACTATAGCTACTATAACAATCTGATGATGAATGGCTCCGACCACCATGTGCAAGTTCAGCCTAGACGATTCACCTGTAATTACGAGAAAGATGCATACTAACAACTAGCAAACAATATGATTATCACTAAGGAAACAACTCACGTGTAGACGATGCCCATCAAAATCGCAGGCATCACGACCACAAATTGCATCCTCAGCATCCCGAATATCTTCAAACCATGAGAAAGTTAAATGAGATTCCATTACAATTGGTAGTAAAAATAGAGAAAACTATTACTATCTTATTTGGATAATAATTCCGATTTTTAAAAAGAATGTGTGCAAGTCACTAAATGTATCAAATGTTTTTAAATTTTCCATTTTGATAAACTTAATCGATTCCATATAGCATTTGATGTTATTTTACACAGTGATAGCATCCAGTGAGTCAACCAACAAACCGTTAGAACATAAAAGTTGCAGACTTTACTTGGCCTAAACACAAAATGATTGTAAAAATGTATAAACAAAATACAAAAATATGGTAATCCAACACAAAAATTAAATATGAAAAGTTGGGCTTCGATTTGAATTCCATTAAAACTATGCTAAGATAATCTTACCTTATAAGACAAATCCTTCTCACTAATGTCTTCGGGAAGATTTCTAATGTACAGAGTTTTGCTTGCATGCCTAACTCAGTTTTACCTCCTAAAAGAAAAGCCCAAAACCAAAGAAACAAGATAAATACACAGAAGTTATATCAGACATCACCCTGTAACCTGGTACGTTGTTTTTTTTTATGGATACAAAGGAAAGAAATAAACAGTAACGACAACACTATCGCAGAACTCTGCGATATAAATCTCCTTGCAGATCCTTTTGTAAAAGTTTCTTAGTTTTCGTCGGAGGTTCCTGAAGCACATGCAATCCTGGATATGCTAGCAAGGTGAGATTAGTCAGGCTGTCGGCACTCTGATTCCCTTCCTTATAGACTTGATGAAGCTGGACATCCCAATCTCTACACAGTAAATCTCCGATACCCTGCAACAAAAAATTAGCCTCAATCAACAACAGTTTGGAGGAAGAGAGAATGTTGATTACCTCTAGGGAATCCACTTCTAAAACGACATTTCGGTAACTAAGGTCCCATGCTAAGCTAAGCCCAGCATGCACCCCCCAGAATTCAGCAGTCAATGGCGAGCACTCGCCAATATGCTTCATGAATCTGCCACACTAATGTCCATAGTAGTCCCGGAGTAACCCGCCAGCAGTGGCGATAGAAGATCCTTGTTTCACCACTCCATCGGTATTTAATTTAACCCAGCCCTCCTTCAGTGGAGTCCATCCCACTAGGTTACCCAAAGTCAAACCCTGTGCTTTAATAACTCGGCCAGCCACTATTTGTGCTATAACGATCCAAGTAACATAGTCCAAGACTATACGATGACCGACTTTCGGCCAAACAAAACCATCCTCAAGCAGACTCCTGTTTCGCTACTACCATAAATACCAGTAGGAGACACCATAAATAGTGGCCCACTCACCCAGCTACATTTGAACCTGTTTAGTAAGATTAGAACTCAACCACGTGACCTCATCCTGTTGAAAGAATTCAGAATCGATCACATCAGAGGGAAATTTATGCTAAAATGTTGTCAGCCTGTGACAGTCTCGAAGTGCGTGCAAGGTTGTCTCTTCTTGTCCACAAAACTGACAACTAAGATCTGTTGATATATGTCGAGCGACGCGTTGTTGGTTAGTCAGCAGCTTCCTTTTAGCTAAAAGCCAAAGAAATGATCAAATTCGCTGTGGCCCTGACCATTTCCATATAAAAGTCCAAATCAGATTTCGGTCCTCCAGACCTAAATCTTCGATTAAATCATACATGGAAGCAACCGTGAAACCACCATGTTTTTCTGGTCCCCACAATACTTTGTCCTCCCCCATGTCAGCTAGTGGGGGCCAAATTGCCGTTATAGCCAGACAAGTTGTAGAGGGAAGATAGTGCTGGAACATATGCCATTTCTAGTTTCCATCCTCATCCACACAATCTGTACCTCTCGTATACATCAAACTGTCAGGAATGGGGGATGTTGTCTCATATAATAGAGGACCCCAAGCATCCATCTAATGGTCTAACCAGAAATATATACGGCTTCCATTTGAGTCCCTGGTGGACAAAGCGCCACGTAGCTGCTATCTCCTGCCAAATTACCGAAGCTCTTTGCTTATGCAGTGTTTGAGAGAAGTGGTGCATATTTATTTGGTATTTTGCCCTAAGTACCTGTACCTATAATGCTGAGGGCTTTGCGAGCAATTCCCAGCCTAACTTAGTAAGTAAGACATCATTGGAGAATCGAATTCGTTTAATCCCAAGGCCCCCTGCTTTCTTCGGTTTACAAACTGTCTCCCAATTAACTAAATGCGGTTTGCATTGTCCGTCGTTTGAGTCCCAGATAAAATTCCTCATTATTTTCTCCAAATCATCACAGAATTGTCGTGGCAGTCTCGCAATTTGCATTGTATATATTGGGAGGGATGAAATCACTGATTGTGTTAAAGTGACTCGCCTCGCAAGAGACAAAACCCACGCACACCAACCTGCTAGCTTCTGTTATTCTCTATCCAGGATGTACCGATATGTATTTCTTGTTGTTCGCTCATGAATCAAAGGAATGCTTAGATATTTTCCAAGATTGGTCGTGCCTTGAATCTGTAAAGCTTGATTGAGTCTATGCGCTTTTTCTAGATAAACATTCTTGGAGAAAAAAATTCGGGTTTTAGTTATGCTCACTTTTTTCCCTGACACCTTGCAAAAAGTCTCTAATACCCTCGATACCACCTGAGTCTGAGTATCCGTAGCTTCGCCAAACAGGACGAGGTCATCGACAAGGGAGATGGAAGACCCTGTGTTACTCCACTTAAACGGTTTCCAATGTCCTTGCCCCACCTTGTGAGATATAAGATGGCCCAACCTTTTCATGCATAGTACGAAGAGGTAAGGCGAGAGCGGATTGCCTTGCCTAATACCTCTTGAAGGGATAAAAGAATCTGATAGATTGCCATTACACGAAATTTGCATTGAAACCATAATCACACACTTCATAATGACACTGGTTAAAGTATGCGGAAGACCAATTTCCTTTAGAGTGTCATTTATAAAGTCCCAGTGCAGACGATCGTAAGCTTTTTTCAGATCCACTTTTATAGCAAAGTACCCAGTCTCCTGCTTCTTCTTTCTCATCGAATGTATTATCTCCTGGGCAATGATAATATTATCTGTGATCTGCCTTCCAGGAATAAAGCTGCAATTGGGTATTTGCCACTAAAGCATCAAGGTGTGTCTTCAATCGAATCACAATCACTTTTAAAATAGTCTTGTAAAGCACTGAGCAGATGCTAATTGGTCGAAACTATGTAATAAACTTTGGGGACGAGACTTTGGGTATCAGGACCAGGATGGTTTGGTTCAAGTCCTGTTCCTAGCATTCACGTCTGAATATTTTTTGAATAAAAGTCACCACCTCTGGTCCAACTTTGCCCCATTGATTTTGGAAGAGTAATGTAGTAAACCCATCGACCCCTGGAGCTTTATTGGGATTCATATTAAAGACCGCCATTTTGATTTCGATCGCGTGGACTGGTCTTGCAAGATCATGTAATTGTTCCTTTGTTAATCGAGGGAAGGCTCCGGAACTAGGAAATCAATCAGTAGGAATCTCTTCGGTAGTATACAACTGTGCAAAATAATTCCTAGCCATGCTGCGCAATTGCACTGGATTAGCTATCTCGGTTCCATTATTATCAAATAACCGCTCTATCTTCAACTTCTTCCATTTGGACATAGTGACAGTATGATAATATTTAGTATTACGATCCCCCTGCGACAACCAATCACACCAAGCTTGTTGATATCAAAAAAGTTCCTCCTCACATAGCACTTGAACAAGTTCTCCGCTCAGTTTATCCTCCAAAGCCAAAAGAGAATATGAGTCCTCAATCTCTATTGCCCTCTGGATGCCTTCCAATCGAGCAAACAGTCTTTTTTCTACTGGAATATATTACCAAAGACTGATTTATTCCATTGCATGAGGTGGCTTGCAAATTTGGATAATGAGTTACTAAAAGTCGCCTTTGCAGGAAGCCAATTTTTGGTGACTACCGTATTAAAGCCTTTATGAGCTATTCACGCATATCGAAACCAAAACTTTGGTTGTCCTATGTCTTGCGGTCTCAGTCGGACAAAGTGTACTAAGAATGGCCTATGACCGGATCCAAGAAAAGGTAAGTGGTGATTAACCGTACGAGGAAAAACTTCTAACCAAGACAAAGAACCAAACACTCTATCTAGCCTAGCTTGAACATTTCCTCTTCCCCAAGTAAACTGTGATCTAATATAACCCAAATCATGCAATCCCCACTCATCAACCCATTCCTTAAAATTTTTGTTAACCACCAGTGTTGTCGGGGATCCACCCCTTTTATCTGCAATATTCAATTTAGTGTTAAAATCTCCTCCAATAATCTAAGGTCGATGAATGTAACTTCCTATCCATCGCAAAAGAGGCTAGAGTAATTTCTGATTTGGCATTTGGGGACTGGCATAGATAGCAAAAAAATCAAAAGAGGAAGATCCATACGTTATTGTGGTATAGATGAGTTGTCTATGAGCTACCACTACCAAGACGTCAAAATCCTTTGTCCATAATATCCAAATCCCGCCAGTAAAGCCTTCAGCTACAACACGGAAAGAATAGTCAAAACCCAAGTTGCAGATGACTTCGTGAGCTCGTCTTCCACTAATTCTAGTTTCAACTAACACCAATATCCCTGGCTTATAATTACGAAGATAATTCTGCAAAATCGCTTCAAAACGTTCCCCCTGCCCCTTGGCAATTCTAAATTAGAATATACATAAAAGAAGGAAACAAACTAACGAAAGGCACCTAATGCCGAGTGATATCCTAATCTCCTTCATGCGCAGCACTATTGTAGCCTCCCGGAGACTGCGGACCTCTTCGACGGAGCCTTGCTCACTCAAAGTGTCTTCCAGACTTGTTTCGTCTACCATCAGATCTTGGGGTTTGGCGGGAGGCAGAATGGAGTCGTTCCCAGTGAGACTACGATGATCTTCGATACCTTCAATGCCTTCCATCGGTTGAACTCTCTCCCGCACTACCATCTCCCTCGACTCTATGTCTGGCCTTTCGCAGATTATGTCGTGTTGAGAGCTGAGAGCCACTGCTATATGTTTATCGTTGGAGGTGGGCTGGAGCTGGATGTTGGGAAAAGGTCCCAAGCCCTTCTCGCTGGACTTATCGTGAATGTTACTGTCCTTGTCCCTTGGGGCCTCCACCTTTCCTTGATAAGCTCCTTTCGATATCGTTTTGGATCCATAAGAAGTAGATGCCAACCCAACCACCTTCTTCTTTGCTTCTTCAATTAGTCAATCCAAAGAAACCTAATGGCCTGACCCGAGAGAACGTTGAGGGTTATGTGAGGTTGACTGTTGATAATTCTTCACCCCCATTTTGACTTGCTCTGACAGAGGTGCAAACCCAGAGCCACCCACTCGATTGACGACACTTTAATTGTGTGTACCTTGTGGATTATGCTGTTACTTGGTGTTGCGTAGAGATGTCCATTACACCTAGATCCAAGGGCCATAGCTGTTAGTTGTCTCCTCCTTCGTAACAGTTGCTAATGTGCCTATCAGAGCATTCTCCCCTTTCAGCTCATCTGCTGCCCTGTGGGTCGGACTATTCTGGGGGCGGGTTTAGGTTTGTTGTCTAGATGGACATATCCCGGCGTCATGTCCCACTATGCTGCAATTAAAACATATCTGCGGCAAACCCATATAGGCCATCATTAACGTTTCTCCATCAACCTCCACTCTAGAGCGTAATGGAACACTGATATTTATGTCCATTGCGACTCTTGCAAATTTTCCTCTTTGAGCATATTTGGTAGCCTCGTCGATTTTGATAGTTTGTCTTAGCAGATTGCCTAGTGCTGAAAGTATCATGAGATGGCAACGAGCAATAGGTAATTCTGGGAAACGAATCATACCACAACTCGGGTGACATGCCCTTGCGACTGCCGAAATGTAAGGAGCGATCACTGTACGGACAGAGCATGGCCAAAGATGACCCAAGGGCCATTGGTTAGCACTTTGATATAATCTTCCTCTTCAATGAAATTCACAAGATAATAGTCGTAGTCTAAGTCGACCATCTTCATGGGTCCAAGTAGTTTCCACATATTCTTCAACCTGGCACATAGAATCCTGTACTCAATCCTTTTGCCCAAAAGTTTCACCACGACTGCTTATGCCCATTGTTTGTCCAGTCTTGCTTTGAATGTAGGAGATAGTTCAATCCCCTCCCCTGACTCCCCCGTCATTGTCCTAATATCACCTTCCTTAATTTCTACTAGATCCTTATCTGGCCAGTCGAGTTCTTCGTACACTTTATCTCCCATCTGTTCCCCGATTATTGCAGCGCTATAAGACGGTTTTGAGCGAGGTGGGGGTCTTTCTCTCTACCACGTATGCGAACCTTTTTTGCAAGATGGCCATCTGGATCGAGTGGCTCCCCATCTCCCCGTTCAGCCTAAGAGCGTTTTGACGTATCCATTCTTTTTTTACAACTTTAACTCCTCTAAAATTCTCCCTGGTACGTTGTTTTAGTTACGGTGTAGGAGTTCACGTGCTGATCTGGACAAATTTTATCCTATATTATTATTTAAAAACGACGGCAGATAAAGTTGGAGATTGATGGGTCCAAAAAAATGAGGCCTCCAACATCAAATACATTTTCCTTGTTCTCTTGTTGGCCTGTTTTGCTTTTTCAGAAAGTGGTTTGAGTGGCTTGCGAGCTTACTCAAAATTTAATACTGGATAATACCGACAGATTATACCAACGGGTTGAATTAGTGACTGATTATTTGAGACTAATGGGCCCAGCCTTTTGTTTTACCAAATGTGTATTTTCATTTCCTCCTTCTCAACTTGAAATTGCTTCATAGCTTGTGGTTGTGGTTGTTGCGGTCCTTGTTTAGTTGTTTGAAATTATGTTTTCTTTGTTCTTTTCTCAATCTTGCTCAAGCATATATTAAATGCGCTAACTTCATTTACACCCACTGTTACTGAGACTTTTTGGGAATTAGGCATCAAGGAGCTAACACGCACCAATTGGGTCAAACTTCTTAACCTCCAAAATTCAAAGTCCAAGTTATGTAGATTCGTCTGCAATTTAAGTCATTTTGGCTACTCGGCTTTTTCGAATCACATGTACACGACAAGAAGGGAAAACGTTCGTTCATTTGAAGCCTTTGCAGTTGGAATTCAAATAACAAGTACCTCTGCAATTAAATGTTTAGATTGAAATTCAATTCTGTTCCTAACCTTCCAATTTTTTACCATTAGACTGCTCACACGTTAGATATTCGATGTCATTCTCCGCAAGTATAATTTCACATAATTGTTCACTTGACAACGAAAAACTCTCCATTGATAATATACATACATGTATTATTGTATTAATGCTTAGAAAGGTATACATATCATATATTACAACACGTCTTAATACCTCAAGATGATTCGTTAAAGTCAAATTTCATTTTTAAGAGACCATGGCATAATCATGTAAAATTTTACTTTTTAGCATCATGATTTTGCATCGTCAGGTCAGTAATTACGTCAACACTACAGTTATACTTATCAACTTCCTCTTGCCCTGTATATCCTCCTGTTACGTAACAGCCTTCACAACTACTAGCTACTCTACATGGAAGGGGCGTATAGGGAGGATATACAGGCAAGAGGAAGTTGATAATTATAACCTATGGTCACACCATCCATTGGACCAAAGCCATCCTTATAGCTAAATCTGATGAGCAGGCACTATCTATAAGAATAAAGACCAGTTGGAATCTGTAACCTTTATTTATAAGTTTCATCTGCTTATGTAATTTAGTTTGTTGTTTGAATTTGTAATTCTTTTCATTGTGAACTCATTGTAATGTCGTGATAGCTTTGCTATAGTAATTCAATCCTTATTTAACTTTCAAAAAAAAGACTACAGTATATAGACATTATTTCATATATATTGAAAAATGAACAATCAAATAATTAGTTACTTGAATCTAAGACTCAGGTGTATTGATCGATTTCTTATCCCTATAGATTTCAGTCCCTACCATTCCAACATAAGCTAATTTCCCAGAACACGAACATTATCTTGCCGGATGCAATATCAATCTGGTGAACGAAAAAAAAAAGAGAAAGAAATCCAGATATGTAGATGGTGAACAATGTCAATCACAAGAGGCTGAAGAATTTGTTGGCACCAGGTTCTAAGCCTTCAGGTTGATAAAACAAAAGGTTTAGAGTTCCATTAAAAGAAAATACAGTTAATGGATGCATGCTTTTAGAAGGCTCTTTTTAACCGGTAGACTGACTGATTCACCTAGCAAACAGGTCTCGCATGAAGTGACGAACTTCACATTATTGAACAAATGTAGAAGCTCTCATGATAAGAAAAAAAAACAGTATACTTGAACAAATATAATGTATCGGCTTAATGAAAAAAGTAAATATCCAGATATTCATTATTACTGGAATTTTCAATAGACAGTCAAACACAATTACCCATGATGGTGATCAACATCTTCACCTTCCTTCACCTTTCGTGCAGCTGCACGTATTTTCCGCTGCTCTTCCTTGTAAATCCGGTTTCTTCTTTGAAACTGCAATATTTATTCATTCCAACCACAAGGTAATCAGTACAAACAATGAAAACCTAAAGACAATGACTTCATTGATATAAATAAAAAAGAGCCATCCTTATGTTACCAATTCACATAGGGAGTAAGATCAAAAGGAGATTTGAAGCCAATGAACTATTATCTATAAGAGTAAGATGCCTAGACACTTATAGTACAAAGGATCAGAGTTCAATAGCAGTTCTATATTGGATTGTCATTAGATGATTCATTGGAACACTAGATTTCACCATCTTCATCGTGTAGAGAACTCCTTCCAAAGGTCATATGCCGTGAATGAAAAGATAACTTAAAGTTTTTCTTTTGAAAAAAAAAAAGAGAACTTAAAGTTGCTTAGTCACTCTTAAACAAATATCAACCAAGCAAAGAATTTAGGAGCTCCGGAGCTCCATATCAACTTCTGCAACAAACCATATAATTTGATTGATGATAACTGATAAAGGTTTGTAAGCATCATTAAACAACATCAAGAGAAGAAAACAAAGATAAATATGTGGGTTGGTCTACAAAGGACATATTAGTGAACTGGTAAACTAGGCCAGATAACATTTCTTATACAGTTTATACAATACGACAAGGAAGCAGAAATCTTAAACGTCTCTTTTAATCGGGGTATGTTCTTTTTCTTGATAATTCAGTGCTTTCAAATGGGAGTATGTTCTTTGAACTACAACGACTGCTTCACTATATAGATGTTGCTGGAGAGACATAATCTACAGCCACAACTGAGTAACCTAAGTATAATTACCATCACTGAAAAACATAGGGCAGTTTCCAGCCCTAATACCCTTGTTCAAGAGTCATAGATTTCAAATAATTGAAGAATAAGCAATTGATAAATTTCCACCTATTAACTGAGATGCGCAATTCTCTTATCCTCAAATTTCCATATGAAAACCATAAGAACTGGATAACAATGATAGGGCAGTGACAATTGAGAAAGAGATAAAGAAGAGACCTCTTTAGCGTGGTGGAGACACTCCAGGTAATCCTCGCGGAGGAGAGCGCAGTCCTTGGGCTCTCTGCAACGAGACATACACTCGCTGAAGTCAATCCAGAAATCGTAGCACCTACCTTTGGTTCCGTTGATTCCCCACCCCGACGCCATTTCTCGCTCGTCGGTCCGAACTTCGAAGCTTAGTTTGCTTGCTGTTTGATAGAAAGTCTGGTTGGTAACCCCATAGGATCGACCTGAACCCACAAATCACAATGTGAATATTGCACGGATCTATGGACTTTAACCTACGGATTTCTCATTTGGGCTTCTAAAAACTTAACCCGGTTTTGTCGTTTTTGGGTGATCTTCTTGTATGTCAAAGAACGGAATCGTAATAGCATAATGTATTGCTCGTACAAATAGTTCTAAAAATTTGACCAATTTGTCACTTAATTTTGAATAATTGATTTAATAAATATTTTATTATATACTACAATTATAAAAATATCATTAAACATATTTATAACACAATTTTTAAATTGTATAAATTTATTACGTGCATATTACAAATAATAATTACAAATTTGATATTTATTAAAAATAAAAGAATGTTCTAACATGCATCTTCTCATAAGACCAATCAATCATGAACGTGATATATTAATCCAAGTTAAATGATGTTTGGTAAGTCGCACAACTTATGGAATCTGAGTCATAATTAAATAAGAAGTTATAGCTTCGTTTCAGCGGATTGCATTACTTTTTAGCTGATAACGAATTAATATAACGAATTTGACTAATAGATAACATCAATTATTTATTTAAAGATGTTTGGTAAAATTGATTATTTAGGATTAATTGTTTATGTATAAAATGACTTATGAAGTCATAATCTTAAAAAAAAGACTTATAATGATATAAGTATTATATCTTAGTATTTCTTTAAATATTTTCATAAAAATTTATGCTTACGCTTTAATTTGCTTCAGTCAATCAGTCAAAATTAAATAAATTAAAACATATTTGCCTATGTTCAAAATAAAAAATAATTATTTAAATTAACGTTAAAATTTAAACTGAAAAAATTTAGTTAATGAGCATAAAACTTATTTTTAATTATATGAAAATGTAATCCCTTAATAATATTAGTCTTATCCTATAACTAAAACTAAAAAATAA
>JAOQML010000005.1:32412867-32426827 GCA_027568935.1 Erythroxylum urbanii
AATGCCCTTCATGCAATCTTACTACCTTAACACTTTAATTCAATTAACCTATGTCATAAAATCTTACTAACATTAACTTAATAATTAACTCCACAAAATAAATCCATAAAGACATCATAATTAATTTAAATCATGCTTATTCATCAAGAAAAAAATTCTAGGGCCAATAAGATTTACCTTCCGTATGAGAACATATGAGTTAGATCAGAACGATAACCTCGAATGTTGAAGGTCTAGATGGATCTTCATTGGGCTTTACATAGATGGACTTCACTGTTTCATCTTTTAATGTCTTCAGAATCGGAGGAGTGGTTATATGGAAAGAATGTCGATGAGGCTATGAAAAACTTCTGGTAATTAGTGAGCCATTAAGTAGGCATCGACTTTTCAAGCTCCACTACTGGTAATTTCTTCAGGATCTGGAAGATAGTAGACTGATCATTAGAATGATTAGCAACCATATAAAGAACATCCAAAGTGTAATTTGAAAAATTAAGGTCCAAAGCATGATTCTACAAATGATAGATCATCTGGTAATGTAAGGTAGCCATAATGGCTATAAGATCTTAATCTACTCCAGTGATCTGGATCTGAACTTGCAGTCATTTAGACAAAGTGGGATCATCTAACCTGATGTAGAAATCAGGCACTATTGTCAGAATGACACTTCCATTATTGAGAGTAGTCAACAATGTACCAATCAAGGCATTTTGGTACGTTGTGTAGGCAGTGTCTAGAAGAGATATTCTGGTTGTAGCAGGTATTCCCTTTCTTTTATGGTGTAAAAATAAGGCATATAGCTCCTACATGTAGATGTGTATGGTTATGTTCTCTCTAAAGAGAGATCAACACCTTTGGTATCTCAAGCTTTACGGATTATTCTGCTGTGGTAGTTCTGAGACCACACTATTCCAATCTAGAACTTTGGGTGATTTCTTTGACTTTTGGTCTAGATGTGGACAAAATAGTACGTATACTTCTTGTCTCAGAATGATCACGAGAATATATACTGTAAGGGCTCAACAAAGGTAAAGAAGACTCACAAACATAGTTTTCTAAAGAAACATGGGTAATTTCTAATAAATTTTTTATACGATTAGACAAAACACGTTTAACAATAAAAGGTAGATTAGACATAAACAAAGTTGAAGATAAATGAACAGGGTCATTTGGTAGTGTTTCCATAATTATGGGCTTTCTCCCTACTCATTCTTGTCAAGAGACAATGTTACCATCGACCAAAACATGAAAGATGCCTCTGATACCACTAAGTCCCCCAAAAGGCCTTATGTAGGGTTAGCATACCAAATCACTTAAACAACCACTAGACTAACCATGTGTTGCATAATCAGATAAATAACTTATACATTATGCTCTAATAGTGTAACTTCCCTTTTGGTTTCTTTGCTTTTGGAAGAGTAGAAAGACTAAGAAAAGAACTCTAATATCAGTTCTAGTTTTGTGGCAATTAATCAATTATCTTCCATTAGAAAGCAATTGCATTATTGAACCCTCTAATGGTATGATTAGTTAAAAGTTGCTTTGATCCATAATTTTAGATCCACAAAAACCTATTCTTTAGAGCTTACAATTCTCTTGAAGAATATGTTATTTCTTTCTTTCTAAATGATATACGTATAAGGAATAAAAGTCATCATATAGATAGCTTTATTCCCCTTATTAATGCCCTGGTCGGAACATAATCAATCAAGGATTTCAGTATGGTTGTACCTAGTAGTTTTAAGTTGATAGATGGCTAGAATTTTGCTCTAGATGGTAATTGAGTAATTACATTTGAAGAATAGGAGGGAAGAGTTTTATGTTGGTTTTTATAAAGCAAACAAGTTGGAGACCTATTAAGAAAGCTCAATTTGTCAGATGTTGCAACTTTGTTTCTAGCAACTAGACATATGAAGAAGGATGCCTTTAAGAGAGAACTTCTACTCTGGACAGTGACACATCAAGCTAGTTTCTTGCCCTCTAGATCTAAACAAATCTTTACATAAATGATTTGTGAATTTACTTAAAGGATGTCTGAGTCGAATGTAGGAGTCATTTTTTAAGATGAGGATTATAGTCAGGCAAAATGTGCATAAGATTAGCTAAGAAGTTTAACCAAAACTTGGAGTTGATCAAAACTTTAACCTTAAAACTGGTAAAGAAGTATTCATAATTCTATGCATTAAGTATGAACTACTTAATGGCCACAATTGACTCGAACATATATGACAAAAGAAAATTGCTAGTCTTTTTAAAGTCACTTCTGATTTATTGCTCTTTACTCTCTTAACTTGGCCTCCACTTTTCAAGCTCATCTTAGTTCAAGTAATAACTTATTTTGAAATTTTCATAATTGAGTTTATATTAATTGTAGTTTTTTAAATTAATTGTCTTATTAAGTGTTAAGAAAATGATTTAATTCAAAATAAATTTAAAAGGTCTAATAATTATTTAATTAAAGTAGATTAAACTTACAAATGACAATCAAATTATAGAATTTGTTAGTGTGTCTCATAGAAAGTTATTGGGTTTGTGATGAAAATGTTAATAAAAACATATATAAAAGATGGTTAGGTTATTCATGTCTAATGAAAACATAATTAAAGATCCTCTTACCCATTCAGAGTTCCGTAAATTAAGAAAGGGATAATAAATCAAATCAAAAACATAACTGATGAGAGAAGCTTTTGCTTCTCTCTTCCCCAATCACTAGCTCATTTTAATCTCAATCTCATTCTCCTCTTCAATCACTCTCTAGCAAGATTTATTCTTCCCTCTTGCACTCTCACTGCCTAAATTCCTCCTTTTCCTTCTTTTCAAACCCTCATTGATTTATTTCCATTTTTGGAAAGATGTCTGTTTAGGCTGAGACTTTCTCGCCTCTACTGTAATACCTCACTACCATAGATTATATACCTGAACATTTAGAGGACATTCAAGAACATACCCTATGATAATGGCATGTTAGCGCAATCACATTCACTTAACATTGCATCAAAAATAAATCACGAATATACTAAAGGTCAATTCCTCATTTCATTTACAAAACACAATTTACAATGTCACTTGTCACTCTATACTCCTTATATATACACTGTATCAAAAGCATAAGAGAGTCTACTACTTTTTACAACATATTCTATATGGAATGAGAAACTAAACAAAAACACTCTATCTAACTCCTCAGTCTTAGCTGACTAGACCTTTGACCATTTCTTGAGTACAAACCGTAAGTACAAGACTTCTTCTAAAATGTCTTGGAAGCTAAGTCTCCTCTCTCATACCTAAAAATTAATATTACAATTTTGATGAGTTTTGCAAACTCAGGAAGCAGACCATCATTCTCACTTATATCAAAACACAACATCTCAAATACAAACCAAACTCATAGAATACCTCATCTTAACAATACATCATGAATTTCACATATTTCATATAATCTTTTTACAATAATTCAATCCTCTTTCTTAGTCAATCATATTATCAAATGTACACTTACATGGCATATCATCATATCAACTTAATTCAATAATTGATCACAATCATTCATATAGTACATTTGAAAATATAATTACAAATGCATATGCATATGTGATTCCACTTTAGTTATTATTTTGTTGTGACTGAGCGCCTATACTGTCCCATATCCTTTGTAGATATCAGGCTCATTTCACATTATGTACTGTACCCATTGTGGACACTCGGCTCATTAATCACTGAGCCTGTGGCTCTTTATATGCATTTTTTAGCTTTAAGCTCTTTCAGACTAGCCACTCTGGTTATAACCCCTTTATCTAATCATGCATATCATGTAATGAAATGTATGAATTCACATATCACACTTTCAATAGCTTTTATTCATTTCTGACACAGTCACTTTCATATTCATCAAACATAAGTCCGGAATTCAATAATTTTGTTGACAACACATATTTCTTTCATATTCACATACAATCAGAACACTCCCAATGCATTCCTAAATATCAAACTCCTCGGACCATAAATGTCTGGAATTATCACATCAAACCAATAATAGTTCAATAATTGAAATTTTAAAAAAACAAATCAATCCTAGTGAGAAACATCTAGGTTACTCACAGTAAGCTCCAGATAGCTATTGCCTTAACGAATCAGCAATGTCTGGATGTTGGCATTCGACTTGAGCGGCTAATATCGTGCAACACACATATTGTACACACATTACTAATTTGCTCAATCATATAAGTATTCAATCATACACATATGAATATGTGTTATGTACAATGCATGCTCAATAACTTTCCCAGGGATGTGTCCTTAATTATAAGTCTTAATTATTCAAACCATTCATTCATTAACCCTTTTCTTACATCATAAGTATTCACACAATTCCCAATGCTCATTCATTCATTCCTTTAACATTCACATTCCAACTTAGATACATTGTTATCAATAATCTTTTCCTTAAGTTATAACATCATTTAACAACTTCAATTTATCAGACATTCAACTAACTTATTCAACATCAAATTAGGTCATTTTAAACCTCAATCAAGTCCTTATATACCATAGTAAAGTACCTTATCCTTAGTTAATTCAACAATTACACAAAATTGAACTTATCACTTCAAAGCCTTACCCACAATCGTGGTGGACCTTCCCACGATCGTGACAGAAGCTTGTGTAATAGGCCACGACTGTAGGGACTATTCCATGATCGTGATAGAACCCAAATAATCAAGCCACAATTGTGCACTACATTGTTTCCCCTAATTTTGTACAAATGTATCAAACTTAGACATATACCAAACACTTGAATTTTCCAGATTATAAACCCTTTAAACCTACTTCATTACATGATCATCTAGCTTCATCTTGATTACTCTAAGGTTCATTAAAATTTACTTATTTTTGTCAATAATAATCACTTCATATACGTACACATACATCTCCAATTCAAGAACACTATATTAACGTCTTTATTTAACATAAATTCACCTTTTTTATATTTAAATTCTAGTCCAATTCATCCATATAACAACCTATAATCCATGGTTTTCATACACTAAGAAAAAGCATAAAAACTTCCAAATTCATTCAACTTATTCTAGCACATATCATTACCAACGTCATATACATTTCATTCCAATTCAAGCATCATTCTCATACTATTAAACATGCCATAAAGATCATATTTCTACTTACTTATTAGGCTTCCATGTCCAGCTCAAAACTTCAAATTAAACTAGCCCTCCATTTATGCATGATTCATCACAAACTCAAGGTGAAAACAGGTTGATTTTCGGCAAAGATGAAGAACAACAATCAGCTGGTTCTTTGGCTATTTTGTGAAGAGTAAAAATCTGGTCTTGGTTTAACAATTTGGCAAGGATGAAAACAAAATACAGAGAGATGAGTTGAGAGCAATTTTCTGTGGAGGAACAACAATGAAGATAGCAGAAACATTCTCTCCAGGTTGGTTCAAATAGGTGCAAGGTGTCCAAATTTGACCAAGGTATTTGTCACAAAGCATGTAAGCCATTTGCCTACTGAATATGTTGTCATTTATCCACTTCTTAAGTTGCCATATGTCACCTTGTATGTAGTCCACATGTCACACAATAATTGGTCCATTTGTCATTTAATTACTAGTTTATTTGTCACTAATTTAATTATACCAAATGTCACTCATTTATAGGCTTAGTCACCCTAATTTTTCATGTATCAATTTATCTTGCCACTTGGCATTTTTCCTAGTCCAAATGTACATATTAATTTATCACTCTCCCAATTAATAACAACTAATTTCAAATTACTAACTGTAATTCAATCAAACCAAAATTTAAAACATAACAATTCACAATTCACATCATGTTCATTTTAAATCTTTCATATCCCAGAATATGTCAACTGAGTGCATATGCTATCTTTGTAATGTGTACAAATTATAGTTGATGTGTGTATGCTAATGATATGCATGTGAATGGAATGATCTCAATGCTATTATTCATTTACAATGATTTGGGTTCTAACCCTAAGTATGTTCTAGAACCCGGATATTACATTTACATTCCCTCCCTACTCCTCCAAGTGTTACCATCCCTAATGATATTGCTTCCATCATTTTTCCACGTTTAAACTCTCCTAACAACCAACTATCTAAGCCCTCACTTCCCCATAAACATTCCTAGTTACAAATGGCTAAAAGACCAAACCTTGAATCCAAACTTTTTTACTCTTCCCCTATCAAACTTGAGGAACACCAGGTAGTTGCTCCTCTTCTTGAATCCCTCAAATAAGGAGTTGCTTGATAGAACTCCACGCTAGTAGGTTATTTTCATAACAAAAGAGTGGCTTTCCCAATCATAAAAGAGTAGGCCTCCAATAACTGGAATTGGCTAAGATTGGTGGACATCATTGTCAATTAAGAGGATATCTTCTTCTTTAAGTTCTTCAACTCTTACTCTGCAAACAAAATTTCTAGAGGAGGGTCCCTAGCATGTACATAAGAAGCCACTACTCCTACAGAACTATAGACTAGGTAATACATTCGAAGATATTAGATTAGTCCCAGTATGGATATGCATTCATGGAGTCCCACTTGAGTAATGACAAAAAATGGTCTTAGTCATATTGCTAGCTTTATGGGAAGATCTTTATATCTTGATCAAGCTACTATTAAAATCAAGCACATAAAGTGGGATGCTATGCAAGACCTACTAGTAGAAATTCTAATAATGAGGCCTATTGAAAACTTAGAGATGGTTGAAGATGTGGTAAAAGTGACTTATACGTAGAATCCTAAATCAAACAATCTCCCTAAAATGTAGAAGTCCACGGATAAGGTTTTCAAAACTGGTGGATATTAGAAAATAATAGGAGAGGATATTGAAACCGCACTTGCTAATTGAGAATTCATCTATTCAGCAAGAAGAGAAAGTTAATAAGGAAATAGAGGAAGCTGAGAAGCAC
The DNA here is from genome assembly GCA_027568935.1 of Erythroxylum urbanii. Lineage (NCBI taxonomy): Eukaryota > Viridiplantae > Streptophyta > Magnoliopsida > Malpighiales > Erythroxylaceae > Erythroxylum > Erythroxylum urbanii. Next base: position 32,419,819 of record JAOQML010000005.1, read on the forward strand.
AATACTAAGGAACTTAAAACATCAATTAAAGGGAAACAAAAGGATACATAACCTGATAACTAATTATGCTCAACTCCTAACAAAGAGAAAACTAGCAGTAAAGATTAAATCATTCAATTAAATGACTTACAAAATGGAATTTTCAAAGTTCATAGCAAAGAAAGTTTAATAGGAAGAAGAAAACATCTTCTTCCAAGGTTGGGGATATAACCATTGTCACCTAGAATGTCAAGGGAATCAATTCCCCTAAAAAACAGTTAGCCATTAGGGAATTTCTACTTGACAATAAACCACAAATTTTTTATATTTTAAAGTCCAAATTCAGAAAGAAAAAATGTGAATTTCTTAACTCCCCAAATAATGAAAAATATGGACTATTACTTCCAAGCACTATAATGGAAGGATTATAATACTGAATGATACAGACCAACTAAAGGTTTCCAACTCCATAATTACTAAACAATTCATCCATTTGAATATCAAGTTAGTATAGTAGAACATCTCAGCTTCCATCACCATTGTTTATGGCTTTAACTTCACTTTCTAAAGAATCCCTCTTTGGAAGAAACTAAGAGAGTTACACAATACCATAAACTACCCATGTTTGATATTAGGGGACTTCAACTATATGCTCTATCCCAATAAGGCTAAAAGAAATTACAAATTGAGGAATTATAGTGATGATCTACTACTTTATGTATATGACATACAGATGATTGATCTTCCACATATGGAAACTTTTTCACATGGAGTCAAAAACAAAAGAAGTAGTGGCATATAAGAAATAAATTAAACAAATGTATGGAAAATCTAGATTGGTTCCAAATCTTCCCTCATTGCTACCACATATTTGCCAATACTTTCTACTCTGATCATACTCCAACTATTGCTCACTTAGTAACATATAACAGTGCCTCCAAACCATCCAGATATCCATTCAAATTTAATAATTTTATACATGACTTGGATGATTTAATTGATACAATTGAAAGAGGGTTGAATGTATCAATTTAAGACACCAAACAATTCTTACGTCAGAAGAAGCTGCACCATATATGAGTAGCTCTAAAACTCCTTAATAGAGAAAGAATTGGTAATACACCATTTCTTTAATACTGTAAAAAATCAATTGGCTAAAGCTTAAGCAAATCTATACCAAAACCCTTCTAATCCACCTTTGCAAAAGTTGGAAAAAACATGCCTTAATCAGCTGTTCCAAATCTTTGGACTTGAAAACTCCATTGTGAGGTAAAGGTTTAGTGTCTTATGGCTCTTTAAGGGTGATAGGAACTCTAGTTTTTTCAACTGAAGTGTAGCATCTAGAAGAGTCTCTGACATAATTGTCTCTATTCAAATTTACAGCTCTTACCTCCCTTCACAAGATGACATGTAAAGGGAGTAAATGAAGCATTTTTCCTCAATTATGGGATCCAGCCCCCAAGCTATAGCATTAGTACCTTTAAACAAAGAAATAGTGCCAACTGACGTCCATAGAAGTGGAGAGTTTGACAAAACCTTTCACCATAACAAAAATAGATTAAGTTTTCAGAGCTTTGAACCTATATAAGGCCCCTAGCCCTAATGGTTTTAACATCGACTTTTTTCAAACAAACATGGTCAATCACTAAAATAGTGGTCCTTGATGCCATCATGAAGTTCTTCAATGAGAAGAAACTTTTGAAAAGTCTGAACAGAACATTCATTGCCTTAGTTCCAAAGATTAAGGAATGGTTAACAATACAAGATTTTTGCCTAATAGCATAGTGCAATTCCATATACAGGATAATATCTAAAGTCCTTATAGATAGACTAAAGCAAGTCCTCAAACCTTACATCAGGAATTAGCAGTGAGTTTACATTTATGGGAGGCTAATAGAAGATAATTTCTTACTTGTTTAGAAAATTCTCAGACATTATTGAAGAATAAATGGAAGGAAAAATTGCATACTAAAATTGACTTTAGAAAGATTATGACACAATGGAATGGTCCTATATAATTAATATTCTCAAAGCTTATGAGCTTCCTAGTTCACTCATACAACTGTTGGAGCAATGCAAAACCATAGTGACCTACAACATCCTCATTAATGGAGAGCCCTCTACAATATTCAAAGGAGTAATAGGACTTAGCCAAGGGGATCCTTTATCCCTTTACATGTTCTCTCTAGTTATGTAGGTGCTCAATAAGGTAATTCATAAGGCCACACTAACTAATAAAAGTTTTAAACATCACTCTAAATGTAGGAAGCTAGGAATTTTGGGGCTCAATTTTGTAGATGAACTACTTCTTTTTGCTAGAGTTGAAGTTAACTCAACTTTATCCAATGATTAAAAATCTCAACTGATTTAGCTGACTCAGCCATAAAAAACTTGAACTACCCAATTTTGTAATTCAATTTTTTAACTTTTCGGTTCGATTTATTTACTAACTCCTGTTGTTAAAAATCGATCAATTTATTAATTAATCTATCAATTTTAGTAAATTAATAAATTCTTAGAAACTAAAATAAATCAATTAATTTTTATTTAACAATCTATTTTTTCAATTAAATTTTAAATTCTTTGATAGTTAAGGACAATCCCTTTTAATAATATTTTTAATTTTTTAATTTTATTTAATCTCTAGCCAGTTTTATAACAGTCTAATACCGGTTGAATCTTTTAAACCTTAAACTTCTTATCTTACCAGTTTAACTTCCAGTCTGGTTTTTAAAATAATGGTTTTATCACTCACTACTACATTAAAGATATTTAAAAATGTTTTTGGCCTCCTGATGAACTTAGAAAAAAGTACTAGATAGTTATCTGCCAGTTTAATCAACAATGCTTCCTATTTTTCCATATTATCTGGTTTCAAGTTACAATCTCTGCCTATAAAGTATTTGGGCATTCCAATATCTTCTTTAAAACCTTCCTATTTAGATTAAATGCCTTTTTTGGAGAAGATTCACTACAAAATCAACAGCTAGAGTTCAAAATTCCTTTCAATAGCATAAAGAGACCAACTGATAATTTCAATTTTATCATATCTAAACATCTACTGGACATCACACTTAGTTTTACCAACTGCAATGATTAAATCTATTAATAAAATGCTATGGAAGATTTTATAGTCAGACAACAAGGAATCTTACTCTAAAGAAAAATTCAAATAATGTGACATTGGTATGCTAAATAGACAAGAAGGGTTTGGTTTCATACCTCTCAAAACAATTAATAAACCAATGCTGGTCAAAAGGATTTGAAGACTATTTAAGGACAAGTTTTCCCTATAGGTGCAATGGGTACACAATTATTACATTAAAATCACTTCTATGAACTCAATTTATCATCAAATGCATCCACTTTAATTACTTTTCTCTTAAGGATGAGGAGCAATATCAAATGACTCTTTCTCTTATAATATTGGTAATGGTAAAAGTGTTCTCTTATAGAAAGACATACAGTCATCTTTTGGGATACTAGAAACAAAAAGTGAGTTACTCCCTCTGAAAGAATTTTTCAATCAACATGCATCAGTATCACAAGTTCTAGCTAATTGAGACATGCTCCATAGCATGCTAACTAACCTAAATATACTCAATTATGTAATGAACTTCACATTTAATCCCCACAAGGAAGATGAAGTCCTATGGAATAATAAACCAACCAAAAACATCATCGTAACCTCAATCAAAGACTAGATACCCTAATATCAAACGGTACAAAATTGTATGGATAAAGCACTCACTACCAAATGCTACCTTCACTCTATAGTTAGTAGTCAAAGGTAGAATATCTACTTAAGACAAGCTTAGCAAATTAATGTATATCACAAAAGGGACATATACAGGTCAACCTTTTAATTTATAAATCACTTAGTGTTTTAATGCACATACTATATCAAGGTATAGGAAGTAGCATTACAATAGTGTGATCTAAGTAAATATAGGGTTAAAATTGTTAAATTAAGTTATAATCTCAAATTCATGGAAGCTAATAACTTATAGATGTATGTTGTGTCCCTATCTTACCTTGTAGCAATTGGGATGAGAGAAATAGAAAATTCTTTTGAAGCGAAAACATTAAAGAAAGCAACTTCATTAAAGACCTGCTACAAAGAATCAGACTACACCAATGTATACTCAAGGACAATTTCTACTAGCCTTCCGAAGTAAAATGAGATAGATCATTAATTGAAACCTCCTATGTAACTTTACCTAGTGAATCATAGAAAAGCCAGTCACTCATAATTGGTCAAATCCTCTTGTACTCATTTTGTATCCCTTAGTGGTTAATCAATAAAATTTTCCATTTTTCAAAAAAAATCAAATCAAAATTATGTAATGTAAAATACGTAGACATAAATTTCCCTCAATTATGAATACTTACGAATTATCCAATTCTATAACAAAGATCATAAGCAATATTAGGGTTTGTTTATGAACTCATAATAAAAATTTGTACATGTGACATTAGAGTACAAGTTTTTATTCTCAAATTTTATATAAAATATATAAGTAAAAGGGGAAATTTGTTAACATTTGATTTTGCTTTATTTGTTTTCTAGAAGTTAAAGATTATATTGAATTGAATAAAATCTCCTTTAAGAGTTACAAACTTGTGTCTACGTTAGTTAACATACTAAACAATTATTTACACTTAAGTAAGCATAATGTAGTCTTTAGTCCTTTTCTAGTTTAAGGAGTTGTTTTGTTAGCTAGTACTTTAAGTTCTTCTCATAATCTATTTGCCTCAGCTTAGCATATGGTGTCCCTTAGACTCAACTAGCCTTCTCTAAGATAATGTATCATATATTCTATCTCCTGGCCATATTCTCTATACAGTTGATGTGTGCTTGGTTTGCTTCCATAATGCACTACAAGAAAAATGTCATATAGCGATGGACATTACCGACAAAAAATCTAAACATTCCGTCGAGCGACGAAATTTATCGACAGACAAAGGTGTCATAGAAATGGCCGTAGGTAATAATATTTGACAAATAATAGAATGTCTATTAGTAAATTTACCGACAGAAAATTTATTTAACCGTTGGTGAATATACTGGCGGTTGTTTATGTGATCGACCATCGGTAAATTTCTGACTGTCAATATTTTTTTCCAACAGATTTACAGACAGTATTATTTATTCTGTTGGTAAGTTTATTACAACATTATCGATGGTTATATTTATTCTGTCGGTGAGTATACCGACGGTTATTCTACTACAAATCTTGTCGATAAATTTGGCAACAGAATTGGTTATTCCATTTGTTACTTAATGTCAATATTACCTACAATTTTTTGTTTTTATCGGTAAATAGAATTGATTTTACCGATGCACTTTTTTCGTTTTGTCTGTAAATTAACCAAAAAAATTTTAAAAAAATATAGCATCGTTAAATTTTATTTGATGATCTTATGGTTGATGCATAATTTAAACAGTTGTGAATTATCATTGCAAAATAATTTGATTTGTTTATACATTTAATTTGTTTAAACAAAAAGTTGATTGATGATATAAAGTTCAAATTATCTTTATGGATAATAAAAACATTAAATTGTACATAATAAGTATTTGTAATTCAAATGAAATGACTACAAGTACACTATTGATTTGGTGACTGCGAATGCTTTGATTGCTGCGATAAGGTGCTACCCCTCCCCTTCAACTCATCCATCTCATTACGGAGCTGAGCTATATACTCCATCGACTGTTGCAACTGAGTTGCCAATGTCTGCACTGTGCTTCGAAGCTCTTGGACTTCATTGCTTGTGGAGCGTCTACTAGATGCTGTTGTACTGGACGTGGAGGATTGTGAATAACATTTGTTCGTAAATGAACCTAAACCGAATATCCTTCCACGATGGTCCCTACCACCCACTGCATAAAGTTTGAGTCTCATCAACATCTTCAGACTGCTAAGACTGTCGTTGAATGCTTTCCTGTACTTGGTCCTATCAGAAGGCAATGTTTATATTAGTAAATGATAATTATTAAGCATTAATATTAAACCATAAATTTCACATACATTTAGTTCTCTACATCGGGTTTTGACGAATATCACACCGTTATGCTTTTTAGTGCGAGTGTGCAAAAAGAGCTAATGGGGTGTACGCCTCATGCCTGTAGACTTTTCCTGCACAAGAATAAAATGTTATAAGTGAACTAGAATTATAAAAATTTCAGTAGAGTTTCCTTTATTTTTATGATGTTTACCCCATTGAACAAAAAAATAACTCAAAAACACAGTCACATATGACACCAAACATTTATAACATTATCATTCTCTATAATACACATATTTTCATTCCAAAATTCACCCATCAAATTAAATTGAAATACAACAAAGTAAAAAAATCAAAATATAAATGTAAAGTGTAGATACTTACAAGTCTCTCTGCATGCTCGTGGTGGGTAATAAATCCTCCTGTATGTACAGGAAGACTCTCTCCTCCCGGTCCTCCACGTCTGTTAGTAAAATTACGCTCTGAAATGGACATTGCCTCAAGTGATGTCCAATACTGCTACTAACGACTTCATATTTGTTCAGAAATATAGGGCGATCATAAACCAAACTTGTGTATCGCACCAATAAAGTCCCGATAATGTGTATGTGCCCGTCTCTCCCATACTTTACAAATGACCACGTCAAATTCAGAATCTCAAAAAAATTCTTTCTGAAACAAAAGGAAAAACATTCAAAAAATACTTATAATGTAATAATATTTATCTAATTAATGTATACAAATTAATTAAAAAAGAAAATAATTTTTTGTAGACCTTAAACTCCTGATAGTAAAATTCGTTTGTGGCCTGAGAGATATTCTTCCATACATAACCCTCAAGATCAATCTTCTCCTTGAATTTGGATGTCATGTTTCTTGAGCACAGTCTAGATAGAATCAACCTAATATAAAAAAAATTATACCATTTTAAAATTTAAACTTATAACTTAATTATAAACATATAATGTTTCATGTATTTTCACTTACAGATTATTGACAATTGTGATGTAAGTTCTTC
>JAOQML010000005.1:32440511-32456721 GCA_027568935.1 Erythroxylum urbanii
CTTTTTTTTTTGGATTACATTAGGTATCTCAGTTTAGCCGGACTAATCCTAAGCCTCTAAGATCCCACTCCAAGAATCCTAGAGTGTGTAAATCTGGAACCCCAAGATCCCTCAGGTTCCTACGTAGCCTGTACACTTCTGCGCACAAAGAGTCGTCACATACTTGATTGGTCAACTGCTGATTGATCGCTGGCCCCCTATTTAGCATCAGGTTCCCAGCAGCCTCAGGTTCCCTAGTAGCTTCAACTCCCACACTGCTGCTGGAAGCGAGACGTCCGTAATTGATCCGATCAAGGAGCTGTGTCCAGGGAGCTAGAGGATCATCAATAGGAAAAATTCCTATTTCTCCTCCTTTGAGGTGACTCGAACTCAAGACCTCCTTTTTAAAGGAGAGCCTTAAGTGAGGAGCTGAAGCCATTAGGCTACTCCTCGTTGTCGAAAAAAAAAAAAAGTACTTGGAGAAAAAAGGGTACTTTGAAAGCACAAAGGGTTGTGCATCTTTTGAGGCGATTAATTATCTTAACATACTTTATATTGACTAGACGATCTATTAAATTACAGTTGATGATCTTTTTTATTTTATTTTATCCATATTATAAATATATTACTTTAGTGATAAAGTGATTTCTGTACTTGGATTCATTTACGTCCAAATTATATAAAAAAAATCATGTAGATGTGTTAAACGTAAACCTAAAAGGTTAAAAAAAGTACATTTGGTCCACAAGTGGTGTCCGAATGTTGTGTAATCAGTAAATACAAGTACAACGGACTCTTGACTAGTTAGGTCGTCCAACTCCAGCCTCGCCAATTAGCTGAATCCGTGTAAACACATGCCAGTGATACCTGTGACCCATGAGAAGAACAATATGCTGCATAGAAATATTTGTAGAACAAAATAGATCAACCTTCCTGTCGTGATTTAATGAATTCCGTTAAAATTTTATTAATTTTAAATTTTGGCTAAAAAAACACAGCTATTTTATAAAAAAAAGTCTAGAATAAGTTTTTTCAACTTTTTCTTCAATTTTTACCTAACACCTCAGGTGTGGACGACTACGTCATAATTGAGATAGTAAAGTATATGGAGAATATGTTGCTTATTTTATTAATTTATCACATTTATATATCATTATTATTATATTAAGTAATGACACTTAAATATGATAATAAATAAAATTAATCAATATATCTATTTATTTGACGTCTATCCCTCTTGTAGTTTAATATCTCAAATCATTCCCTTTAGATATGGCTGTCCATATAGAGTGTCACATGTCTCAAAAAGTCGACATTAAAAAATTAATAGAAGGACTTACTTTAGACTTTTTTACAAAATATAAAGAGCATCTCACCAGACTTTTAAAATATAAGGATTATAATGGAATTTGTGCAACTAAAGGAGATGCTAATGTCTTTTACCTTTATTTTTACGATAGTTCCTAATTCAACATTTTTCATTATAACATTGGTAATTAAAAAATCTTAATACAAGTTATTGTTAAGAATTTAGCAGAATGATTATTTACATAAGACATCATGCTTGTGTTTATATTCTGATATTATATTCTTTTGCTAGAATCTATTGGTTGTTAATGTCTACTCAATATTACATTATAGCAATAATGTCAGGAAAAACCCTTTGTAACTAACAAATGGTGGCCATCAATGGTCATCATTTGCTAGGTGAGACTAAATAATATTTAGATATTTAGTTACTTAGCATTAGCTCGCAGTCAATTTTATAGTTAACATAGCTAAGAATAAATATGTCAAAAGCATCTAAGAAAATGTCAATCTCTTTTAGTGGAAGCTTGTTTTTTCCTGCCACATTTCACAATACATTCGTCGATTAATTATTGTACTTTCAATTTGTAACGTAACTTTGCAAGCATTTTATGTTGTTTGCCATTGTCATTTGTGATTTGCTATTATAGTTTTGTTATCAACTAAATAAGCATGTAAATGTCGAAACAAGGAACCATTGCCACTTGTTATTGGTATCTTTGTTTTCATGCGTGCATTATTGTACTTGGCCTAAATGAGATTTCAATTTTTTATATCATAATCAACTATTGTAACTATTATTCCAATATCTAAATGTCTTCATTAGTTGTAATTATTTTGATATTTAAAGTTATGATAGTTGCATATACATCTATGAGAGTCACCATTTGTAATGTTAATATAAGATATGAGATAGAGAGTTTTAGAAGCTTCCATCGTAATGTATTAGTAATTTATAAATCAAATTTGGTGATTAATATGAGTTCCAACTTGGCTACCTTTTCACTACAAGAAAAATATAATTTAGCGATGGACATTACAGACGGAAAGTGTAGATTTTTCGCCGGTAAGCTAATTTTGTGACGGAATTTATCAATGGAGCAAGTCGTCGGAGAAGCGGCCGTAAGTAATAATTGCCGACGGAGCACAAATTATCCGACGCTAATTTACCGATGGATAATTATTTTCTTCACTATATTTAGGGACGACAATTTTGAGTTGTAGGTAAATTTTTCGATGGAACGTTAGTTTCGATCGGTAAATTTAGCGATGACGAACAAGGATTTGTTCGTCGGTATATTTATCGACAGATTTGGTAGCTCCGTCGGTATATTTATCGACAGATTACGGACGAATTTTGGTTTTCCATCAATAAATAAACTGATATTGTTTTTTTATTTTTCCCTACATTTAATTTTATTTGATAATCTTATGATTGATGCATAATTTATACAGTTATCAATTATCTATTGATAATATTTTGATTTGTTTTTATATTTAATTTATTAAAACAGAAAGTTGATTGATGATATAAAGTAAAAATCATCTTCATTAATAATAAAAAATTATCTTAATTGTACAACAATAAGTATTTAACAACTATTAATTTGGTGACTATAACTATGTTATTCATTTGGTGAATGTGGATGCTCTGAATTTTACGATGAGCTGCTGTCATTCCCCTTCAACTCATCCACCTCATTACAGAGCTAGGTATGTACTCCATCTACTGTTGCAACTGAATTGCCAGTGCCTGTACTGTGCTCTGAAGCTCATGGACTTCATTGGGTAAGGACCGCCTACTAGATGCTGCTGTACTAAATGTAAAGGATTGTGAATAACATGTGTTCGTAAATGAACCTAAGCCAAATATCCTTCCACAACACTCCTTACCACCCATTGCATAAAGATAGGTTTTACTCTCATCAACATCTTCAGACTGTTGAGATTATCATTAAATGCTTTCTTGTATTTGATCCTATCAGAAGGTAATGTTTATGTTAATAAGTGATAATTATTAAGCATTAATATTAAAGAATAAATTTCACATATATTTAATTCTCTATATCAGGTATTGAAGAGGGTCACACCGTCATACTTCTTAGTGTGAATGTGCAAAAAGAGTTAATAGAATGTAGGCTTCATGCTCATAGACTTTTCCTTCATCAGAATAAAATATTATAAGTGAACTACAATTTACAAAAATTTTGGCAGAATTTTCTCTACTTTATGATATTTACCCCATGTTGAACAAAGAAAGTAACTCAACAACAAAACCATATATGACACTAGATATTTATAACATTATCATTCTCCATAAGACACATATTTTCATTTCAAAATTCATACATCAAAGTAAAAAAAAAACAGAATATAAATGTAAAGTGTAGATACTTACAAGTCTCTCTGCATGCTTGTGGTGGGTAATAAATCCTCCAGTATGTACAGGAAGATTCTCTCCCCCCGTCCTCCACGTTTGTTGGTAGAATTATTTTCTTAAATGGACATTACCTCGGGTGATGTCCAACACTGCTGTCAATGACTTCATATTTGTTCAAAATATAAGGTAGTCGTATACCAGTCTTGTGTATCGCACCAATAAAGTCTCAATAACGTGTACGTGTTCGTCTCTCCTATACTTTATAAATGACTACGTCAAATTTAGAATCCCAAAAAAATTCTTTCTGAAAAAAAGAAAAAAACATACGATAAGTATTTATAATCTATAATATTTATGTAATTAATGTATAAAAATCAATTAAAAATACAAAAATATATTTTTTGTACCTCAAACTCTTGTTAATAAAAATCCTTTTTTGCTAATAAGTGGTATTCTTTTCATTTTTTTCCTTACAATCTCCTTCATTCATACCTATAAATTTCCTCAAGCAACTTTTCTATTATTACCTAAAATAAGACATAAAATTAACTAAACAAAAGTATTTAGAAAGAAAACATAGCAAATTTTAAGGAAAATATATGCATTTGTCATGCATATCAAAAAGAAAAGATTTAACTTTTACATAATAAGAAATATGTAGGTTATGTTATAGACGTTCCAAATTTCAAAATTTGTAAAGATGGGAAGGGTATTAAAATAAGTCATAAAGTCCATTAAAGATTTTTTATTCAATGATGATTAGACTAATAGTTTGATGTCATGAAATAAGTTCATTCATTCTTGTATAAAATACACGAACGGTGATGGTTTTGCTAAGAATATCTTCTTATAACAATACACTTATCAAATCCTTTAATTTATTGTAATTTTTTTAACTTCTAATCTATACATCATTTTGATTTGATTTATGCATATATAATTCTTAATTTAATGTAATAAGTAGTTTAAAAATAAGAGAACTCGTTCTTATATAAGAAAAAAAAACAAATCAAATAAAAGAAGATGTGAGTTTTATATTGTTTCAATAAAATAAAATATCATTTGAATTTTATATTGTATTCGTAAAGTAGAGTAGACCCTTAAAGTCAAATCACGTAAATCTATTAACTTTATTTTTAACTTATTATTTCATTCATATTTTACACATGTTATCAATGATATGTTGTGTGTTCATAACTATAATCTGTTTTAACTAAATGCATAACAATCACATTATTATAAATTTGTCATGTCAATAATTATATAAGTTGAAATTACTTATTATTTAATCAAAAGAGGTTCAAGTTAAATCTGTTTACCACGTTAGTGACTCGATGTTACACTATAAATCAATCTGTACACTTGATCATCTTGAGAGGATTTTTGTACACTTGCTCATCTTGAGGGAATATCCTAAGAATATATTAAATAATAATTACGCATATGTTGTCATTTATCTTAATTTTGATTTTTTTTGTATATAAAATTATTAATTTAGTATAAAACTTCATCCTTAAATAAGAACTCTTATTTTTATATAACAAACAGATAAATCTATTATTCATTAGCTCCCTTTATTCTGTTTTTAGTTGATTATGTTCTTATTTTAACAAATTCTCGTATTTTTTTATTAGGTCCAAGTAGAGACAAAAGTAAACTAACAAAGTATAAATTTGAGGTGGGGTATGTAAGAAAGCAGTAAACAGAGAGACAGTTTCTTAACATTAGAAACTAACCAAGGTGGCAACTGAAGTTTACCAAATCTAACTACCATAACTGAAGCCTAACCTGGTTTCTTGTCAGTGGAGTATTTTTATGGTTACTGTCTTAGGTTGTTACCTTTTTTTTTTTAGGGAAGCAAACTAAAACTATACATAGCCAATTTTAGGAAAATAAATTCTCGATAAATCCTGTAAAAAAATTAAGTGGCACTTAAAAGGTGTTGTGTTAAAATGATGGACACTAATGTCAAAATTGCCGGCATATTTAACCAACCAATTGATGCATCTATTACTTTTTTGATAGATGTGTCGATGACTAATAGTCCAATTTCTAGTAAACAGCATGAATACCTCAAATTATTGGGTATCCATGAGCTGACTTTAATAGTATTATTCCTCAGAGTTTGGAAAGAAAACCGATACACGTTTTTCATATCACTTGTTTTTATATTATTTTATGAGTATGTATTTATTTAATTTTTATGTATTTCATTTATTGAATAAATTAATTCTCATAAAATAATAAAATCATGTGATTTGTTCCTAATTTCAGAAAGAAGAAATTGGAAAAAGTGAAAATTAATAAAATTAATTTTTTCGTATAAAATTTTGCCAACATTACAACCACTTATCAAAGGAGTCAGTCACTCTACGACCTTTCTCCATCAATGGATTAGGTGAGGTGAGGGAAGGCCAGAGTTCGGGCACCCAATTCAGGATTGTGGATTGACGAACAAGCTTGTCTTTTCCAAACTAACCAACCAACAATCCGCGTGTGCACAAGCGCAGCACTTTAGTGATGTTTTCAAGAAAGCTCGAAACAAAATTTTAACTTGTGATATTGTTCTCCAAATTATAAATTATGATCCTACATAGACTATATTATCTTCAAATTGATTCCGTTAGACTACCCATTTAAATATATGTTAAACTATTTAAATATGATTAATTTATATGTTTATTCGTTTTCTAAAAGTTTTTGATTTATATGACATTATAGGTCAAATTATTGTAAATAAAAATATTAGAGACCGCAGTTTTGTTTCCTTTCAGAGTCTTTACAAGAAATGATTCATTAAATAGCATATTCCATTCATCTCAGCAAATTCAGTTTGTGGAATTGACTGGTAGATTTAATTTCTGTTAAATTGGATATAATTTCGTTAAGTGTCAACAATGTTAATTAAGTAAATTCAACTTGACGTGATAATACAATGGAATAGCATAGAAAATATATAACGGTAGTTGTTGTTCTTCATGATTAAATGCATCTTAATATAAACTACTAAACGAAGGAATTTTCATTTTTTCAAGTTGCATACAGAAACTTTGAAATTCAAATCTACAATTTATAAGTGATACTGTTAATTCTGATTTCTATTATTTGCTTATCATCGCATCTTCAGCTAATAATTAAATCCCTTACGATGTAATATTTGAGTAAAATAAAGGTGGAAAAGAAAAAAGTTAAAGCTTGAGCTTAGAGTTAAACATTAAGAAGAGGTGGCACAGTGAGGGGAACCGAACTTTCCTTGTGCACACCCAAGTCCAACCCAAGCTGTGGTAATGAGCAGTCAGTGAACTTTAACTGACCAACTGTTTCGCTCTCAAATCAGGATATCTGGCTCAATGGCAGTGGTACCCTCATGAGTTGAGACAAGAATTTGGGTTCCCGAGACCTAAAGGACCCAAGCTAAGACTCTGACAGGGACATCATCCCCTCTCTTTCCATTTTGAGATTTTCTACGCAGACCATACCATACCATTCTACGTTATTAAGAAAGATGAGGGGGGCAGTCAATCATATTATTATACAGTATACCATAACATCCATCAATGGAGTTTTCTTAGCTATTTGCCAATATCGTAAACTCCCACTAGAGACATGAAATGCCGATATCACCCCTCCTCTCTCTCTCTCTCTCTCTCTCTCTGTTGTTACTTTTAACCTTTTGAGAGGGAGGATATGGTTACTGGTGAATCCGTCAGTCTGTGTTGTAGACCCCCTCTCGCTGGCATGGGCCAGTGTCAGGTGTCTGCTTTTTTCTTTTTTTAATTACTTTTAATTGAATTCTTCTCTTTAAACTAACCTCTCTCTCTCTCTCTCTCTCTCAACCCACCATCTCCTCACCAAAATTTGTGCTTTTCTTCTCCTCCACATTCACAAAATCCAAGCTTTTGCACAGTCCTCTCAGTGTCCCACAAATACAACCATGAATGAACTGTAGGCACCATTTATGGAAATGGGTTCTGGCTCTTTGACTGATTCTGGCAGCTCCAACCCTTCTTCTCCACCAACTAATGAGTCTGTGAATGGCCTCAAATTTGGTAAAAAAATTTATTTTGAGGATCATCTAGGTGCCGGGTCTCCGGCAGAGTCTGCAAACGGCTCCTCGTCGTCGTCATCCGGAGCTCCGACCAGGAAGGCTCAGGGTGGCCAGCAGCAACCGCCCAGGTGTCAGGTTGAAGGGTGCAAGGTGGATCTAACTGATGCTAAGGCTTACTATTCAAGACACAAAGTTTGTGGTATGCATTCCAAGTCTCCTAAGGTCATCGTTGCTGGCTTGGAACAAAGATTTTGTCAGCAGTGTAGCCGGTGAGTTCTTTATATTATATCTTTTACTTCATTTATAAGTATTGCGTTTTAGGCTTTGACGATGCTGTGCATAGATTGCTTTTATTTTTTCCTCTTCTGTTGGAAATTGATGACTGTTCGTTTGTTGGCAATCGTTTGCAAGTTCAAGTCTTTTTGCCAGAGAATGGAAAGAAGTATGCGGGTGACCTAAATATTTTTCAGTTTGTTTGATTTTAAGTACCTTGTAGGTGCTGTTTTCACTTTCAGCTTCTTGAGCGTCGTGGATTAACGTTGAAGCAATATATGTTTCTGTGTGTGTGTGTGTGTGGGTTATAAGGTAGCTTTCAAGTTCAGCATACATTAAGTTTTGTTTTGTTTGTTTATAGTTACATCAGTCTATTCTTTGTATGTCGCTTGTGCCCTTTTTTTTTTGGTTGAAATGTTTATTTCTAGGGGTTGATATGATTTATTTCTTTGGTTTTGTCTCTTAAAAGTTTTTGGTTTTTAATCATTCACTCATGAACTTGGCTTGAGTTGATCCTAGGACAGGTCTGAACCCTCTGTTATACTTCCCTTAGAGTTGAGTTTTAATATACTTTCATTTTCCAAAAAAGAAAAAGTACTTTAAAAATTCATGGTTATAAGCCAGCGGCAAACTTGAACGGGACTCCCTGTAGCATTGATAAATTGTGAAGGACTACTATCAATTCATGGGTTATGCAAGACTCGTGTCCTTAACTGGAGCCAAAGCACGTTTTCTGAAAGTCATTTGCTTGCTATACTTGCTTTTGTTCCGAACCTACTGAGGTATCAGATCTCAATGTTCAGATTCTTTTCACTACATTTGATCACTGAATGCTCTTGGACGACCTGACAGGAAAGTCTTTCTATTAGTTGTCCATATAAGAAAAAGAAATACAAAAATGACTGTTAGCTAATTATGTATTCATTCCAAGGCTAAACAAAAGTCTAGTTTCAAGTAATTGATTACTGCTAGTTTGATGGTTTTGCTCCTCATGCTGTACCTTATAAACTCCGTTGCCATGATCAAATAGAGACAAGCCAAAATCACTTAAAATAGTTACTTTTTTTACATTTTCATTTTTCTTTTTGGAGGAGGTCCACCATTTACATTGGGCCTATTGAATTATACAATAGGGGATGAATCTCTGGTAAGCTACCAACCCACCCCATTCCATGCGAGTATTGAACTCACGATCTGTTGATCATAGAGAGATTGTGCCTATTCAGGGTAACCTCTCATCCTTAGTTTAAGGTACTCTGGAAGTCTTTTATAGTGCATAAATAATTTTCCAATTTGAATTCATTCTAGACTATAATGATCACAACTTGTTCAAGCAAATAATGGAAGATTTCTTTCATGTTGCCCAAGTGCATCTATGATGTGGCATATGGATGACCTAATGCCTTAAAATAAATTGAATGACAGATTATAAGCAAGTTGGGTGTACTAAATAATGAAATTCTCAACCCTTTTGATTTCTCTTGACGTTTCAGTGGTTGTTGATTGAACAAAAGTTATTAGTCAAACTTTTTCTACTCTTTGGGAAACTGAACTTAGAAGGTAGCTTCCATATGCTTTGGGACTCTGAAAAATAAGAGGTTTACTTGGTATAGCAGGATGGTCACCGTAAGGACTCCAAAGTCCTGACTTTCTAATCACACTTTAAATGCATTGGCAGAAACATACTGGGTGCAGTTAGAACTTTGTTTTCTCTTTTTTTCTTTCTCAACTATTTCTATTTTTATGCTTATAGAGATCAATGATGCTATTCTTTTCTAGAAGGTTTTTAAGTTAACTCGTTCATTTTATTCACAGATTTCATCAACTTCCAGAATTTGACCAAGGTAAAAGAAGTTGCCGCAGGCGCCTTGCCGGCCACAACGAACGACGAAGGAAGCCCCCACCTGGATCAGTGTTGTCAACCCGCTTTGGTCGAATCCCTTCTACAAGTTTTGGTAAAGATGTTAAAAATGAAAACCATCTTCTGAAGCTATCTTCATTATCTGATTTCGTACTTGTGTTATGCTCTCTTTTTGTCAATAACAGATAACAGGGTTGGAAGCTTTCTTCTGGACTTCAGTGCATATCCAAGGCCTAGCTCGAGGGATGGATGGTCAACTCGAGGATCTTCTGAACGGATACATGAGGGTCAAGCAATTGGTGGAGGAAGGTCCACCACCCAACCATGGCAGAGTAGCCCTCACAATCCTCCAACTAATGTTTACCTGCAAGGTTCGGCAGGTGGGATTGGATTCTCTGCTTCTGGCATTCCTTCAGGAGAACGCTTCACAGGAGTTGGTGTTACTGACTCGAGCTGTGCTCTCTCTCTTCTGTCAAATCAGCCATGGGGCTCTTGTAACCGAGCGTCAGGACTTGAGATGAACAACTTGGTTAATACCAAAGTGGCGCCTGCTGCTCAATCAACAGCCCCACATGTTTCTACAGTCAATCAGTATGCAAACTCCTCTTGGGGTTTCAAGGTTGAGGCTAGTAGCAATTCACACGAGATGTGCCCTGACTTAGGATTGGGTCATGTTTCACAGCCTCTAAGCAGCCAGTTCTCCAGTGAACTAGAGTTGTCTCAACAGAATAGGAGGCAATACATGGAGCTTGAGCACTCGAGGGCTTATGATCCTTCGACTCTGCACATGCACTGGTCACTCTGAGGAACCTTCTAATGGGTGAGTCGCTGGGAAAGGATTAATAAGTGCAAAAGACACTTGGTATGTGATCCTTTGCCTTGCCTAATCTTCTTTTGGCAACTTTTGGATTGTAAGATACAAATCCTCAACAATAGTACTTGATGAAACTTCCCTTGGCATCTGGTAAAATAGTGATGGAACACTTTGCACAACTTGTGATTCCAAATATTAATGGTAAACTTTTTGTTTAACTTGACCCTAATTCTGAACGTCTCATCTCATCCATTCTCATCAACTAATCATCTACACAAGTTCAAAAGTTCACCGCTGAGTTCTGCAATCATCCATTGGGATGAACTGAACCTCGCTCTTCCTTTTTTCCTTTTTAAGGGGTAGATGAAGTGTCCAAACATATTGGAGACTAATGTAATCAAATTCAAATTACACTTATAAGATGATGGGAGACAGGAAAGGCGCACGCCTACATACCTGCATAGAATCTCAAGTTGACTCTTGACTGTCATAACGAAAATGTGAGGAAAGAATAACTTCCAGATTGTCGAGCTTGTTTTTATAGTATGTCATAAAAAGAACATTTTTTGTCGTGATAAGCTACAGCATTTCCAATCTATCCACCTTTCACCATTTCATACTGATAACCATATAACATACTCTAAAATACGTCAGGAGTCTAAGCAGTAACTCCACTACTCAATAAGGTGTTGATCTCTCCAATTATATTAACAGGCCTTCCATCAAACATGGATGATAGCGTACTTTCACAAAGCTTCTTCAGCTCTCTGGTTTTCACAAGTGCTGCTTCCTGAAATTGAAAGTATATTTGCTCATTGTTCTCTTTTTGATTGACAATATGAACATTAATATATTTCAACAGATTATCTTTAATTTTCCTGTAACCACTAAACTTTCTTCTCCAAATTGAAAATAAATAACAACTCATTAATCATATTGAACATGTCAAATATTGCAAGAACTCCATCATGTGTCCGTACAACAACTGTAAGTTACAGCACGACTAGCACAAATAAATGCTATATCCTGAAACAAGCCACTTATCAACAGCATGAAATGAATAACCTCATTTACAGGATTACTTTACCAGGAGTATTTCATTATGATGTTCATTTCTCTCCAGAATATAACTCTATACCTAAAATTACAGCTTTGAAGTGAAATGAAACATGGATAGTTAGAATGTTCACCCAGCACACATCACATAGAGCATAAACGCAATTACTTTCTGATGAAGAAACTGTTTATAGGTCCTAAAATTAATAGTGATGCACACATCGGCATGGTACCACCTATTTGCTAAAGTATTATACTTCGTTAGCTCCCTCTTATTATTGTTTGGGAAATCTGAAAGTAACAGCACATTTTTAGAAACATAAAATTTTTTACTTGGAAAGGAATCATTGGTAGAGTTACAATTTCAAACTCAAGATTGATGCAGTGAAAACATCCTCTAGCTTTCAAATTTACTTATTGATTACAAAATACTAAAACAGCTAAACATACTGAAATGGCAATCGCTTTAGCAAAATTACTACCACTTTGTACAGTCTAAGAACAAGACAGCAGAATCCATATGTAAGAAAAATTTAAATGTGAATATGAGTCTTATATTACATCCACATGTCATTATCAAATATACTTTCTTCTCCAACAGCTTAAAAAGTTTAAGCAGATAAGAGTGAGGTAAATTACAAAATGCTAGAATAGCAGTTTACTTGGTATTTCATGGTGCAAAAATAATAAGCACAATGACTTTTACTTGTGAAACAGCTTACCTGTTTTGGCCATGAAGAATATAAAGAATTGTGAAGCTCCATACGCTTTGAAGACACGTCCTTTAATCCCTCCTTTAGTTTTGATTCATGATGCTTCTTCTCCTCCAACGTTTTCACAAGTCTGTCCAGAAATCTGAAATACAAACACACATTATATGGCAATTCTTCATGTTACCAGGCTACTTGAAATTCCTAACCAGTACACCATAAGCAAGAGTTAAAAGTTGACAAGAGATATCAAGCACATTCCAGTTAAGATGTTAAGGCACTGAGATTCTGGCCTCCCCATAAGAACCCCCAACCAAAATAGAAAAACTAAGTCCAAAATTAAGCATGAAGGAATTAAAATACTTCCATAACAAAAACAACTTGCCAATTTTCTGACTAATATGGAAAACCAATCCAGTCTCTAAGAACTATGAAATCCAGTAACCAGGACATCCTGCACAGCAATAGCTAAGGACAATCTTTACTGTAGTCAACAGTCAGAAAGATAGCTTGCTGGTTACCTGACTCTTAATTTATACAGATGTCTCCATCTGCAGAAAGTAACATGACCTTACCATTAAATTTATATTGACTCTTAAGAGAAAAATCAATTAGTGTCTGCCTCAGAGGCTAACCCATGGCCTTCCCTAATCTAGGAGTGAAAATCCCAGCCAACCCAATTTGTAATTCATTTTACTACCCATACAAGAGAAACATGTCCGAAATTTGTTGAAAATTTAAAACATAATAGAAAGCATATTAAAATTGAAAGTCCAAAATGAATCAGATATATCCAGAACCACCTTTTAGAGTTGAGAAGCATGATCAAATCTCGCGTCTTCCTATTTGTCAACAATGAAATAGCAGAAGAAACGTCAGCTAACATTGTCTCAATTGCATCAGGCGAATACTGCTGTAGTACCAAGGGAGCAACTGACTGGACTTGATGTTGCAAGGACAAAGTCTCTTCACTCCTCAATTCCACCATTCTTTGAGTCAAAAATGCTTTGATCTATACAATTATCAGAACCAAACATCAATGTTTGATATGGACACCGGGCAACTTAAATCAATGTTTTGATATAGAGAATTCAAGATCTCATATCAGAACAGAGACAACAAACTTCGGGTTTGTCTAAATGCAGTTCATTTATGCTTTCATCAGAGTAAAAACCAAAAACATATTCGAAAAATAATAGCTGCAATAAGATCCTCCATCAGGAGGTCAAATGAAATAAGTGAACACATACCTCATATAAATCATCAAGAATTTTGTTTCTGTATTCTGTATCCAAAAGCTGACTCTTGTCTCCCCTTGCTCCTGAAGTATCATTGAGCCAATGTGAAGGGCATACCTGATTTTGATTTTCCAACCCCACAGGTGGTAAGTTGACATCATCAGTCACATCAACCTGTGGAGTTTCAACACTTATATCCCAAGATATTTCTGATGCAGAAACCTCTGCACGCATGGTTGTCTCATTTTTATTTAACAATGTTTTATCAGACTTCACAGCTTCATCTGGTGAGGAACATTGTAAGATGTCACTGGCATTCACTATTTCATAAGGACCAAAACCATTACCATTATCATCGGTTTCTTCCACAGTACCAATATCCCAATCAATTTGAGTATTATCTACAGAGATATCCCAGTCGATAGCATCTGCAGAGACATCCATATCTCCCTTCATATCTTTTGCCCCATCAATTTTAGACAGAACATCCACAGAATCAAAGCTCCTAGGTTCGGTGGAAACACTGAGAGATGGGGGATTTTCACGAACATCCTTCAAGTTCAACAAGACTGTCCAAGATGATTGCTGCACACAAGTTTACAAACTAAATCAATTTTAAACAATGAATGACCATATGACCTGGAAGAAAGAATCAGTATCCTACATCTTTATCCGTATGAACATCTTTGACAAAGTTGGAGTAATATTCTATTGCCCTTGACATAGAATCACCATTTATTACTCGAAGAATCCCAGCAAATGCACTTGGAAGTGACTTTGCAGTTTCCAGAAGCTCAAACCTCACATTGTTTCCCTACAAGAAAAGTCAAACACTATAAAAATAAGTATAATCACAAGACGGATCTCTCAAACTTCCGAGCCACCATCCAGGTGCACCAAGCTAACCTGCAACCCAAGCTCTTGACAAGCTTCGGCATACCTAGCAGCTGACAAAGCTGCACTTCTTTTAATATCTGCTTCCTTGCGATCCAGCTCTGCTAGTTGTTGCTGGATCTTTTGCACCTGTTTCTTCTGATATGGGCTTGATCAAACAATGTCAACAAAAAATAAGAATGACACTCGACATAATAAGTTCAGAAATTTTCACCAAAGGTAAATAGGAAACAGTAAAAGTACACGCTTACATTTCATAGCTAACATTTTGGATTATTATTTGTGAGGCCTCACCAAGGAAGATATGATCTTTCTCAAAAGAACGGATAATGGCCTCCCAAGCACCCTAAAAAGGAAAAACAAGTAGCAAAAAAAAATCATTTACAATCTAATAAAATAATTGCGTATAAAGACAAAAGAGAGATGAGCATCATACAGCGGCACCTGATAGCCGGCCAAATATATTCCGGCTTTCAGGAGTTGACCTCACGAGAATATCATAAATCTTTTTGGCTTCTAAGTACCCAATTCCTGGTAAACGATAACGAAACTCAAATGAAATACTTGTTTTGACACAATCTCATAGTCCCCAGAGCTTAAGCCAACTAAGATCATGAAATACTCTCTTAACAAATACAGAAGTCAAAATACAGAAACACACGGTTGTATGCGATGTTTGAATAGTTTGACAAAAGTGATACATACTACATAGTGACAAATCACAAATTATAATTAACCCAAAAAAAAATTCTCTCTTTCTAATGAATCTGGAGTTTGGACATTAAACAATATGGTATTGCTGAAAGCATGTAAAATGACAAAATAAGAACCTTCGGGGTCGAGGGTATGGAAGTAGGGATCAACATCCTTGGGGAGAGACGGAAATTCCTTAGAAATTCGTGCCCTAATAGCGGCAATCCGCTTTCTCCAATCCGCCGGAATTCTCTTCCGATCAACAAGCCATTCTTCAACCAAAATCCAAATAAACATCAAACTACAACACACGCAAATAAGAAATGAAATAAATATCAAAGGGTTACCTCCGAGACGAGAAAAAGTGATGTCAATAGGGAGATTACGAACATCGTCCGAAGTTTGCATATTTGCAACGAGACTGTTCTGCTGGTAAATTTGGAGTGAATGCTACAGGAGAGAGCGGAAGATCAGTTTAGCGGCATGACTCGTATACTAAACGCGCATACCAAAGTAAATAAATAATGACTATTTTCACTTTTACAGACTTATCTTCATAATATGCTTTCAAATAATTAAAAAAATTGACTTATATAAAGATAATAAGGTTAACGAATATGATGCCATAATTTGATACGTCCAAAGGATAGATTAAAACATAAAAGTGTATTTTAAAAAAGGTATCTAAAAATAAGTCTGAAAAGATAATAAATCTAAAAATGCATATAAAAATATCAAATTGAGATATTTTTATTGCGTGAAAGTAAAGAACCATGGCATATATATTTAGAATAGATTTTATTTTGTGAGAATTGAAAAAAACTATTTTATTGAAAGCTTATGTACATCTATCCTTTTTCAATGCGTTTTTTTAAGATAAAAGATTCCATTTTTTTTCTTCTTATACGAACTCTTTCTCTTAAAGATTTAAACTTTTCTAAAATACACTTTTGTAT
>JAOQML010000005.1:32463435-32496363 GCA_027568935.1 Erythroxylum urbanii
TATTCTAATTCCTCTGATTAACACACTTGGACCCGTTTCTCTGGTCCGACCCGTTCTCTGGAAACGGGATGTTACATCAATAGTCTTTTTCACCAAAGAACATCCAACAGTTGCATCTATGGTTCCTTTCATGCTCTAATTTACATCATTGTAGAATGTCTGCAACAGGAACTCCCTCGGAAGGTTATGGTAGGGACATCTTCTTTGTAATTCGTTAAATCTCTCCCAGGCTTCATATAAAGACACCCCATCATTTTGTTGAAAGTTTGTGATCTTCTTTATGATCCTTGTTGTCTTGGTCAATAGGAAATATTTCGTGAGAAATGCTTGAGCTAGCTGCTCCCATGTAATGTTCTGCCTTGAACTGAGTGAGTTATATCATGCCTTCGCCCGATCTCTCAAAGTGAAAGAAAATAGCTGCAACTTCACAACATCGTCAGACGTCCCATTAAACTAGAAAGTGTCACAGATCTCCAAAAAATTTGCAATATGGGAATTTGGATCTTTGTTGAACAGCCCATAAAATTGCTCACTTCTTTGAAGTATGTTGAGGAGTGCCGGTTTGGTCTCGAAATTATTAGCTTGAATTGCTAGTCTTGGAACTCCTTGAGGATTGAAACCTGGCCTCATAAAGTCCATCAATGTCCTCTCAGCTCCTCCTTGCTCTCCTTCTTCAGACATATTTCTTTGTATAATGTCTTAGCACTTCACTCTTCTTAACTCTCCTTTGTGCCTTATGATATCGAATAACTATTTTTCTCTAAATTTGGTCAATCTTTGCATGCTCCTTGTGTTCTTACACTTACAAATATACAAGGAAAACTTTCAAAAACTCTTAAATCAAAGTAACCTAAATTAAACAAGATGTTAAACAAACAATTCCTGATAACGACTCTAAAACCTTGTTGATTGGAAAACATACTTCTAGTTTTACGCTGAAAACCTTAAGTTTATAGGTCACAACTTGTAGTAAAAAGCATATATCGATCCCACAAGGATTATACTTAGGCACCACTTAATTCAAATTGATCTTTGTTTAAGAACCAAAATTTTAAATGGATATAAACTGGAAAATTAAATTAAATTAAACAACTAGCAAAGAACAATTAATAACGTGAAATTGCAAAAATTTGGAATTCAAGATTTTAAGAACTAGAGATCACTTTTTCCCTATCTTATCTCTCTCCTATTTTATTAATTGAATTGTGCTTCACATAAGATATCATAATGTACTAACTACCCTCTCTCAAGGTGTAATTAATTGTCCCTAACCAAATTAAATGGAAATGAATGATTAAGTAATCTCTCAATCTATAAAATCAATCCACCAATTCAACTAGTTATTAAGTTATCCTATGGATGATCAATTAAATTAGCCAAGATCTCTCTCTAACCAATCAATTAACTTGATGAATGTAGGCCAATTCTCATTGTAAAATCCTATATAAATTACCCAACTTAATCTCTCAATATATTGCAAGGTATCATTTCACTATTCATCAAAAGCTTCATTTATTAAAATCAACAAAATAGTAGTTCAACAAGAAGTTCAAAAGTAATCTCCACATATAAATTAGCCACTCATGATGTCAATAACATCCCCAAAAATCAAATAATCCATCATACAAATGTTAGAAGAGAAAAAATGAAAGAAAACTAAATGAATCAAACTCCTAATCTTCTATGCCTTAATATGGAAAATCTAGCGTTGGTATGCTCTTTTCCTAATTGTAAATGATGAAACTTGATTCGCCACTTCTCCCAAGACTCTAAACTTGCGTTTTTACTCAAAGAGGTAAGTCTTATAACCTTATATAGTCATGAAGACCTAAAAATAAGTGAACCCCGCGTGTATCTTTAGGTTAGGCATCCCACGATTGTGGGAACTGGCATAAAACCCACGATTGTGGGTTCTTGCAATATAATTCCTCCTCTTTTCTTCTCCTCTCCTAGTCTCTAGCTCAATGACAAAGGTTACCACCTCCATTTCTACATGAAAATAATAAATTCTTACCTTAAATTAATATCAAACATAAAAGAACAAAATAAAGATCAAACTAAATAAAAACATACAAAATAAATCCTAAAACACAACAATAATAACCTATTACATAAGAAACACATGCAAAATGCTTAGAAAAACACATACTAATGGACAACTATCACCAGTTGAACTCATTCTGTCTCTACCTCTGCCTCTCTGTCCAGATCCACTAGCTCTGCCCTGTTGGATAGTTGTCTCAGTCACTGCTCCTCCTCTCATTCCAAATTATAATCCAAAAGCTGCAGGACAGTCTCTAATCTGGTGTTTAAAGGAGCCATAATGAAGGCAAGCTCCTGATAACTTCCAACATTCTCCATTATGTTTCTTACCATAATGTTCACAGTTAGGCATCTATTGCATATGCTCAAATATTGGACCTCTTCCACTACTAGTCTGTACAAAACTGCTCCTTAGTTTAAACCCCGATTGTCTCGATCTAGTCGGTGATCGAAACGTTCTATTCTGGCGCTTACTAAACCTTATGCCAAAATCAACTTAAGACTCACTTTATCTCTTCATTCTAAACTCCTGTCTGTATTCTCCTTATCCATCTTTCAAGAATTGTTCTATTCAGATCGAGTCAACTCTCAACTCAGTAAAACTGCTTAGATTTGTAATAGCTAACCTCGTTCTAATCTCTATATTCAACCCATCCTCAAACTATTTACACTTGTCTTCATCAATTGGAATCAATGCAGTTGCATATCCCTTTTAACTCATTAAATTGTATCTCGTAATCAGCTACGACGAGACTTCCTTGCTTTAGATCCAAAAATTCCTTCATAATTCTATCCAAATAGATCTTCGGCACATAATTCTCCTTGAAGACTTTCATAAAGTCTTCCCACTTTAAATTACAAGGACTAGTGGTACTGTCAGGGATAGTCTTCCACCATTGGTAAGCTGGACCTTGTAGTAACGAAACTGCATAGTGAAATCTTTTATCTGACTTGTAGTCCATTTGATTGAATATCCTTTCTGTTCTCTCTAACCATCCTTGTGCCTCAGCAGGGGTGTACTTCCGTAGAAGTCCACAGCCCCCTGATTTCTAAGTGTATCATATCTCCTTTCTCTCCTTTAAGGAATTCTTTGAGGCATTTGATCATATCGAGGTACTGGAGACTCTTTATTGGCTCTTACTGGAGACTCTTTATTTGGCTCTTCAGCAACTTAGTCACTTATAGCAGATGAACTATAATAACAATAATCTTGATTACTATCTGAGTCTCTCTTACTATATATATCATGTCTATATGCTTATATCTGTCCCTATAGATGCCAAACCATACTCTAATACCAAAAACCTATAACACACCACCTTCACGACGCACATGCTTGAACATCCTTAGGACATTCCAGAACAAACCCTATGAAAATGACATGTTAGAGAAGTCACGTTCACTTATATGACATCATACATAACACAAATATTTAAAGGATCAAATGTTCCCATTTTATTTATAAAAACATAATTTACATTGTAGCATTTCACTACAAAACCCATATATACAATACGAAAAAGATATAAGAGTTTACTACTATTTTACAACATTCTACATGAAATGAGGAACTGTACAAAAACATTTTATCTAAACTCCTCAGTATCAGCTGACCGACCTTTGAACCATTCTTGAGTCCAAAATCTACAGAACTAGACTTCTACTAGTTTGCGTTAAGAACTATATCTCGTACCTGAAAATCAACATTTACAATTTTGATGAATTTTGCGAACTCAATGAGTGAACCATAATCGATGTGCTCACTCATATCAAATCATAAAGACAGTTCACATTAGAAATTCATAGACAAATTATATCATCACATATTAAACATCACTTCACATATCATCATATTTTATCAATTACAATTGTGTACACTATTTCACAATTCTAATTCAGAACAACCCAAATAATTTATTTTAAACATTCATATAACACATATCAATTTGTATATGTAATGCACATGTGACTTCACTTTCATTGATACTTTGTTGTGACTGAGCGCCTATTTAACTGTCTTTTATTTGTTATGGATACTGGGCTCCTTAATAACTGTCTTGTATCTATTGTGGATACCGGGCTCATTTTATATAACGAGCTTGTGGCTCTTTACGTGCATTTCTGAGCTTTAAGTTCTTTTGCATTGGCTACCCCGGTCACAACTCTTTTATCTAATCATGCAAATCAATATGATGAAATACATGAATTCACATGTTACACTTTCAATAACTTTCTTCATTTTAGACATAGTCATTTTTCATATTCATCGGACCTAAGTCCAACATTCAACATTTTTGTTTAGCAAACATATTTATTTCAGATTCACATTCAATTATGAAACACTCCCAATACAATTTAAATTATTAAACTCCTTAGACCATAAATGTCTGGAATTATCACGTTCAGATTATTAATAGTTCAATAACTGAAAATTTGAACAGAACAATCAATCCTAGTGAGTAACATGTAGGTTGACTCATAGTAAGCTCCAGATAGCTATTGCCTCGACAAACCGACAATGTTTGAATGCTGAAATTTGACTTGTGCCTCTAGATCATACAATACACACATTTATACACATTACTAAATTGCTCAATCACATAAGTATTTAATCATTCACATATGAGTATGTGTTATGTACAATGCATGTTCAATGACATTCCCGGGTATGTATCCTTAATCACAAGTCTTGATCATTCAAACATTATAACTTGTATATGTCTTTCTTTCACTTAAGTTTACACCTAAAAAAACTTAATTATTCTAATATCATAAATTATACATTCATTATTCACATATTCTCGAATCCTTTTTCTAGCATTATAATCACACATTATCGAATTTCTCATTCATTTATACCTAACACATCTTACTAACTTTCTTTGGATCTCATTTACTTTCCTAAGAACACCTTCATTCATATAATACTCATAAATTTCCAGATTAGTTACATTAATATCATCAATCCATTCTTATGTTATAACCTTAATTGTTAACCTAAACATATCAAGCTCTTTAACCAATTAATTAAGCAACAATCTAGCTTCATTCCAAGCCTTAATTAAGTCCAAATACACCAATTTAGAGTGATTTTTTTCTCAGTTGGTTCAACATGTACACAAAATAGAAATTATCAATCCATAACTAGGCTCACAATCTTGGGGTACCTTGCCACGATTGTTATAGAAGGCAAGTAAATAGGCCACAATTATGCATTGAGGGCCATGATTATGCACAGTCCTTCTTCTTCAATTCTCCATGAATTTCACATACTTAAAGACATTATTACTACTTGAATTTTTCTAGAATTCATGTCCTATAAAGCTACCTCATTTTATGCTAGTCTAGCTTCCATATTGGTTACATTAAATCCCACAAAAATATACTCAATTGCTTCATTACCATTCACTTTATAGCATCACATATGTAGTCTTAACTTTTCTATATTTGAAACAATTCATTCTCACCTCAATTCCATCTAAAAACATCCACAACACAACTTATAACCTATTGTTGATCATTTATATAAAAAACAAAACATAAAATGCATACATACATTCATCAACGTACAACACACTTTCAACTCCATTAACACCTTAAATCTATATCTAAACTATTTTCATAAATGTTTCATTTAATCAAGCCATGAAGAACATGATCTTACTTACTTGTTTAACTTCAAATCTCTTCAAATCACTAAAAAACCCTAGCTTCTCTAGTTACACGATCATCAAACATTCAAGGTAGAATAGGCTAGGTTTTAATCAATGGCTAAAGAAGACAATGAAATCTTGAAGTAGCTAGTGAAGGATTTTAACGAAAACTCAACGTGGTAAGAGTTGGTGAGAGTGACATGGTCATGAGATGGGGAGAAGAAAGAAAATGAAAAGAGCGTGTAACAAAAGATAAGAATGAAAGACAAAGATGGTTACCTTTCAATGTTAATATCGTGGGTTAAGGTGTGTGGCAAGGGTTGTGACACTTGTCCCTTGCCACATGCCTTTTCCCTATGGTTCCAATTGTCACACTATAATTATTCCACTTGTCACTCTATATTTTAACCATTTTTCATAAATCTCCAAGTCATTTGGCACCTAATTTTCTTCACCACTGGTCAATAAAATCGAATTCCATTTGTCAATTATTTCTACTGCCATTTGTCAACTTGTCTTGTCACTTAGTTTTTTTTCCTAGTCCAAAAATACACATAAATTTATAAATCTCTCAATTTTAACAAATAAATTCTAAATTAATAATTGAAACCATCAGACTAAAATTCAAGACATAAAAAATTCACAATTCATATTATGATCATTTTAAATCTTTAATACCTTAGAATATGCCAATTAAATGCATATACAGTATTTGCAATATGTACAATCAATATTCACGTGTGTATGCTAATGATATGCCTATGAATGCAATGCACCTCATAATTTCTAAATGCCATTTCACATAAGCAATGGTCTAGGATCCTATGTCCTGACCTTTAGTATGGAGAAACATGAAATTACAAGTTATATGGGAGCTTAATATGGATGAGGAGGGGGAAGAATCCTTAAACTAACACATACAACCCTAGGTGGAAGAATCACCCTAACTTCTCCTGGACGAACAATGCTAGAGGAAACTTTAGACCCCAAAGACAACTAGGTTTCCAGTAAGATAAACCGAGCTTAATGGAATCCAAGTTAGATAGGATTTTAGATAAAATTTGAGGCATAGAGGATGCATATAAGAGGCTTGAAAGTAAGTTCGAGCAATTCACTAAGAACCACGTCTCTTCAATACAAAATATGGAGGTTCAAGTTGGTCAACTAACAGAGGCAATTTTAACTTAGAGTCCATTAACCCTTCTAAGCAATATTGAATCTAAACCAAAGGAATAGATCATGGTGATTACTCAGACCTAGGAAAGGACACTCGAACATATGAAAGAAGATGGAGACAATAGAGAAGGACGAGCAAATGTGGAATTCCTTCCAAGTGAGCTCGTAATTAAGCCAATCGAGGAACCTTGACCTAAATTTTTGTACCCTATTTTAGCTCAGCGGAAGTCAAATTCAAGTAAGGCGACATGGAATTCTAAGGAGGTTGAATTAAATAATGTTGAGGACATAACGGAACAACTAGAAATGAGGCTCATACTAAGGGAATCAATCAAGAAGAAGGTTAAAGAGCTCATAGCAGAAGAAAACCCTAATATAACATAGAAGAAAGAGGACCCAAGGGATTTTTTAATTCCTTGCATTATCAATAGAGTTAAAACAAACAAGTCATTTGTAGACTTGGGAGAGAGTATTAATATGATGCCCTATACCTTTAGTCAAAAATTAGGGTTAGAGGAGTTAGAACCCACTATGATGCTAGTGAAGATGGCAAACAGAATAGTTCATCAGCCGAAGGGTATTATTAAGGATGTGCAAGTACAAATTGATATATTTACCTTCCCCATAGACTTCCTTGTATTGGAAATTGGAGAAGATGTGGAAACCCCTATAGTCCTTAGATGACCATTCTTGGCTACTACTTACTCAATAATTAACGTTGGTGGGGGAGAACTAACTTTGAGGGTCAGAGATCATCAAATAACATTCACTGTGTTGAAGAATGATAATAGTTCTCCCTTACTTCCAACTAACATCAAAGAAACCAAACCTCAAGGACAATGAGAAGATATTGAGGATCCTAGGAATGCGTTTAGAAAGAATTGATCGCGGAGGAGAAAGCGAAAGAAGGTGAAGCAGAAGGAAGGTGGAACCCAGGGCATGGTAGCTCATGTGCAAATTGTAAGATTGATTATTACACTACCATTGCACGATTCATTTGAACCACCTTAAGCACAAGAAGAGCGTTCAGCTACCAATGTTAAAAGAAGCGTCACATGGGAGGCAACCTATAGATTGTTAATTCCATATTTAGATAGTAGTTAGGTTATTTTGTTTCCAAATAAGGTCAGGAAGGCATAGGACTTCGATGTATAGAGGTGAAAGAGCTGTAAAGAGTTAGGAAGGGATCTCGAAAATGTGTAGAAGGACAAAAGAAGAAAAATTGGAAAATTGATCATGGTTTGTGGCAGGGTGAAATTATCCACATGATTTTTAGCTAATACTTTTACCATTTTACCCTTCCTTCGCCTATATATTTATTTCATACTTCAATTTTTCACTCACTTTCATTTTAACTTTATCTATCTAAGTTTAGAACTTCCAAACGCTCTCACTTCTCTCTAACTAAATCCTAAATTTCCATTTTATTCTAACCTCCACCTACTTATAGTTCACTATGCCATGTATTAAGTAGTCAGTAAAGCACAACCAATCATCAGGAAGAAATCAAGTCTTGGGACGAGGGCGAAGGAATAGGGCAACAAATATCAGAGAAACTTTGCCAGTCTGTACATAATAGGTAGTTATTCGATTCAAATCTCTTAATGCTAAATAGATAGTAGTCCTGAAATACTTCGATTTTGATACGCTTGATAGGCTAGAATTGCGAGATAGGGTAGAGATTTAGTAGAAAGAATTTAGTGGGGCAAGTTTATGCAATTCCAATATCTTGTCTACCAGGAGCTCACTATCAAATTCTTCATTTCCCTTTATTTCGAACTTAGTAAACCTAAGGAAATGTGGTTTAGGTTGTGAGGACGAACTTAGGAGTTGAACATTGAAATCAAGTGTGATTTGCAATTTCCCCAAATCTTCCATTATTGATCAGCATGATGATTTTTGTACTTCTCGCTATTGGAATGAGCTCACTGAGTTAGAGCGATTCGATGCTAAAAATATCCACAACAATATTATACGAACCCATAAGCACTTGCTATTGCATAAATTCATAAGTCAAATGGTTTTTAACAAATCAGAAACCAACAAGTGCTCAACAAAAGAACTTTTTCCGTTGTGGTGTATAGACCACAACATCCCAGTGTGCACCTCTACACATGTGCTGAGTGCTATTGTTGTAACTCTACGTAAGAGGAGCAACAATTTGGGTATGGGGTACTTGCTTTCTGTCTTTGCTGAGTACTATGGCATGGATTGTAGTGGACTAACTGTCTACCTCTTTTCTAAATCACCATCATTTATGGTGTGTTGAAATCCTAAAGTCCCATAACATGGAACTCTGGGACATCATCCAAAACACTTATGTGAAGATCAGGGCTAGTCAGGTGGGTTCTAGCATAGCACCACCTCAGCAGGTAGAAGGGGGCTCAACTAGCGAGGAGTCTGAAGAGGAAGAAGACATAAAAGAACCTGGTTGGAAGAATGTGCTCGATATAATCTCTGTCAACACTAAGGTAATTACAAATACACTTGCGGAGAACTTTAGAAGGATGAAGAAGATAGCTCGTACATAACAACGTCAGAGCTAGGATATACATTAGATTCATCAATACTTCGAGGCTCAAGGCATCTAACTGCCACCTCCGACACCATCCCCACTTCATCAATGTAGGGCTTTGTTTCTAATCCTTTTATTTTACATTTAGTATTTATTTTTGTTTTATTTTATGTTGCTTCTTTCCATGTGTGTTTGTTTATCTCCTTCTCACATTGAGGACAATATGTTGTTCAAGTCTAGGGAGAGTTGTGTGTTTTTCTTTGAGTGCGAATTTTGCATATTGTATGCTAGTGTGTTAGGATGCATATTGTGAATTGTTTGATTGTGTCAATGGCTTAGATGGAATGAAATTGATATAATTTTGAACATAATTTATTAGGTTGCAAAGAGTCATTAGCTCGCAAAGTTAGTGATCGAGGTTCCTTTCCTAAATATGCAAGTTAATTAAGATTTAGTATTAGTTTATCACCTTATAAGTTGTCACATTAATTCATAATTTTACATCTTTTGACTAAAGTAGCTTTTCTAGTATTTTTTATGAAAACGAGTAGCTAAAGCAAGAAGGTAGGCATTAAATAATTAAAAAAAGAAAAGTGTTTTAAAATAAATATCTATTTTGCCGACATTCGGGTTATGAATAGAGTTAGTAGCCAATTGAGAACGTGATGTGGTCGAGTAACAGATCGACACGCATCAGAAATGTGTACTTTTGCATCAAAAGGCTATAATGACGTTCCAATCAAGAAAATCAATAAAAACATGAATTAGTTGAGTAACGGGATCGAAATTCATCACTAATGTTTGCCTAGATGTAAAAAGAGTAGGTCCATGTCCACAATAAAGTAATAAAAAATGCTTCTAATAAAACCTACTAAAATTGTAAGTAGCTTAACTTTTCATGAAAACATACTTTGGAGTAGTTACATAATTTGAATGACCAAATAATTATTAATGTGTGTGTAAAATTCAAAGGGGTGAATAAACTTGGCATTTAAGTTTTGATTAATATGTATATTTAGTCTAGAGCACCTAGACGCAAATTTTTCATGTTAATGATTTGGAATAACTTGAATGATTATGTTTAAAGTTAAATTTATTTCATGAATTTGAATTTGTTGACTCGTTGTTGCATTGTGTGATGTGCATTTTTTTGTGTTTTTTGTTTTGTTTGCTTGAGGACAAGTAAATGTTTAAGTATGGGGATATTGATAAGTGTAAATTGTATCATGTTTTAGGGCATGGTTTGATATGTGTTTAGCTGTTAATTCAATCATTTAGTATGTGTTTAGGTTATAACAGTGTTAGTTTGTTAATTTTTTATGTTTTAAGTGTTTTGTGAGTAAGTAAAAGTCTTTGAGCTTAAATATTATGTTTTTAAGGTACCTTGATGTGTTTGATAGTGTTTTAGGGTCAACATCAAAGAACGGAGGAGTTTCGGAGACATTCGGGCCGAAACAAAAGCCCACGATCATGACATGTCAGGCCACGATCGTGACAGAAGCACTAGAGTTGGCCCATGATTTTGGGCTATATGCCACGATCATGACAGAAGCCTAGGAAATGGCCCAAGATTATGGCCTGTGTCAAGTAGATGCATAGACACTCACGAACATCAAGTTTTGAGGAATTTTTTGCTCCTTTCGAACCCCAAAAAAGCCCTAAGGTTACCCAAAACATAAGAGGATATAAAAAGGACAAAAGAGGAAGAAAAAGAGCTTTTGCATCGGCCACCTTGAGAAACCTTAGAGAGAGATCATCGAGAGATAGAGGAAGAGAAGAAGGAAGAGAGAAGAGGAGAAGAAGCTAACTCGAAGTACTTCCTGGATTAGGAGGTTTCCTAACTTCACTGCCCCTTATCATCCATTTTAGATTGTATTTTCTACTATTTTTAGTTTTATTATTGTATAGAATTGGATAGAATAGTTGATGATAGGATTTATAATGTCAAGGATGTTCTAAACTCACCTTCGAAATTTTATTATTGAATTAATGAGAATTTGATTGTTTATGTGATTATTGGATATTGTTATAGTTTGATTATGCTATAATTTGATAATAAGTTGAGAGGGTGAATCGAATGAAAAATGATTAAATTGGATTAACGAGAGATAGGTGATTTAATAGAAACCAAAATTGAATCAAATTGATAATTTGTACGAAGAGAGATCTTACATAGGTTTCTGATAGTTTATTAGAGAACTTCAGAACTAATTAGGATGTTGGATAGGTTGTGAATTAAGAGATTGCAACCTCTATAATCTGATTAGGGTTTATGATTAGGGTTAATGGTTATTCATAGTTGTGATTTCCATTATATTTTAGGGTTTAATTTATGATGTATTTAATGTTAATTTGAGTGCTGAGTGTGTGTTTATGTTTTAATTGTGTGATTTTATATGTTTAAGTTTTTTTTATGGGTTAGTATGAGTCGTTGAACATAAATGTTATGTTTTGAGGTACCTTGATGTGTTTGTTAGTGTTTCAAGGTAAACGGAGAAGAACAGAGAAGTTTCGAAGAGTTTCGGGCCAAAACCATTGCCTACAATTGTGGCATCGTGATAGAAATAGGCGAGCCAATAGGACCCAGGCCATAATTGTGCACTTTGGGCCATAATCGTGACAGAGAGGGTTAGGTGCTGGCCATAATCATGGCCCTACGTCAGGCAGACATGAAAATAGCTGAAGATGTCAAGTTTCACGGGACTTTTTAGATCGTTTCGACCCCGAATCAACCGTAAGGCTTCTAAGATATAAATAGATCATAAAAGAACAAAAGAGCAAACTTTTTGCATCAGTCAATTTTGAAACCCTAGAGAGCATACCGAGAGATTTGAGGAAGGAGACGAAGGAAGAGAGACGCAGAGAAAAAGCTTGACGTGAAGTACTTCTTGGAATAAGCAGTTTCCTGTCATCGCTGCCTCCGCTAATTCATTCCAATAATATTTTTCAATTTAATTTCAATTTTATTGATGTATATAATTGGGATAGTCGTTGGGAATAGGTGTTGTCGAATGTTGATGCTTGTCTAAACTCACCTTCAGAATTTTGACCTTTGATATTAATGAAGTTTGATTTGTTGTGTTTTTATTGAGTTATTCGTGATTCAAGTTTTGTTCTTAATAATTCGGTAATAAACTGAGAGGGTGAATTAAGTGAAAATAATCAAATTGGGCTATCAAGAGTTAGGTAGTTTGATAGATAAAAATTGAATCAAACCAGTAATATCATGTAATGAGAGATCAAGCACAGATTTCCTATAGGTTATTAGACAAATTCATAACTAATTTAGGTTTTGAGTAAATTGGAAATCGAGATATTACAATTCCATAATCTAAATTAAGGATTATTAATTAGTGTTAAAGATTATAACTCGAGAGAGAGTAATTCACCTTAGGACCATCTAAACCCGATAATTCAATAATTTCATAATCGATTAGATTTTCATTAAGGTCGGATAAAACCCCTTTTCTCTCAATTGGTAGTTTTTAGGTTGATTCTTGATTGGGTTGTGAAAAATTGCTATGTTGTTTATATTTTATGAAATTAATTCTTGAAATTGATTGTTCGATTGAATAATTTCTACATTAGTTATTTATTTTGATTTATTACGAATTTTAGTTAAGCCTTATATTTTAGGATTAGATTAACCCTCCTCATGGGAACGATACCTTAGGTACTACGCGAACAACCCGTGTGCTTGCAGAAATATCGAGGTTATAAATATTAAAAATTAACATACGTAAAATGCTTCGATCAGTTATAACTCGAGAGAGAGTAATTAACCCTAGGATAGTCTAGAATCAACAATCTACTATTTCATAATTAGTTAGGTTAGCGTTAAGGATAGGTAAAATTCCTTTCTCTTAATTAATAATTTCCTTCGATTGATTCTTGGGTGTGTTGCAAATTTCTTAATAACTAGTATTTTCGTTTTTTATTCTTAATTTGATTGATTGAGTTAAATTCTTGTATTAGTTTCGTTACATCTTGAATTTCTGTTATTTTTTCTGACCTTATATTTTACGATCATATTTGTTCCCTCTTTGTGGGATCGACACTTTTCATACTATGCTAACGAATCGTGCGCTTGCAGATTATCGAGGGTTAATAATTAAAACTCACATACAACCAAACCACAATTAAGATATATGCAATCATAATCCACAAAGAGACATATCAGAATGCTAATAACCAGGAAATCACGACCGACAATCGTATGAGGGAGACGTTAACCTAAGTATTGTATCTTGCCAAAATTGCCTTACATCTTGCTGGAATTGTTGAGTATTCTATTGAATTTGAATATTGTTAACAGCCATAACATTAAGTAATTCTCGTATGATCACTCCATAATTATTGGATTGAGAATATGAGTTATGGGAAAAACTACTTCCTTCCATGTATATATATATATTGCACTAAAAACTAAACACAAAGTGAAAAGATAAGAAATAATTGAAAAGAAACTATTCATAAACAAATATGTATACAACATCAATTGAAATAAAAATAAAAATAAAACACCACACTCCTCAGCAACGCGTCAAAATTGGTAGCATGTCATAACACTACATAAAATAACTAGACTTAAAACTATAGCTAGTGATGAGTCTAGGTCGATCCCACATAGAATATGGGAAAACCTTAAAATGAAAATAATTGGTGTTTAGGTTAAGGGGTTTATTTGTTTATTGAATAAGAAAATAAAATGAAACTAAAATTGTGAAAAAAATTTAAAAAATATTAAAAAATGATGAATTAGTTAGGGACCTACTCACCGGTTCAATTTGGACCTACATACAATTAAACAGAATTCATTGAGTTGTTATTCTCATACCTCTCCTAGCAACTAATAATCATAGGTTAATAATAAGCTCTATCAACCCTAGTTTTCCCTTAGGTTATGTTCAACTAAAATAAGCTCTTTAATTAAACCTAGCTATCGAATAACTTAGAACAAGCTCTCTAAATTTAATTGGACAATCGCATTATAAGTTAGGAAAACAGATTAATCAAGGCAACAACCATATAAGCTTGGGTCATTTAACCTAGGTTAGGTTATCCCTAATGATTTAAAACCATTAGTAGCTACAAACGAATCTCAACATAACAGTTATAGATTATATTGAAGATTCTAACAATGAGTTTGTAATAAAATACTCTAATAGAACATTAAGATTATCTTTACAAAATACCCAAACAATAATCATAGGATATCATAATCAATTTCTAAGAGAGAAGGAACAATAAACATAATGAGAGATATGCTTATTCGGGTTCTTCGGCATCAATATCACCTCTGAATCGATGTCAGGAAACTTAGCCCTCCATGGGTCTCCAAAAGATGAGAGATTTCACCCTTCTCTTTTTCAAAAAATGAGACCTCCACTCCTCAAAATGATTAAAAAAATGATTCCTTACATTTCTATCATCAAAACATTCTTTTTATACCAAAAATTAGATTTTTGGGTGAGGTGGCAAAATGTCACGGGTGTGACTTAGAGTATCACAATTGTGAACGGGCTCATTGAGGCTCACATCTATAAGCCTCCTTGTCATGGGTGTGACCATCACAAACCATGTCACGCCCATGAAAAATAGTGTGAGATATATGTCTGTGAGTGATGAGTCACTCTTCATGCTTGATGTTTGTAAAGTATACTCTTCATCTTATGCAGTTCTTTGTCTCCTCTTTATTCTAATCCTTCTTCTTCTTGCTCCATGAAGATAATTGAGTGTGAATCTCAAGAAGACAACTCAACGAATGTGCTTTCAACTCCCTTTAGCCATTATGTTTCTGAATTGTTCTTAAAACAAAAAATGAACTAAAGTGAATGTATTAAGCTTTTCATAGCATTAATCACTAAGTGTTATGGAATAAATGTATAATCAATTAAGCACATAGAAAAGCACTTATCAAAAAATGCATGCACCAACTGTTCCTAAGTTGTGATGTTTATGGGGCTTAAAGAATGATACCATGCCTTAGCTCTATCCTTCAATGTGAAGGGAAAGAGCCTCATCCTATCAGAATCTTCTGACATTCCATGATATTGAAAGGTATCATATATTTCCATAAAATTTACTAAATGAGCTTTAGGATCCTTATTAAACCTGTAAAACTACACATTAGTTTGCAGCATATTTAGCAAAGTTAGCTTAATATCAAATGAAGCTGCTTGCACCATTAGTTAAGTGATGCCTTAGTTTGCAGCATTGAACCCCAGTCACAAGAAATTCATGAGGGTTCACTACTAGTCTCCTTGATTGACTCGTTAATTGAATTCTTGATTAAATTCTTTCTCCATTGTTTCTTCATTCTCTTTTTTGCATCTTGCTTTCTTAATTGCTCATTCTAATTAGGTGTTTGAAATGCTAAGGTTTCAGTAATCCTGCTTTAGCTTCGAGTAACTCTTGTGTTCTTGCAATCACAAGGACACAAGGGAGGTGAAAAATTCCTTAGAAAAAACGAAACTAAATAATCCTAACTAATTCCCGGTAATGACACTAAAAACTTGTTGAGCAAGTTTTACTTATATAAAACCCTCAATATTTCGCAAGCATATAAGTCATAACTTATAGTAATTAAAGTGTCGATCCCTTGAGGAATTAGTAAAACTAATTGAATCCTAACTTGTCTAAAGTTATAAAAAATGTGAAATAAAACTAAACAGAAAATTAAGCAATTGAGTATGAGTTGATTGAAATTAAAAGTATGAAATTAATCCAAGTAAATCATGATAAAGCAATAACCACTTAATAAATTAGATATCAAAATAAGAAATGATCAAACAATTACGAGAAGATACGATTCATTTTATCGTCATTTTACCACCTTAATCATTTTTGATTTAATAAGTATCGATCTTAGAATTCCTAAGGGTTAACTATTCTTTCTCAAGATCTAATCATTAACCCTAATT
This sequence comes from Erythroxylum urbanii, assembly GCA_027568935.1. Lineage (NCBI taxonomy): Eukaryota > Viridiplantae > Streptophyta > Magnoliopsida > Malpighiales > Erythroxylaceae > Erythroxylum > Erythroxylum urbanii. Next base: position 32,479,746 of record JAOQML010000005.1, read on the forward strand.
AATAAACCCTAATTGATTCCAAAATTTTGATTTTCTAATTTCTCAATTAAGAAAAGCATCCTTCGTCATCCTTCGTCTTTAATTAGTTCTTAAGCGTTATATTAGACAATCGAGTCCTCATACAATACCTCTCTTCGTATAATTATCGATTTGATTATGTGATCTATTAGGCTGTTAATTCTCATTAACCAACCTAATCATGCTACTATTGATTCAGTCTCCCAATTTATTATCGAAGTATGCAAAAACTATAAATATCATATCACCCCAACATCAAAACCAAATAAGTCACAAATGATTCAAGAATCAATCCCAAAATGAAATTAAAACATCATTAACAACATGTTCAACATCCTCAAACCCAAGTCATACATTAAGATGAAGTAAATAAATAAGAGGAAATAGAAAATAACTTGAAATGGCTGGGTTGGTTAGACAGTAGCTGTAGAAGTTCCTCTCCTTCTTTCTCTTCCTTATGTTCTTTCTCAAAATGGAAAATGGAGGCTAGGTCTAATTACGGTCATTTAATGTTCTTATATAGTTCTTGGGCCATTTAGGGTAAAAACTAGGTTTTAACCAAGTCAAAATGTACAAAATGCCCTCCAAATATCAAAATAGAAGGAGATCCCCGCGTCTGGCGGGCGCGTGTCATGATCACAATCTTGGTAAAAATTACCTTCTGTCATGATTGTGACCTGGTCTGATTCTCTTTTTTCATGATCGTGATCTTGGGCAAATATCTTTTGTCACTACCGTGACAAGGATGTCACAATCGCCACGTTGTCTTTTTGTCCAAGCTTTCTCCAACTTCCTTCAATGTTCTTCATATGAGTTTATACACTAACAAACATATCAAAATACCTTGAGCACATAAAATTAAAGTCCAATATCATGCTCTAAACCACATAACACTAAAAATTATAAACACACACTCACATTAACATGATTCTAAACTTAAACATGCATAAATCATCTAATCAACACCTAAAAACACATTAAAACACCTTCCAAAACATAATGTAAACTACAAGCATAAGATTTCAAACACAAACATCACAACCAAGGAAACCAAATATGGATGAGATGATATTGGAATTTATTCAAGATTCAAAGGCAAAACATCAGCAAAACAAAGCATCTATGTGAAACTTGGAAATAAAATTTGACTAGCTAGCCAAATTTGTAGCTGAGAGACCTAAAGGGAATTTGCTGAGTACAACTAAAACAAATCCGAGGAAAGGATAATGGAAATCATCTGGTCTAGTGCGAAGAAGTTTTGTAAGGAAGAAGTTAAAGAGATGACTAAGGGTTATTCTGAAGCAATTATTAAACCTACTCTGAAGCAAGATAAGGAATCTCAATCTTTTATTTTAAACCCTGTGCAAACCAAGAGAACAAAATTGGAAGATGAGTTAGATTATATCATTGGTCTAATTAAGAAACTCAGAGAAGAGTATCCTTATAATAAACTCCTTCCGTATAGACTAAAGAGTTCAAATGAATTTGAAGAGATATCATCAAATAGAGAGGAACCCAAGAAGTTGGAGAAGGAAGAGTCAAGTAAAGAGAGCTCTAGTGAAGTGGCAACACTACGCCAGAAGCAAGTTGACCTAAAGAATTTTTATATTCCTGGTACTATTGGTGCAACATCCCACTACCATAGAGTATATAACCAAACATCCAGAGGATATTCAAGCACATATCCTATGACAATGGTATGTTAGAACAAACATAATCTCTTAAACGACATCATAAGGAATACACAATACTTAAAATCCTCAACTCTTCCTTTCATTCATTCATAAAAGTTTACATTGTAGTCATTAAAACCAATATTTACATTACCAAACATGTGAAAGTTTACAACCTTTATACACAAATTCTTAATGATATAGATAAATTACAACTCGTCAAATGCCAGCTGATAAACCTTTGAGCCATATCTTAGTTTAAAATGTGCTTCTAGAGAATCTTAGAAATTTAGGTCTCTTGTTTTGTACCTGAAAAGCCACGTTGCACTTTTTGATGAGTTTTACGAACTCAATGAGTGAACTATCATTGATGATCCCACTTTAGTCAAAAATAGAATATCACACAACTAACCAATTTAACAACATTTTCTATCACAATAAGACATAATAAATGCCACAAACTTTACATACATTCTTTCAGAACATGTATAACCTAATCAATCACATTATCATGGCATATCACTTTAACATCACAATTTTAGAAAAGGTTTCATAAGCATATATTTCATAATCATAAGTGTACAAAAGTAAATGCATATTAGACTCCATATTCGTTATTATTTGTTATGACCGCGTGCCTTTCAGATACAGATCCAAATACAGACACTGGCTTATTGGGCTCAGTCAGATACAGAAATCACGAAGCAAAGCTTTACGCGCAGAATTCTGAGCTTAAAGCTCTTTTACACTAGCTACTCTGATCATAACGCCATTATCTGAACATGCATTTTATGAAATGCATCAAATAACAGAATATGCCACGAATCGCATTCACTTATGATGCACAGATAGAATCTTATATTCATCGGACCTCAGTCCCGCATTTAACTTTTGTTAAGTATTCAGAAATCATTCAGAATTAAATTGCAAATAGATTGATTCGAATTTCAGGTGCAAATAGAACACTTCTAATACATTCTCGAATATCAAACTCCTTGGACCATTAAAGTCTGGAATTTACATACAGAACACAAACAATTCAATAATTAGAAGTTAATCAGGATAAATCAGTCTTAGGAAGATCATCTAGGGTGGCTCATAAATGCTCCCTTTAGCTTATTGCTTTGAAGTCACGGCAATGTCTGGAAGCAGTCGCTAAACGTGCTCCTTTATATTCAATCACATACATTTATATGTCACTCATGTGCATTTTCATAAAAATTATCAGTTATAAATACATTTATGTATGTGTCATGTATTATACATGTTCAATGACAAATTCTTGGGTATGTTTCTTTAATACATTAATAATAAAGCACCTTCCAAGCATTATTTACTCCAATATACACTTTGCTCACCTTAATCCTTTCATTCAACATTAACTAAATTCATTTAAGAACTCATTTAAACCTTAATACCTCACATGGAAACATTCTAGCATTAGTTGGTTCAAACTTCACTAAAAAGGCAACTCTTTTTCTCCAAAGGTCTGGCCACGATCGTGGTGTCCCTATCATGATCATGACAGAAACATTTTCTGGCCAACCACGATCATGACAGAAACATTTTTTGTTATGCCATGATCATGCTGTAAAGGTCACGATCGTGACCTGCATTATTCTTCATTCATCCACACGAATTAAACACTTATACAACCTCAATTCCATTCCAAACTTTCCAGAATTCTTTCTCACAAACACAACATCATTTCATACTAATTCAAATACCAATTTGATTGCATTCCTTTATCAAATTCTAATCAATTATGAAACATCTTCAACTACATATACCATTCATGAAATCCATAACATCACTTTTATAACATCAAGCAATTTATTCACCAGGTATTTCCTCATTTTAAGCCCAAATTAAGTCTAAAAGCATCATAATTATACACTTGATCCTTAATAGGTTCAACCCTTGAATAATCAAAACTTTTCCATGAAAAATCACTGCCCACAATTGTGACAAAAACTGATCTCCCATTTATCCTGCAGTTTTTCTAGTTTTTCTCAAGATAGATTTTTAGGTCAGATTTGTACGACCTTTATAATCTAGAAAATGAGGTTTATAGGTAATACCTTCTTCTAATAAAATGTTCCCCTGTGTCTTAAGTGTCTAATGACATCAAATACATGTATTTTAGTTCAGTATCGTGTAAGTTATAATCAAAATTATACTGATTATTCTTATACCTCGATAGAACATAATTCTCAACTTCAATCCAAATTTCAAGACTATTAAAGACAGATTTCAAATTCTCTTCCTTCATGAAAACTGTAGCCATATATTTCTAGTTTACGCTAAATTAAAATCCATCCAATATGGATATTCACAGATCAAGTTATGTCCAAAATATAGATGTATGTTCAGTAAAACACTGCATATAACATACTCCAACACAATTCATTACCAAAGTTCTATCATTTCTCTAGTTGATGATTCAGTTAAACCTAATTTTTTTCAGTTTAGAATTCTCTTATTACAATTCACAATTTCATGATTAATCACAACTCAAAATACAGCCTAATTCATACTTTTTTATATTATAATTTCTACATTTCCCTACTCTTCATTTAACTCCAATCATCACAATCTTTCATCTTGTAAATCATATCACCAATTTTGCTTCTTCCTTCACCACCCACACATGCATCCACACCATTCACGCATGCATCAATCCACAAGCATAAAAATATATACCATTCATGGATGCATCCATTTACAAACATTAAAACCTCATCAAAATGTCATTTGCACTACTATAAAACTTAAAGCATAACTTACTTGATTTATACTTCAAATCCTATAGAAAAATTCCAGGAATGGGGAGAGCGAAATGAGAGATCTCAGTGGATGAAGAAAAGAAAAGAATAGAGAAACAATTGAAAACCTCAAATGGTTAAAGACTTTGCAAGATATATCGTTGATGAATTAATCAAAAGCTAAACACAAAAGTGAACATGCATGGTATTTCGGTGATGGATGGACAAGGAGAGGGTTTTGGTGGTGAGTGATTTTTGGTGATGAACAACAAAGGAGATGTAGAACTTCCTTACCCAAAAACATAACTTCGGTGTCTCATTTGAGTTTTGTCACATATCTCCAATGTATGTGTTACATTTGTCCACTAGATGCTACCATTTGTCTCTTAGTCATTTATCCATTTGTCATACCTTAATAGGACCATTTGTCAATCCATAATTAGTCTATTTGTCCTTCATCTAAGTTACCAAATGTCACACTTCCATTTGTCTCATATTTCTCTAGTCTAAAATACCCCAAATCTTTTGATAAATTTCCAAAATATCCGAAATGTCACCAAAAATCAGAAAATAATTCTAATTCACACCAATTCAATTTTCAAAACAGTTGATCCACAAATCACATTTTAATCACATTAAAAATCATTTATACCCAAAAAATGTCAATGAATGCATATATAATTATTTTAATGAGTGACAACATTATTCACGTATATGTGAATGCCATATGATGCATAAATGCACTTTTAAATCTCAATAATCTTTCATGTATAATATCTTAGGGTTCTAACCTTGATCATAGGATAATGGGATGTTACAATTGGTAGTTTTAAATTTGATAAGGCTTTTGCGGACTTAAAAGCTATAGTTAATTTGATGCCTTATTCTTTAAACAAGAATATGGAACTAGGTGAACTAACACTAACCAAGATGTGTGTGTAAATGGATGATAGATCACTCCATCATCTTAAGGGCATAGTCAAGTATATGTCGATTAAAGTGATAAGGTCACCTTTCCTACTAATTTCACCATCTTGGACATAGACGAGGATATAGAAATACCTATTATCCTGGAACGACCATTTTTAGCTACCACTATATCTCTTATAGATGTAGATGGACGAGAGTTAACTCTGAGAGTAGGGGATGGGGGTTTCCTTTAAAGTGTCTGATGGTAAAAGAAATCTCTTTAAATTTGTGGAAGCTATTAAAATAAAAGGATCTTAAGAAAAATTTGAGCAGAGTTATACTCATAAGGACCCGTCCTAAAAGCCATAAATTCAAAAGAAATCAAAAGAAGAAGGTGAGGAAGAAAGGTGGTAGAAAGTACGATTAGGTAGCTTATTTATAGGTTATGAAACCTATATTTATGCTAAAATCACATGAATTATCTGAACCACCATAGGGAAAAGAAGTACATCGAGCTAGCAACGGTAAATGAAAAGCTGCATGGGAGGCAACTCATGATTTTGAATTTATTTTTTAATCTTTTGTTTTAACTTAGGTTTTTAATTTTGGTTTTTGCGTGTTTTTTGATACAAGTCAATCATCTTGGAGAAATTGAGCATAATTGTGATTTAGGGATAGTTTGTTACATGCTCTATTGATTACATTCAAGTATCTTTAAGTTACTATTAAAACTTGAAGTTGTATAACTCATAAAACACATTATAATTTTTCTACACATTCAGTTGCATGGAGAGGGTGCCTATATGTCATGAGCATGAACACTACAAAAAATATCTAGACCTACAACTATAGTAGTGGTGAGTCTAGGTTGATCCCACAGAGAGTGTGTGTAAAGATTTTGAAATGAAATCATTCAGTGTTTAAGTTTATGGAGATAGGGGTTTTGGTTGGTTATCGACTAAGAAAATAAATTGAAACTAAACTAGTGAAGAAAAATTAAAAAAACATTTTAAAATGATGAATTTATTAGGGATTCGGTCATCGGTTAAATCTCATTCGACACTCAATTAAACATAATTCATTAAATTGTTATCCTTATACCTCTCCTAGCAACTATTAATTGTAGTTTAACAACAAGCTCTGTTAATCCTAGTTTTCCCTTAGCCTGTGTTTAATTAAGAAGAGCTCGTTAATTAAACCTAGTTATCGAACAACCTAGAACAAACTCTCTAGATTTAATTAGACAGCCACATTATGAGTTAGGAAAACAGATTAATCAAGGCAACAATCACACAAGCTTGGGTTATCCCTAATGATTAGTCCCCATAAATGATTAAAAACAACGATTATGTATTGTACTTGATTCTAGCAATGAGTTCATATATAAACACAATCAAATAAAGCATTCAATCATTTTTACACAATACCTAATTCAACAAACACAAGATAACATAATCAATTCCTAAAAGAGAAAGAACAATGAAAGAAATGGTTAACCAAGCTCTTCAACGTCGATGTTACCTCCAAATCGGTGTCGGGAGGTATAGCTCTCTAAAGAAATGGAGCATTACCTTTTCTTCTCTTCAAAACTGAGAGCTCACACTGTTAAAACACTTCTCCTAAATAAAACATATTATCTGTCATTGTATAATATTATTTTTATTGTAAAAACTTAGGGTCGGATAAGCTGGTCAAGTGTTATGTGTGTGAGCGATGTCTCATGCCCATGACAATTTGGTTGCATGGCTATGAGTTCATGCCCCAATGCCTCACATGTTCTTCATTTTTATGCTTTATCTTATCTTTTCTTCTTTTAATCTTCTTCTTCTTGCTCTCTAAAGACAAGTGAGTGTGAATCTCAATAAGACAGTTCAAATATAATGCTTTCAACTCACTTTAGCTCCCTTGCTTCTGAATTGTACCTAAAACCAAATATAAAGTAAAGTGAATGTCTTAAGCATTTCACAACATTAATCACTAAATGTTTTGGAATAAATGTATAATCAATTAAGCATATATCAATTTTCACCATACCTAGCTTTTGATCGCCCTTGGGCAACACATCAATTTCAAAGTCACAAACCTAAAACATTTACTCATGTCCCATGTTTTCCAAGAATAAAGAGTCATAAGTAAAGATGAATAACGTTCAAAAACAATAGCAAGAACTCAACATTCAACGCTTCTACTCATGGTCAATCAACAATCATCACCTTTAGAAACTGAGCAATCTAAAGGTAGACTTAGAAAACGTGTTTAAATAAGATAGATTCACAGGTACACTCAAATACTATTCATGATCATGATATTCCACAACTTTTCAAATGATTTCATTTCTTCACCACTAAGGTTCACATGCGTAATCATGAATCAAAGGATCTTTTAGGCTCATAATGTGGGCAAAGGTAAGGTGAGATGTATTTGATAGTGTACTGTAAAAGTCATCAAAGTTAGTAAAACAAGAAAAACACTCAATCTGGCATCAAGTACAAAAATCAACATTCATTTAAAATTGTGTACATCAATTATGATGAATGCAAAAACTATGTTTCCTAGCTCAAATTCAAGCTCTCACACCACAAACCATATCAAGCATATACCACTCACAAAAGTTGATCATAAACAAGACTTTGTAACCATAAGAAATGACCTTTAAGAACCACATCTCCATCATTCACATTATACTTAAGTAACCCTTTCATTACAACTTTAAGAGGAAAGAATAATAATGAGTAACTTAGCAAAACACATGCATTTCCTCATTGATAATTTTATTTAAACATTTTTTCTTTTTTGTTTTACTTTTCTTTTTCTCTTTAGTTCTTTTTCTTTTTATTTTTTATTTAAAAATTTAAAGAAGCTACATTAACCTTAGAATCATTGACAAGACATAAAAAGATAGACAACCCATATATATGTACACCTCTACACTTATACTTTTTGGCATCCACAATTATCAATAATTAACAAATGGGTTTAAGGTTGTAGGGTTGTAACATCGTCGACCTGCATGTGTAAGAAATAAGTAAATGCAATGGAGTGGTCACGGAGGTAACAAGTTAAGTCACCCTTGTGAGGGAATTTGTCACAATGGTTCTATACTTATGCTATAAATGGAAAAGGAATGAGAAGCTGGGGGGTGAATAGAAAAGGTTAGAGACACACTCATTTGAGAGGCACAAAAAGATAGGGACAAAGAAGTCAGAGAAAAGAAAAAGGAAGCAGAGACGAGTCGACTGAGGGGAAGAAGAGAGAAACATAGCAGAGAGGGGAAGGTAGTGCGAGCATCTGGGCTTGAAGAAGCTGAAGCATAAGGTGAAAGCAAATGCGGGAAGCTTAAGAGGGGCAGGAGAACATCGCCTTTACACTCACTCGATCCTTGTCTATTTATTCTATTCATTTATTGCTCTGTTTCTTGTTTATTTACTGAACTTATTACTTTGTAATAATAAAAATGGATGCATGATTAATTAATGAAATATTGTATACTGTCTTTATAATATTGAAGATCCTTTTGTAATGAGTAATAGACTGCTTGACTTAAAGCTAGAGTTTGATTTAATTCTCAAAGATAATGTATATTATTAGTGAGTTGTACTTCGTCTATAATTTAGCAATTTGATTTATTCGCTGTTTATATTCAAAAATTATACTTTCAGTATTGTTAATTAAATATTTCAACATTCTTTTATTATCAAAATACATATCAAGTTACAAGAGTGATTTATGATATTAATACTTTTATTTCATTTGCATAAAAGGCTCTAGTTTCCTTTAATATAGCTTTGTATTCTTTAACTAATTCTATAAGTCTAGCCGTATCTTGCATAATATAATAACTTTGTGGATTTGTGTCCTTCTGATCATGTGCATGCTTATTTCGTGCTATATATTGGCTCTTTAATTCATCTAACCATTCTTCTTACTTATAAGTAGTGTGAAGTAATTTTTTGAGTAGTGCTTTTCGTTCAAAATAAGTAGTGAATTTTAATTCGGCAATAACTGCAAAAGTAAGTAGCGTAAAGATAGAAATATAAAAGAATGATTAAAATAAATAATGAATGATGAAGAAATAACTTCATTTCAACATACCTGTTCCTATTGCTCGTTCAACGCCAACCCAGGCTTAACTGCAAAGAAGGAAGGAGAATGAAGAAGAGAAATTTATTTCAACATAAAGAAATAAGTTACATAAGGTGCCTTATATAGGCAACTATAAGAAGCTAACCTACAACCGATAAAATCGGTTAAAGTAAGAGAGAAAAGATGTAAAGCTAAAGTAAAAGACAGATATGACAAAAGAAAAAGGAAAAACAGTAAAAAGGAAAGATTCTGCCTAAAAAGACGAAAAAGATGAAAAAGACTAAAGCTATACAGTATTTACAATTTTTTTGACATCAGCTGACACTCGCTACATTGAGCTGAATGCTTTTAATCTTCAATTTTCTTCAATGATCACATCGTTGGAGGCGATATCATCATTTTTTACTTGGTCTGGATCTTGACAGTAGAAACATTTATGTTCTTCGTATTCCCTGAGTTGTTTACAAATAGCTTTCTTCCAGGTAATAAATAATCCTTTAAATATGTTATCCATATGTCCAAAAGGTTGGGAAAATTGCTGAATTATTTGAATTGCATCTGCAGAGATGGGAGTCTTGTATGCTGAAACCAGAATCATGTCGGGTCCTTTGTAATTGATCTTGAGCATTGATTCACTAGTAATTCTGTTGCATTGATTAAAAACTCCTTTTAAGCAATGTAAATTAAATTGATTAATAATGTCCTAATGGAAGTCGTATTGTGTAGCTGAATCAATTGGTGGATAAATTCCATTACTTATTCCAAGCTGGAGATAGGCAATTCGTGAATGCTTGAGTTCTGCATCCTTAGCTTCTGATCCTTCGGTTTCCTTGAAAATAGGATAGCTGCTATAAACTTTGATGAATATTTCTCGTTCTTTGGCAAAACGATCTTTATAAGTTTTTATAGCCTGAATGAATCCAATTGGAAAATCTGAGAGGATGGATAATTTGGTAACATAGATTGTATTGATGAGTCCACTCTGAAAGAATAGATAGGTGGATAATGGATTGGCTCTGGGAAAGATAACTACTTTAGGTCCAAATCGACCTCTGTTCTGTGGGTAAAATTGAAACATTTTCATTTCTTCATTCCAATGATTCAATGCTTAGAAACATCAAACATTTCGGAGGTAAGTCTACGGGCTTCCTGTTGAATGGATTTTTCTACTTGAATGGATTTTGAAGGGATAAGATTAATTCTATCGAGATCAATGGGCTTTCTAAGAGTTTTCATATGTGAGTGGATAGGAGAAGTATTTTGAAGAACTTGACTATACTGTGGCTTGAGAGGTGGATTTTAGAATTCACTGAGTGATTTTTCTGCTTCAGATCTGGTAGAAAAGCTTGTGTAGAATGCCTTTTTTACCTGTAATGAGTATAGCTGCTTCATCTTGCTTCTTTTGGGGGAGAGACGTAATTGTAGTGAATTGTTGGGGAGTGACTAAAGGTATAGATGGTTGTGGTGATTTTTGGCTTTTCTAGAATTGTTGGAGAAGTGGAAGAGCTGGGTGAATTGGATTTAAGTTGAGCTTTAAGAAAGTCAATAGTGGTTTGCAACTGGTTTAATTCATGAGTGGTCTTTTGAAGTTTATCTTGTAACTCTAAACCTTCCTTTTCTGTGCTTCTATAAGCTTCTTCCATGCTAGTCGGAGCTGTTTCCATTCTCGAGTCAAAATATCTGCAAGAAAATTGTCAAATGATTTTATATACTTAATTGTATATTGATATTGGCTAAGTTCCAATTGCCAACAGACAAGGCGTCCTTGATTATAATTTGTTTTGATGATGTATCTATTGAATCCATATAAATACTTTGAATCTGTTTGCACTGTGAATGCAACTGGTAATAGATCTATATGCCACTTCCTCAAAGTTGTGAGTAGCGCTAATGTTTCTTTTTCAAGTATTGGATACTTGAGTTCAACAGGATTGAAAGTCTCGTTCGTATACTTGCAAAATGAATACTTTTTGGAATTGGGTGGTTGTGCCAAAAGGCAGCCAACCCATGTATCTATGCTTGTGTCGGTTTGCACGAACAATGTATCTAAAGGAAGATAGTTATATAAAAGGGGAAGATCCTTACAGATATGTTTTAATTTCTGTATAGTTGTCGTGTCTTGCTCCGTCCAGTTCCATTGATGCTTAGTATTGCATTTTAATTGTAAACATTTCCTTTCGTTTGCTAAATCTTTCAAAAAACCTTGATCAGATATATAATTTAAAAGTCCAAGAAATTGTTGTACTTGTTTTTTTAAGTAAATTTATCTGGAAATTCATGTAATTTATTTAATATATTAGGTTGTAATCCTAAATAGCCATTATTAAATTCAATACCTAAATATTCTATATTTTGTTTAGCTATTCGAGCTTTCTTTTCACTTAAAATTAATCCTTTTTCCTTATAACGTTCTAATACTATTTTGACTTTTTTAAAATGATCAAATTTATCTTGATTAGAATAAATAATAATATCATCAATATAAACAAAAGTAAATTGTTCTAATCCTTCTAAATTGTTATCCATAAACCTTTGATAAATACTAGGTGCTTGTTTTAATCCAAATGGCAATACATTCCACTGATAATATTTTTGAGGTGGACATGAAAATGTTGTTAGTTCCTTAGTGTTTTCATGTAATCTAAGTTGCCAGTATCTGGATTTTGCATCAAAAATAGTAAACCATGTTTGTCTTTTGAGTTTATTTATAATATAATCTTTTTGTGGTAATTTATATGCATCACCTATGGTTGCTTCATTTAATTTTTTATAATTAAAAACCATACATCTTTTACCTCTTTTTTCGTCGGCTGAGTTATTGACATAAAATGCTAGTGCAGAATGTTTACTATAACTAGGTGACATTAAGTGTTTTTCTAATAAATCGGAACATTCACTAATAAATTCTTGTACATCATATTGAGTATAAGGAATATTATTTTTGATATTGATCTCTTGATGAGGACTTTTTAATTTAATTTGGATTAATTGTTGATTTGTATTTTTTACGGGATCTAATTGATTTTCACTACAAACTTGATCTAGTAAAATTTCGATTTCCTATTGTAAATTTGTATTGTTTATTAAATAGAATTGAAGAGAGTACAGTTTAGTGGTAAGAGTGTTTAATTTTCGCAGATAAGAAATATGATAAATAGGAATTTTTAAAATAATAGATTTTTGATTTATTGATTTAATATAAGGAGTCTTAAGAGTGATATAATGTAAATATTGACAAAAAGGATTATATAATTTTAAAAAATTGTTTCCTATTATAAATGGTAATCCTGATTCTTGTTGATATATTGAAGGTGCAACAAAAGTATATTTTTCTATAATGATATTATTATAATAACTTACATACCAAATATACTTAAAACTTCCATCTTCTATACTTATTTGTAATGGTTTTTCTATTTTTTTCCATGTATTCAATACATGTTTAGAAGCAATACAGATTGTTGCTCCTGTATCTATATAGGCATTTACTTTTTTATTCTGTATTACTATCTGAATAAAGGTTGTATTGGGATTCAATTGATGATGCTGATGATTCAGTTTGAGATTCATAATAATAAATTGAAGAAATAGTGGAATCCGTATCATAATCAGATTCAATTAGTTCTAATTGATTTTGAATAGAACTGTAGAATATTTACCTTTGTTTGATATTTAGATTTTTGATTATTAGGACAATGATTTGCATAATGTCCTTCTTCCTTACATATCCAACATCCACAATTTCGTTTTTCTGAGGACAATCTATTTGTTTTATCTTAAAAGGTTTAGGTTTATATTATCTATATCCTTGTTTTCTAAATTTTCTTCGATAAAAATAAAGTTTATTTTTATATCGTGAATATCGTTTCCATTTATATGGTTTATAATTATAATAGTTTTTCTTTTTGATAATTGGTTTTTTTCTAATTGGTTCACAACCATATTCTTGGGGTACTTCTACATTTTTCTCACAACAGAGTTGAATTTCTTTATGTTTCAATGTTTTTCTTAATTTTGTTTCAAAACATTGTTCGGCAAGTAATTCTTGTGTAATTAATATTGCACCGCCTAAATTATAAGCAATTTTATTTTGATCTCTTTTTTCTTGGAATTTTGCTGCTACTTTTTGATTCATAGGAAAAGGTAATTTTTGTATAAATATATGAATGTACATTTCTTGTTCAGATCTAGCTAATCGATAATAATATTTTTTAAATTCACATATATAATTGTCTAAATAACAAAGATTACAGATTTGCATATTATTGAGATGCCAAAATGCTCTTTGTCTATTTTCATTAGAGACTTCTTGTTGACGTAGGATTATATCTTTTCCTAAAAATTCTTCATATATTTCACTAGCTACGGCATGAAATGTATGTACATCCATTTCAGCACTTTGATATTGAGGAGTATTTTTTAAAGAGGCTTCATTGTCTATTAAAAATGTTTGAACTATTCCTTTGGTTTTATAAGTAATAAAATTCCATAAATGATTTTTATTTATTGTTTCTCCAAATGGTTTGTCAATTTGTAATAATAATTGAATCTTATTTGACCATTTTAATATTACTTGTTCAGGATTTAAGATACAATCAATATCAAGTACTCCATCTGGTCCTAAAGATGTACGTTTTGGGGTATATTCCGTTGGATATTTTCGAATTTTTGAACCCTTTTTATAATATCCTTGTTTATTTAGAAATTCTTGGGTTGTATCAGGTGTCCAATTATAAGTATTTTGTTGTTCTTTTTTCCGTTTTTCTCGTCTTGATTCTTTAAACTCTTTTTCTGTATCTTTAGTGCCACTTGTACTAGCTTGGTTAGTTTCAGCAAAAATATCTTGATCTAATTCTTACCCATAAATTACTTCATCTTTTTCTGTAATTTGGTAATGATGTTCATTATTATTCTTTAAAGTTAGCCGATTTACTAATTGTATTATTTCATTGAATTGAACTTGAATCGTTTTTTCTACTTCTTCTATATTTTCTTCTGAGCCTATTAATTCTGTAGGAATATTGTCTAAGTGATCTATATTTTCCATGGTTTAAGAATAATGGTAATTAATTATAGAAAATTAAATGAAGCCACTATTAGCGATGCATATAAATTACCTCCAAAAGATTATATCATCAATAGATTAAAAGGCCATAAATGGTTTTCAACATTAGACGCCAAGTCAGGTTACTGGCAACTTAGATTACATGAAAATACTAAATCTTTAACAACATTTACATGTTCTCCACAAAAATATTATCAGTGGAATGTATTATCATTTAGATTAAAACAAGCATCAAGCATTTATCGAAGATTTATGGATAATAATTTAAAAGGTTTAGAGACTTTTGCATTAGCTTATATAGATGATGTTATCATTTTTTCCATTGAAGATAAAGAAGATCATCTGAAAAAACTTAAAATTATTCTTACAAGATGTAAAGAGAAAGGATTAATTCTAAGTCATAGAAAAGATAAATTAGCTTAACAAAATATTGAATATTTAGGAATAGAATTTAATAATGGATTTTTAAAGCTACAACCAAATATTCTAGTATGAGTACAACAATTTCCTGATAAATTACAAAATAGAGCTCAAGTACAACAATTTTTAGGTCTTTTAAACTATATATCTGATCAAGGATTCGTTAAGAATCTTGCACAAGAAAGAAAGCAATTACAGTTCAAATGCAACACCAAAAACCAATGGACTTGGACTCTAGAAGACACAAATGCAGTACGTATCCTTAAAGGATTATGTAAGGATCTACCAAGTTTGTATAACTATCTTCTGAAGGACAAACTTTTAGTACAAATTGATGCTAGTAAGGACACATGGGCTGGCTGCCTTTTGGCACAACCACCCAATCAAAAGAAATATTTACTTTGTAAATATATAAATGGCACTTTCAGTTCTGCTGAAAGTAAGTATCCAATTCATGAGAAGGAAACATTAGCTTGTCTCAAGACATTGAGACAGTGGCGAATTGATTTATTACCTATTGAATTTACTATTCAGATAGATTCACAATACTTATGTGGATTTATTCGATATACTATCAAAACCAATTATAATCAAGGTCGTTTAATCCGGTGGCAACTTGAACTTAGTCAATATAATTTTCACATTCAATATATTAAATCTTCGACTAATAGTCTTGCAGATATCCTTACGCGTGAATGGAAGCAACCATCACTAGTTTGAAGGACTCTTTATCCCAAAAGAAGGGAGTATTATTAGATTTATAGTAACAAGTAGGTCTGGTCACTAAATATACATCCAAATGGACTTAAATCCATAAAAGAACAATTAGATATAGCCCAAAATTTTTCGTAATTTTATCAAACAGAACTAAATTTCTTAAATACTCAATTACAAGATCACATACAACATAACCATCAAGCAATATAAATGACTGATATTGTTACAGAAGATAATAATGAACAAACAATTAATACTAATATATTAGACATCGATAATTTCTATAGAATTTTAATGATTGTGGCTTTCAAAAAATCAAATATGAAAAAGTTTCATTATAATTTCGCTGTGTGAGAGATGGATCTCGACTCGATTTCTTAGAAAAAGAAGCAATCTCACCATCTCTGAAGCCACCAAAATTTGCATGATGATTACAGTCGATAAATGATGGAGCATGGATTGCATTTGGAGTGTCAATTTTGACAATAAGAAAGAGATGGTCAATTCCGATCATTATGACATTTGGGTTGGGGTTATGGATTTAAATTAAGATGTTAATTAACTTGTTATTAATCTGTAGTAATAGTAACTATTTAAATTAATTAGGCTTTATTTTAAACTAAAAACTATAATTGAACAAAAAATTATTGTTTATATATTTGGCATTTTGAGATTGTGCATATATTGTTTTTTATATTTAGGTATATTATTAATTATTGTTAGTATATTCACAAATGATTATATGAATTTTAATAGGAATTATCTTTTACAAGGACATTATTATTGGCCCATTAAGATATATCACATTATAAATGATATTAAGGTTTGAACTAATTTTTTGATATGTACAACTGCTACGATCCTCTCTGGTTTTAGCTTAATTATGATTAGTGTTGTGAATGGAAAACAAACAAAAGTTTAGGCTTATTATATGCATAGTATGTTATATTGTTAAACTATAATTATAT